>OU343222.1:284185591-284306536 GCA_910596185.1 Chrysanthemum makinoi | reverse complement strand
TTGCATCAACTCTCAAACACATGTTAAGCAACAAGGAAAAGCTATTTGAAATGGCTAAAACTCCTCTTAACGAGAACTGCTCATGTAATACCTGAATTTCTAAAATTCACAAAAAGACCAAAATACCCTTATGATCAAAAGTAAGAATAATTAATTTAAAAAGGATACCAAATAAGCTATGTAAATTCAGAAAATTTTTAAGAAATATCACGTATGATCCAAATAAATTTTGAATGACTTTGTAAAGTTAATTTTATATTTTATAATTTTATAAAATCATTTATGTATTTTATATATAATAGCCGAATATATTTTAAAAGAATATAATTAATAAAAGCCCAATAAAAATTTATAAAAGTTAGATTCCATTTAATTTAAGTCCAATACATTATGAAGCCCACAAGAAAATTGGAAAATTATATATATACATAATATACGGTTTATTCCATTCCTAATACTCGATTATACCTAAACCGACTCCAAAACCCTACAAAATTCGACTTCCAGTTTCCAAGGCCTGAAGCTATTTTTCTTGGTCGATTTTGAAGGTGAAGAAGGTGGTAAAAATCATGTTCGAAGCTCTAAGGTGCTGTTTCAATCGTGGTTAGTTTTTAGGTTGATTAGGGTTTCGTGAGTGGAGTTTTTGTGTTTCTTTTGTTCTAACGACCCAAGCTCATCAAGGGTATGTTTCTAATGTTACATTCAGTCCTACAAGTCATATAGAACATGTAAAAATTGGCCATGCATAATTAACAAGTCACACGAAATTGTTTTGGATTAAAAACCCTAAAACTAATAAACTAGCGAATGAGCTTATGATAATTTTTAAGACCATGATTTGATTTTTCCAGAAGCTCTTACATGTTATACAACCTGAATAAAATACATGATTGTGAATTCGAAGCTTGTGTGAATTGTCTTGAGTTTTATTGTTCGATAACGCATAAAAAAGGAAAGAAATAAAAAGGGACGATTAGGGTTTTTATAAACTAGGGTTTGCTTGTTATCATTAAGGGTAATAAATGAAGTAACAATGATGAGTTAATAATGGGTTAAACTTAGGTTTAGGGTTTATACTTGAATTATGCATTATTCGGTTTTACATAAAAGTTTTGGGTTGGTTTTGTAAATTATGAAACTTAAAGGTTATTTTTGTAAAAAGTAAAATAAAGGTACTAAACGTATAAAAATAAGTGTGGGGGTTAAACATGTAATTTTGGATATTTAGAGGGCCATTCAAATTGTATTTAACTTAAAAGGGTATGTTTTGTAAATTCTAAAACCTTTGGGCCAAAATAGTAAAATCTGATAAAGTAAGGTTAGATTGTGAAATTAAAGATGTCAAGGGTGTAATTTGTAATTCTGAGTAATTATGGGTTCGACAAGTGTGAGTTGATTTTGTAGAGACACGCATGAGTTTGAGAGAGTCCTAAAATCCGGTTTGACATTATAAACATTTACGTTTTAGGTCAAAGTGAGAAATCATTAAGTCCTCAAGAAGTAACATGTGAATTTAATCCTTGCGTTTAGTAATATTTAAAGAGTATGGGAAACCCTAGAACCTAAATAGGAAGTTGGTAATTAATGAGGAATACTCTAAAATGTTGTAATTCGTCTATCACTAAAATGGGTATATCCTGACAAATCTAAAAGTATTAATGCGATAAATCCGTTATAACATTAATGATGCTAATAAGTATTAAATAAATCATAATCCGTGTAGATTTGTTGAAGGAGACGCGACGTTACATCTTCACATTCCTACATTCGTTTGCTTTCCTCTCAATTGCTTTAAGGTACGGATATATTCGTTTACTTTAAGACACTTGTGTTATCGTATGAGATTTTCAGGAAAGGTTCTCTATGATGTTCTTTTCGTTCACTTTCCTATTATGTTTATTAGGATTCCCAATGCCATTGCTATGAACCCTTTCCTGATTGTTTGACCTGTTGCTTATCTAAACTTATGTTTTATTGAATCATGCGATACCTGATTTGAACTTTATGATAGGAAGACTTTGATATGCATAATTGTTGAATCTTAGTATATTTGAGTATGAACCTTATGATATGAGTTATTGATATGTATTGGCTTGAACCTTGTGTTTGATTAAGACTTGTGTCATAATTGAAATTCGGTTTGTCCTAAGTTAGTTTGACACCCGAGCCAATTATTAACTAGTCATGGGGGTTCCATGTCCGTGTCGGTGATGCACCATTGACATGACTCTAGGGCAAGAGAGTGAAGTTCACACGTCCCCTTATTTATTATTTGTTATGAGCTCAATTTATGTTATATTATATTATCAATTTATGTTGTGGGGATGATGGATGCATCCTAGATCTCGATCTGTTGTCGGATATGATTTGTTTAAGTGAATGATGTCGTGTAATACGCATCTTCATAAAACTTCAGGAGCTAGCTACTCCAAATTATTTTAAGATTATTTCTTATATAGTTATGATGTTTTTGATAGGATATGTTCTGGGCTCGTGGTAGTTAACTAGATCTTTATCTGTTATTTCTATGTTAAGTATTCTGATTATGATTCGGTATGTTCAAGTGTTAATAATTATGTGCTGGGTTTATTATATGTTATTATCTATGTGTATGCTTTTGTATGTATATGTATTGTCTACTATGCTAGGTTATGATTAATATGTTCTAATATGATTTTGTATGTTTGTTATTCGATGTCATGTTGGTTTATCGTTATGTGAATTGTTGATCGTGGGATGAATGTTAGTGTGAAGTGGAGTATTCTATAAATTTAACATGTATAATTTGTTCAGTTAATTTTGTGAACTTTGATTATACGTTAATGTTTTATTTGCCTATGTGACCTGCCATGTTTTAACTCTGCTGATGTTAGGATTTGATCTGAGAACTGTTTTAGCTTATGATATCTGTTTTGATAATTGCTAATGGTTATGCTATGTTTTGTCCGGTCTATCTAATTATGGGTTGCTTAATATGTTTTCTATTTGTTTGTGAGACTGCCATGATTTGAATGCTGTTTCCGTTGCTGCGATATTGTTTGAGTGTGTTAAGTGAAGGTTAATTAATTTGTTGAATGCCATGTTTATTTTCTAGAAAGTGTTTTCGTTAGCCTTAGACTTTTCGTTTGGTTTATATGTAATCTATTTATTTTGATATGCTAAATGATTGGTTGTTCCGATGTGTTTGTGTTTGTGTCATTAATGTGCTATGAGATGTTTTAAATTGTTACGTGGTTGTTTGGATTTCTGTATATTTGTGCTTCCGCAGAATCCTAAAAGATTCCTCATTATCATTTTATTTTGATTTCGTCATTTGTATATTTTGTTTTGTTTAGCTTTTGTTTCGTTATATCTGTCATCGAGCTTTGTAAGCTCTGCCGCATTTTCTTTTCCTGCGGCAGGTATTTTAAGCATTCAAGATGAGCTTATGGGATAGCTGATCTGGGTTGAGAGTAGAGACGAGAGCAAGATTCAATTATAGAGATCTTAGATTTATTTTGAAGTTTAGTTATTTATGTTTTCTTTTGAGTATTTTTTTTAAGGCTTTCGCTATTGTATATTATTTAGAGTTCTGATATGAAACCGTATTGTGATATCTTTACCCTTGTTGGGTTGGGGTGTTACAATTTATGGTATCAGAGCTCTAGGTTTTAGGACCCTTAGAGCTTAGGCTATGACTGTGAGGATGGGTAGATTTAGGATTTTCCTTTGCATACTTTCCTTGGTCCCTATCGCATTTAGACTTTGCTAATAGTTGATTGTTCTTTTAGATGGTTATTCCTCGTCGCCTAGTTCACGATAGGAGCAATCAAGGACCGCTAGAACAACCTAGGGAGGATGATGTGGGCCGTCGTTATTGCTAAAGGCTGCAAGAGGTTTGGTAGAGTGAAGCGGACCAACAAGAGGATACGAGTTCCGGCCTATATGTGGCCATGCACGATCGAGGAGGAGTGACCTTGAAGGCGACGCGGAAAAAATAGTTGAGGAGTACGAAACTAAAGTTGTTGACAACCAAGGTTTCACCACTAAGTATCATGATAGATGTCCAAAGTTCGTTGAAGATGGAGGAGTGGGTTTGACTAGGAATCGCGATTTGTATGCTTCGTGGACCGTGTGCGGAAGAGGAGGAGAGGAATCGGATTTATATAGAAACGATTTTGCTAGCCGCTTATTACCGCAAAGACGAAGGAAATAAGAACGGATGGATAAGTGCGGAAGAAGAGGAGGAAGAAGAATATGAGGAAGAATACGAGGTGGACTCGGATCTAGAATCTACGGCTTCTAGTAGGTTCAATCCGACACAAGGATAGAATTGGCGCCTGATTAGTTGTTCTCTTATGAGAAATTTCTGACATTGGATTTTGAGTTAGGTCCTTTGTTTCATTAGATGATTGAATCTTGGATTATTAAGTTTTATTTTGGGAGTTCATCTTATGTCGATTTTGCAAATTTTGTTTGATTAATGGAAATGAAACAAAATTTTGAAGTATAGTTCCTGTTCGTTGTTTTCTTCTGATAAATTCGTTGAGTTTCAGTTAGTCCTCATAAGTTTCGTCTGCTATTTATTTTCTTAATGATGTTGTTTTATTACCGCTTGGATAAGTATGACCATCATGATAGTATACTCATGTGGACTGGGGTCTGTTATAGTAGGTTACTCGTTATCTGTATGTTATCACTATATGGTGTGTTTTGCTATGATATTAGTTATGTGTTTTGTCATGACCCGAGACCAAATATAGTGACAATAAGAACTTGTTATGTGATGCAAGTATTATGACGCCTGATCAACGTGATATAACCGAGATCATATAATTTGAACTTATTGAAATTATATGACGTCTGGGAAATGCCTGTGGTTGATATGTGAATGGAATTTGCCTTGTATCCGTTATTTGGTACTTTTCATATTGGGTTGAAACTCTGTACTTAATTGTGACATTTTCATCGATATCTGTTACATATAAGTTTTGTACCATTGGGATCCGAAATCGTTATGATTCATGTAAACCTATAGATTGTTATGTCTGCCTTAGATTTGTATGTCTCCACGTACTTCTACGATTAGTAAGACCGTTAGGATTCGGTCAATCTATGCATATGATAGTTTCATCATTAGATACTGTATAAGTTAGAGTGTGTTTTTGAATTTTCTACATCTCATCTTTTACTGCTAATACTTTATAAGTATGTGATTAGCATTCGTCATATATTCCTTGAAGTTCCGAAATCCACATTTGTCGCGTCGTCCTGTCATGTTCAATTTCGAGGACGAAATTTCATTTTAGAGGGGAAGAAATTGTAAAACCTGAATTTCTAAAATTCACAAAAAGACCAAAATACCCTTATGATCAAAAAGTATGAATAATTAATTTAAAGAGTACCAAACAAGCTATGTAAATTGAGAAAATTTTAAGAAATATCACATATGATCCAAATAAATTTTAAAGACTTTGTAAAGATTAATTTTATAGTTTATAATATTTATAAAATCAATTTATGTGTTTTATAAATATAATATGTAATATTAAGTTTTAAAAAGAATATAATTATAAAAGCCCAATAAAAATTTATAAAAGTTAGATCCCATTTATTTTAAGTCCATTATAATATTAAGCCCACAAGAAAATTGGAAAATTATATATACACATTATATGGTTTATTCTAATCCCTAATAACCGATTATACTAAAACCGACTCTAAAACCCTAAATAATTCGACATTCCTTTTCCAAGGCTAAAAGCTATTTTTCTTGGACGAGTTTGAAGGTAAAGAAGGTGTTAAAAATCTGGTTCGAGGTCCTAAGGTGCTGTTTGTGGTTATTTTTTTGGTCGATTAGGGTTTCGACCTAGTGAATTTGTGTGTTCTTTTGTTCTAGCGTTCGATTCTCATCAAGGGTATGTTTCCAATATTATTTTCAGTCCTACAAATCATATAGAACCTGTAAACATTAGTCATGCATATTTAACAAGTTGTATGGAATTGTTTTGGATTAAAAACCCTAAAAACGTATAAATAACGAACGAGCGTATAATAATTTTTAGGACCATGACCTGATTTTTCTGGAAGCTCTTATATGTTATATGACCTGAATAAAATACAAGTTCATGAATTCGAAGCTTGTGTGATTTGTCTTGGGTTTTATTGTTCAATAGCGTATGAAAAAGGAAAGAAAATAAAGAAGGACGATTAGGGTTTATATAATTAGGGTTTGCTTGTTATAATTAAGAATAATTAATGCAGTAATAATGATGAACTAATGATGGGTTAAACTTAGGTTTAGGGTTTGTACTTGAATTATGCATATTTCGGTTCTAAATAAAAGTTTTGGGTTGGTTTTGTAAATTATGAAACTTAAGGGTTATTTCTTGTAAACAAGTAAAATACATGTACTAAACGTATAAAATAAGTGTGGGGGTTAAACATGTAATTTTGGATACTTAGAGGGCCATTTGAATTGTTATTAAATTGGAAAGGGTATGTTTTGTAAATTCTAAAACCTTTGGGCTAAAATGGTAAAATCTGATAATATAAGGTTAGATCATGAAATTAAAGATATCAAAGGTGTAATATGTAATTCCGAGTAATTATGGGTTCGACAAGTGTGAGTTGATTTTGTAGAGGCATGCATGAGTTTTGAGATATCTTCGGTTTGTTTATCATATACGTTCTAGGTCAAAGAGGAAATCATTGAAAGAAGTAACATGTGAATTTAATGCGTATTTAGTAATATTAAAGAGTATGGGAAACCCTAGAACCTAAATAGGAAGTTGATTAGGGTTAAAAGCTAAATGTGCAAATTCATTATTTCATGTAAGTTATCAAGGCTTGTGTAAACTATTTTGAAAGAGAGTCCTAAAATCCGTTCTTGACATTTATAAACCTTATACTTTGAATGATGATCATATAAGTCCTCAAATAAGATAATTATTATATTAAGTCCTTCAGTTTACTAATTGTCATTTTTCAAATCCTAAGTTTGGATAATTAATGATTAATACTCTAAAATGTTGGAATTCGCCTCACTAAAAATGAGAATATTCTGACAACTCTAAGAATATTAATGAGATTAATCCGTTATAACATTAATGATGCTAATAAGTATTAAATCAATCATAATCCGTGTAGATTCGTTGAAGGAGACGCGACGTTACATCTTCGTGATTCACTTATTCGTTTGCTTTTCTCTCATTGCTTTAAGGTACTGATATTCGACCTTTTCAGTAGAAGGTTTCTGTATGATCTTTTCGTTAGCTTTTGTATTAGGATTTCGATGCCATTGCTATGAACCCTTTCTGATTGTGTACTGTTGCTTATCTAAACTTATGTTTTATTGAATCATGCGATACCTGATTTGAACTTTATGATAGGAAGACTTTGATATGCATAATTGTTGAATCTTAGTATATTTGAGTATGAACCTTATGATATGAGTTATTGATATGTATTTGTTGAACCTTGTGTTTGATTAAGACTTGTGTCATAATTGAAATTCGGTTTGACCTAAGTTAGTTTGACACCCGAGCCAAGTATTAACTAGTCATGGGGTTCCATGTCCGTGTCGTGATGCACCATTGACATGACTCTAGGCGTAGAGTGAAGTTCGCCACGTCCCTTATTTATTATTTGTTATGAGCTCAATTTATGTTATATTATATTATCAATATATGTTTGTGGGGCATATGGATGCATCCTAGATCTGATCTGTTGTCCGATATGATTTGTTTAAGTGAATGATGTCGTGTGCAATACGCATCTTCATAAAACTCTAGGAGCTAGCTACTCCGAATTATTTTGAGATTGTTTCTATATAGTTATGATGTTTTTGATATGATATGTTATGGGCTCGTGGTAGTTAACTAGATCTTTATCTGTTATTTCTATGTTAAGTATTCTGATTATGATTCGGTATGTTCAAGTGTTAATAATTATGTGCTGGGTTTATTATATGTTATTATCTATGTGTATGCTTTTGTATGTATATGTAACTACCGTCTACTATGCTAGGTTATGATTAATATGTTCTAATATGATTTGCATGCTGTTATCTGATGTCATGTTGGTTTATCGTTATGTGAATTGTTGATCTGTGGGATGAATGTGCTAATGTGAAAGTGAGTATTCTATAAATTTAGCATGTATAATTTGTTCAGTTAATTTTGTGAACTTTGATTATACGTTAATGTTTTATTTGCCTATGTGACTTGCCATGTTTTAACTCTGCTGATGTTAGGATTTGATCCGAGAACTGTTTTAGCTTATGATATCTGTTTTGATAATTGCTAATGGTTATGCTATGTTTTGTCCGGTCTATCTAATTATGGGTTGCTTAATATGTTTTCTATTTGCTTGTGAGACTGCCATGATTTGAATGCTGTTTCCATTGCTGTGATATTGTTTGAGTGTGTTAAGTGAAGGTTAATTAATTTGTTGAATGCCATGTTTATTTTCTAGAAAGTGTTTTCTGTTAGCCTTAGACTTTTCGTTTGGTTTATATGTAATCTATTTATTTTTGATATGCTAAATGATTGGTTGTTCTGATGTGTTTGTGTCATTAATGTGCTATGAGATGTTTTAAATTGTTACGTGGTTGTTTGGATTTCTGTATATTTGTGCTTCCGCAGAATCCTAAAAGATTCCTCATTATCATTTTATTTTGATTTCGTCATTTGTATATTTTGTTTTGTTTAGCTTTTGTTTCGTTATATCTGTTCACTGAGCTTTGTAAGCTCAGCCGCATTTTCTTTTCCTGCGGCAGATATTTTAAGCATTCAAGATGAGCTTATGGGATAGCTGATCTGGGTTGAGAGTAGAGACGAGAGCAAGATTCGATTATAGAGATCTTAGATTTATTTTGAAGTTTAGTTATTTATGTTTTCTTTTGAGTATTTTTGTAAGGCTTTCGCTATTGTATATTATTTAGAGTTCTGATATGAAACCGTGATTGATATCTTTACCCTTGTCGGGTTGGGGTGTTACAGGTGATGTGGATTTTAAATCCCTCTATCCTAGGGTATACGCTTTGGAATCTCAAAAAAATATTACAGTAGCAGAAAAGATGAATCATGAGAATTTAGAATTCTCTCTTCGTCGAAATCCTCGAGGTGGCATTGAGCAAGAGCAATTCCATAATCTCTTGACTAGGTTGGACGGTACTACTCTAGTTGACATGCGGGATAGGAGGACTTGGTCGATGGACGGTACAGGAGAATTTTTGGTCGCATCTGTGAGGAAACTGATTGATGATCGTTTCCTGCCAAATGTCTCGTCTAAGACTCGATGGATCAACGTTATGCCTATTAAAGTTAACATTCATGCTTGGAAAGGAAAGTTGGATTGCTTACCTACTAGATTGAACATTTCTTGACGAGGTATGGACATCGACTCTATTTTATGTCCTTCTTGTGGTATGGCGGCGGAATCATCTAGCCATGTTTTCTTCTCTTGTAACATAGCTAGAGAAGTTTTTTTCAAGATTGCTAATTGGTGGGACGTCAATTTTATAGAGCTCTCTTCATATGAGGAATGGATAGAGTGGCTTTTGAATCTCCGTCTCCACTCTAAACACAAAAAGCTGATTGAAGGTGTTTGCTACAATATGCGGTGGTTTATTTGAAAATTTCAGAACAAGTGTATCTTCGGGTCGAACCGCCCTATCAAGGCATCTATTTTTGAAGATATTGTATCCTGTTCTTTCTGTTGGTGCAGATATAGATGTAAGGCTTCTTTTAGTTGGATAGATTGGCTTAAAAACTGTTCGAAAATTTTGTGCACTTGTGGGATTAGTTCACACCTGGTAATGGGTTAGGAGGTACGGAGTGTACACCCATAAGGTCCCTGAACACCCTGACTCAAATAGTGGTTTGTACAGGTAGTGTTTCCACTGATAGTACTAAGTTAGCACTGATAGGTAGTGTTTCCACTGCTAGTGCTAAGTTAGTGCGGATAGCGTGTTACCACTGCTAGTGCTATGGAAAGTACTGCTAGTTGAAAGTACTACTAGTATTTTCAAAGTACTGCTAAGTGGCAGTTACAACTGCATAATGACCACATTTAATTGGTCATGTAACCACTAATAGCTATAATGGGGATAATTATGAGGCGATTAATGGGGCGATTAATTCTCATAATTCCATTTGTTTAGCTAAGAGTATTTTCCTATAAATAGGATATCTGATTATGCATGAAGAATTCACAGAAAACGATTAACACTTCTAAGCAAAAGGGTTATTGAATTGTGCCTAATTCTATAAATACATTTGGTCTTATCCCAAGTAGATATTCGTGTAACCCAGTGTAGGATCGTGAATATTATGTTGTTTGATGATTCGGGTGGTCTAGGACAATGATTAAATAAGAAAGCCATTAGAGATAGATGAAGAGAGTTGAGAGGAGGTTCCTTGAAAAAGAGTTGCTCTACAAAAGTGAAAGGTTAGATTCAAAGAAGCCACACCCCTTCCAAGGATGGAAAGGGTATTTATAGTTACCCCTATCGGACTGTGGATCAGGCATACAGTGGGTAAATACCCGTCCTTCCTCCACGGTGTTACACTAAACTATTCTACGCTACAAACTAACTAATAAACTACTAAATAACGTAAATAACTACACGTCTACGAGCTAACATATGATAGATCATAATTGGGGTGACCGACACTTTAACATGGAATTTTCTAATTCCTAACAATCTCCCCCTAAGGGAGGTCACCCCATGTTTTACATTTCAAATCCTAGCATTCTATTTTGTCTTCGGTTCTGAGCTTGTAGACTTCAATTCTTCAATGTCCGCATTCTTTGTGCTTTTGTAGTGACTCTTCATAGTCCGATTATTTTGTACTTTCAGTGGAGGTCTTCGAACTGATCCACATCTTTGATGATCTTCGAGCTTTATGGAGATCATGAGCCACAGTAAATCTCTGGATTACCCTTTATTGTGTTGCCATCATGTGAAGTTGTGACTTTCGGACCGACACTCTCACACTTTTTGGATCCTGACATCCGTTCATCAGAGTAACGGAAGCTTTACTGGATTATGATATTTGCAGCAGCGTAGCAGAAGCATAGTATAAAAATATCAGAGCCAGGTTCTGTAGATATGCACAAGTCATGATTTCTTCAATTAAATGTGGATGCTGTGAGCATGCGTCTTTGGATTGACTTCTCAATTCTGATCAGCTGCAACCATCCAAATGTACCTGCAAACAACAGTTAGCAATAAAACACACGAAAGTGTCTTTGATCACTTTTGTTGAATTGAGGTACACGCCCACGGTTTCCGTTGATCGGTACAAGTATGCGTGACAGGGTAGGATTCCTAAGAAAATCCTTGACAGGGTTTCGCAGCTGCTCTAGCCATTCTCAAACCGGAACGTCTCAAAGAAGACAACACGGAGTGAGTGAACCAGCGAATTGAGATTCACTGATTGATGAAAAATTGATTTGAAAACAATCACGTATTTCTTAGAAGAAAGAGTTTTGCAATACGACGAAGGTTTTATGAGAAGATCAATTTTCAATCAAAAATACCTTTTGTATTTGAAAAGAGTACACATTCGATGTGCTAGAGAAAAGAAGAAATTTGCACATCGAACGGTTTTTCCAAAAGCATTTTTTCAATCAGAGATACTTTTGAATTTGAAAATATGAATACACATTCGATGCGCTAGAGAAAAGAAGATTTGCACATCGAACGGTTTTTCCAAAAGTATTCGTCAATTCATTTCCTGGACCAAGGTTGATTCACGAGTGAATCGCCCCATTGTTTCTATCCAGTTGTCACAAGCTTGATCTTACGAGAAGATTTCACATGTCACCCACCAAGAGCTTGTTTGATGTTGGATCTAGAAGGATTTCCATCTTCATCGTGAATACTTTTACATATCACTCGGATGTTCTGGCAAAACCACAAGGATAATGAGTAGGACTCTTAAGATATATTCTCACTTTCCACATTGTGTGAAACAGTGAGTCCTCAAGAATAGTGTCCTAATGAGATATTGTGGATGATCTCTTGGCTCTAGACTCAATTTTGCACATTTGGTTCCTATGCCGGAGACTAGGGAGAGGGTCTCCTTCTTCAATATCAACAATCTCTAAGAGAAAGTCGATAGATACTGTAGGTTCCCCGTGAGAATGAAACAAGCCCTTTTAAGAGGAACTTGAGTAGCTTGGGAAGTTGTAGTGCAGTGCGTCACTAGGTCCATAACGTCTTGTCTTCAATACCGGCGTTACCTTGGTAACAACCAGTAACATATGTATTGAACCCGGTTTCTGCCCTAAGGTTGAATTATTGGAGGGCTATTTCTTTTCACCCTTTATCATATTCATTTCTTTTTCATTCTTCAACCCCTTCAGTGCTTACCGAGACTTCATAACTAGAACCTTGTTGGGTTTATTCCAGTACTAGCTCTGTCTCAGTCCGCACTCTTCCCGTATCTCACTTTTCTCCTTTTATTTTCATCATACCTAAGAACTCTACACTATCTAGTGGATTGTCCCTAGGTATATTCCTCCGGTTCTGGCGGATCGTGGGAACTAATACCTAACCTCACCATCCTTATAACTCCATACATAAAGTAAAATGGTTGGTTTTTGGTACAGTTCATTCTTCCTTGAAACCAATTGAAAAATCATTTGGAAAAACAATCAAGGTACTTTTGATACGAGATCAAAGCATTTTGTACCTTAATAGTTTTGATCATTTAGAAAACCTCCCCCTCAACATGTGCATATGATTTATAAATTGTTTAGCACATGGAGGCAAGAGGACTTTGAAATATTTTCTTTGATCACAATTTTCATAGAAAAAGCCATTTGATTTTCTTGGTAAATTCTCCCCCTCAATATGTGCATAGGATATTTGAAATCATTTTATCACATAGAGGAAAGAGTTCATTTGAAGTACATCCACGATCACAAAATCCATTAAGAAACCATTTAAAACTCAATCAAGGTACTTTATGTTAAAACATAAAAGCTTTTGTACCTCGATAGTTTATTTTCTTTTAAAATGCTCCCCCTCCATATGTGCTTCGTGATTCGAAAGGGTTTAGCACATATGAGAGAGCATCATGCACAATTGAATCAAAACAATCACCTTTTATCAAATTTCATTATTAAATCACAAATTATCCCCCGATCAAAAATATCAAACCCTTTGAGATTTTGGATCCCACGTGATTTAATAAGGTTTAGAAAACATGGGAGAAAATGTGCCTGATTTAAAGCTCATCTTGTTTTTTTTTGGATAAATGCTCCCCCTCAACATGTGCATTATGTATATTGAAATCGTTTGGCACATGGAGGCAGGAGTGCCTTTGAAGGACTAAAACCAATTCCATTAAAACAGATTTGAGATTTAAATCACTATCTCTCCCCCGATCAACAAATTTCAAACCATTTGAGATTTGTGCTCCCAAAAGATTTAAATCATTTAGAAAATTTTGGGGAAAGACGTGGCAAGATTTGATTTTGAAAAATGACAGATAAGGACCCTTTTAAGACATTAAAGATTGTTAGTGTCAGGTATGATTGTTTTAAGAGATATTTTAGTAAAATAAAACAATTTCACAATCAAACAAGAATAGAAAGAATTTCATTTTGACAGATCTTGATTCTAAAGAAAAATCATACCATGACATAACATTAAATCTTTAGATCACCACATTTTAACGTACAAACGGACTTTTATGAAGCAATATTGTTTGAAAATAATTTATTTTAAATCACTCTCCCCCTCAATTGATGACCGTAGTCGTTGATTGAGTGACTTAGGTTTTGATAAAAATGAAGTCCGGTGGTTTTTAAAATTTAGTCCAATTTATTTTCAAAACAATATTTTTCCATTTTCAAAACAATATTTTTCAAAGTTTTAGAAAAATGGTATCATCACTATTATCCCTGCACAAAGATATGTTAGGTGGATAAGCTGCTTTTGTTGTTGTTGCTGTAGGGTTTGGAAGAAAAAACCATCTGCAGATGCAGTGAGACTTTTTACGTTGCATTTTAATGCCAACTGAGGTCAAATTAAGCTCCGTTTCTTCAATCACTTAGAAGAAAACCATTTGCTGATGCAGTGAGACCTCTTACGTTGCATTTATGCCAACTTTCCATGGAAGTCAAATTAAGCTTCGTTTCTTCATTTGTCAACCCAATATATAGTTACCCTTTCCTTTCGGCATCCAATCATCTTCAATTGTGGGATCCGGATCGGGAACATTCTTATATACCAATATACCTACATACGTTAGTGAACACACATACAAATATATGGTGGTCGACATCACCCAAACAACAATTGACTAATAAAAGTCAATTCAACATATCAATCAATTCATATATGGCATGGGAATAATGTGTTCATCAAACTCTAATCATCTAATCCTAACAATCATATCCTGGGCACCTAGTCCTTCAACGTAGGTTAACATCATTTTTAATTAAGCATATAGGATAATTAAGAAAGCCCGTTAGATGATATGAATTTGAAAAACATTCTCCCCCTCAATCAATGACTCATTTTCTGAAAAGATTAAAAGCGCTGAAGTCATTGATTGAGTTTGCAAATTTTATAACAACTCTGACTCTGATTGTTTTGAAAGCAACTCATTTTCCACCAATTTTTGAATACAACAAATATTTTTCTGAAGAATTTTTAGACGGAAAAATATTTGTGTAGGAACAGCAGTCCTTCGACATACTTTCCTCATTTTGTTTTAGGATAAGTGCACGAAATATTTGAAAATTGGTTTAGCGCAGCACTTTCCTTCCATGAATAGCGGGTTGCTATCGGAAATAATAGCAAGCCATTGTTTAAGCGCGGGTTATAGTCTGAAATAACTGCAAGCCATATTTTGAGACATGTTTTGAAAAGAATATTTACACCTCCTGCTCGAACTTCATCTATGGTCCCGTGCCATTATTGAATGACATTTCTAAGACTGCAGATATTATCGATACCAGAAGACATGTCTTGAGAAAACATATTTTTGGTATTTTTCAAATTTTCCGATTTTTATGGGTTTTTGAAGATTTTATATTTTTCTATTTTTCTTTTTGTTGGTTTTATATTTTTGTATTTTGTTTTTCAGATAAATATATACAAAGATAGATTAGATGATATAGTTTAAGAAGATGATGATACGAGTACCGAGATAAGGATATCGAGCAGCCCCGTTGTTGAAGATAGAAGTCATCATCCCTAAAACTTTCACCACCAAAGCTTCAGAGGCTCTTGCATTGAAGAAAGAAATTGAACCATCTGAAAGAGAGACTTTGGCAGCTTCCCCCAAACCGAAAATCCTTTAGCTGAGCAGATTCAAAGCTTTCTTTCAAGCTTCCCTTAGCCAGGTGCACAAAGAAGCACACCATTATCATCGATCTTGCTGCTCCTTTTAAGAATAATCAATGTGATTCTTCGTTCGAGGTTATATCATCCAATAGAAGAACAGCATCGTATCATCCCACACATAAAACAATCTTCTCAAATTTCCTTTTCAACTGACGTCTGAAGCGATCCATTCCAAAAGGTGTCAAGAGAACAATTCCCCCAAGTAGTACTAAGTTAGCACTGATAGGTAGTGTTTCCACTGCTAGTGCTAAGTTAGTGCGGATAGGCAGTGTTACCACTGCTAGTGCTATGAAAGTACTGCTAGTTGAAAGTACTGCTAGTTGAAAGTACTGCTAAGTGGCAGTTACAACTGCATATTGACCACGTTTAATTGGTCATGTAACCACTAACAGCTATAATGGGGATAATTATGAGGCGATTAATGGGGCGATTAATTCTCATAATTCCATTTGACTAGCTAAGAGTATTTTCCTATAAATAGGATATCTGATTATGCATGAAGAATACACAGAAAACGATTAACACTTCTAAGCAAAACGGTTATTGAATTGTGCCTAATTCTATAACTACATTTGGTCTTATCCCAAGTAGATATTCGTGTAACCCAGGCATTAGTGTCGAATAGTTTACTTTGGAAAGTGATCACACGATTCCAAGTGATATCCGGTAACCACATAGTGGGATTGTTGCTGCCTTGATTATCTTACCCTGTTTTGGGAACTTACACACCAACAAAAACCCTTATCTTGTTACTTTGTAATCTCCTAGCTCCTTGCTAGTTTTTTTTTTTTTATAAATCCGCCGTTAAAAAAAATCCTTTTTTTCTTTAATGACTATTAAGTTTGTAGAACATGCTTTAATATTTTCATTTTCAAAAAAAGTCAGCACTGTAATGCCCATTAAGTTTTAATATTTCCTTAATTATTTTAATTTTCAGTATTTCCTTTCTCTTACATTTAACCATTGTTGAAAAAATCAACTTTTAACTTTGATTTTTTTTTCTTTTTTTTATATAGTTAAGATATGCGGTGAATAAATTGAATGTAATTTTTTTTAATGTTTGTAGTATATCTAATAGTTATAATACCCGTGCACGCACGGGGTTTTGACAAAAAAATTATTTTGTATTATTACTGAATATTGTGTCTTTAAAGGTAATTGCATATAATTATATAGTTACAAGTTCCGTGCACGCACGAAGTTTACACATAAATCAAATTTATTTTAACATTTTAGTTCAGTATATAGACATATAAAAATTTGCCCATGAAAATTGTGATATAAGTACAACTAATACTTATGCACGAGTTTTTCATTATGCATTAATATCAATTAGAATTTGGTAAATTTTTTGTAAAATTTTTTGTTAGGTAAGTCAAGATTTAATTTTATATAGTCGATAAAGATGTTGATGTTGTTATTTAAATTTCAGTACTGGTATTATGTTATACACATGATGCAAGTATAATAGCACATAATGAGCGTTGATAAAGTTAAAGTATATTGTTTAAAGTTTTTAAAAAATATTTTTCTATATTTCCTTATATAAATAAATAAGAATTACATGAGTCATTTTTATAAGAACAATCGCGTATATTTATTTTTGTATTAATGTAACCCATGCTTAAAATTTGATAATTATATTCCCGTTTTCAGTAATGTAGCCGTATTTAAAATGTAAACTTGTGTCCACATGGTTAAACTTTTAAAAATGAAAAAAATGAGTCCTTATTGAATGTATATAGTTAAAAAGCTGATACTTATAATCTTATGCAAATTTATATGTTGTTATTTTAAAACAACATATACATTGTATTTTTTAAGATATAAAGTATAAATAGTATAAAGTATAAGCGGGTATTTGTTTATAATTCAAAGTTATTAAAAAAAATGGAGGCTTATAATATTACACTTAACTCTATATAATTTTTAAAAATTCAACCACTAAAGTTTTATTAATTACTTCCTCTTTTTTTAAGTTTTTTTTCCCACAAATTTGACACCTATATTTTTATTTGTTTTTTTTATCTACCAAATTTTTCCACCAAATTTATTAAAGTTTGACCAAAATCAATTTAATTTTAACTTTTATTAACCAATCACATCACACGATTTTGCTTACTTGGCGAAATCGAGCTCTCCTATTGGCCCAATTATTTTTTCAATAAGAATGAATTGACAAAATCACTCCGAAATGATGTAATTCCTTTATTATATAAAAGATGTGACCACGGAAAATGTCCATGGTATGTCATAGTTTGATCTCTTTATACTTTTGGTCCTAATATATTTTCATTTGCAAAAAAGAGAAAGGAAACCCAAAAGAAACATTGAACGTTCATAACATTGATTTAAGATCATTTGAGTACAAATTTTTTTTACATACTAAAGGATCAATCTACATCTTTCATTTTATTAGATCTAATGGATGAAATTAATCACAACAATTAAAAAAACCTACTTTCATCATTTTTTTTCCAAATATAAATATCTTTCAAACCGTTAATCGTCAAGCGAAAAAACATATACCGTTACGACGAATATTTAATTGTCTTTCTATATATAGGCATTTTGATATACTTTCGACAAATTTTTTTTTCTTCGTGTTTTCACGTTTTTTTTTTAAGTTTTTTTTCGTTTTTTTATGTTACTGAAATTTGCATAAAAAAATCATATATGATTTAACAGTAATTTGAATACCACATGTGATATTAGTGTTAAATCATATATGATATGTATATCATCTGTGATTTATCATATATGATTTAACACTAGTATCACATATGATATTACATATCATATGTGATTTAACACTAGTATCACATATGATATTTCATATCATATGTGATTTAACACTAATATCACATGTGATCTTCAAATTACTGTTAAATCATATATGATATTTCATGCAACTTTCAGTTTCGAAGAAAAACGAAAAAAAGACGAAAAAACGTGAAAAAATATTTTTTTTTCTTTTTTCGAAAGTATATCAAAGTGCCCGTCTATAGAAAGATAATTAAATGCTCGTCGCGATGGTGTAATTATTTTTGCTTAACGATTAACGGTTTAAGAGATATTTAAATTATAAAAAATTGGTGAAATAATAAAATGTTTTTAATCTCAACCATTGATTTCTTTTTAGATGGATGGTAGAGATGAGTCCCTTGATATGTAAGAAAAGTTTGGTATGTAAAATAACTCTCATCCTAATAGGGGGTGTTTGGGTTTTCTCTCTCTCACCCAATCATTGGGTGCATGGGTTTCCGTGCCAAAATATTATAAGGTGGGGTGGTGGGGGTGCTGCCTGGGGTGTTTTGTGTTGTGTTTGTGTCACTTTGTTTTTTACTTTTACAACTTTACAAGTTTTTTTTATTTTTTTAACAAGTTTTTTTACAAGTTTTTTGTTTTACAAGGTTTTTTTTTTGTAATGTTTAAACTTAAAAAAAAAACGTAATCGGAAATTTTTTGAGGCTCTGATTCGAAGGTTACAAAGTGAGATTATTATCTCACTTTGCCGTCCATTCGGTTTTCATCATCGCCTCGGAAAAATTTTAGGCTCAAAAATCATCATCGCCTCAGAAAATTTTAAGTCACAACTGCACAAAGTCACAATTTCACAGGAACTGCACAAAGTCACTAGTTCACAGGAACTGCACAAGTCTCACAAGTCCAAAACTGCACAAGTCTCACAACTGCACAAGTCTCACAAGTCTCAAACTGCACAAAGTCTCACAAGTCTCAAACTGCACAAGGACACAAGCCTCACAAGTTCAACAATATTCACAAGTTACACGTTTTCAACATGAATGTGGTAAGTAGAATTCCAAAACTGCAAAAGTTCACAAAAAGTAACTAAGATTCTCAAAGGGGTACCAGCATAGCAGGCACATGAGGCTTATAATGCCACATGAAAGCAACAACACCACAACACCAACAAGAAAGCTACAACACAAGTTCATCTTCTAAGTTATTCTAAACCAACAGAAAGCTACAACTCCCCATAATCCAGTTCCCAAGCAAGCAGAAAGCAACAACACCACAACACCATCAGCAACAACAAAAAGCAACAACCAACAACACCAACAGCACCAAACAACCATGTCTAGTTCACCATTTGACACACAAGAGGTGAGGCTCAGATTATTAGCTCTTAATGAGATATAAAGAATCACGTTGGCTGCAAATATGAATGTTGCAATCCATTCATATTTGCCATGCCAAAACTCTTAAAGTTTTTTTTTTTATAAAAATCATCATTGCCTCTTTTTTAAAACCTATTTATTTCATTTAAAGTTGCAATGTGAGATAAAACTGCACTTTACCATCTAGTAATGAAACTGCATAGGCACCAAAAGTTTTCATTAAAGTTGCAAAGTAAGATAAAACTGCACTTTACCATCCAGTAATGAAACTGCATATCACCTGCAAAACATCACCACAAAACATAAGTCATTGCCAAAAAATCAGTATTTACCAGATCTAAAAACTTGTTAGATCTAAAAAATAGTCAACGAAACAGAAACATCACCACCACTTTAGTTTTTTTTAGATCTAACAAGTTTTTTGTTTTAAAAAAAATCAGTCTTTACCAGATCTAAAAACTTGTTAGATCTAAAAAATAGTCAACGAAACCAAAACATCACCACCAGAAACATCACCACCAGTTTATAGTTTTTTAGATTTAACAAGTTTTTAGTTATAAAAAAAATCAGTCTTTACCAGATAAAAATATTCCACAAGATCTAAAAACTTGTTAGATCTAAAAAATAGTCAACGAAACCAAAACATCACCACTAGAAACATCACCACCAGTTTATAATTTTTTAGATCTAACAAGTTTTTAGTTATAAAAAAATTCAGTCTTTACCAGATAAAAATATTCCACAAGATCTAAAAACTTGCTAGATCTAAAAAATAGTCAACGAAACCAAAACAACACCACCAGAAACATCACCACCAGTTTATAATTTTTTAGATCTAACAAGTTTTTAGTTATAAAAAAATTCAGTCTTTACCAGATAAAAATATTCCACAAGATCTAAAAACTTGTTAGATCTAAAAAATAGTCAACGAAACCAAAACATCACCACAACTTTAGTTTTTTTTAGATCTAACCAGTTTTTAGTTTTAAAAAAAATCAGTCTTTACCAGATCTAAAAACTTGTTAGATCTAAAAAATAGTCAACGGAACCAAAACATCACCACCAGAAACATCACCACAAAAACATCACCACCAAAACATCACCACCAGAAACCAAGTTTTAGAGTTTTTATAATACAAACCCTTATAAGTACTTAAACTCTTTATAAAAATAAAACTCTTATAACAAGAGTACGTGTGTGGTTCTGGTGTGGGTTAGAAACATCACCACCATAAACATCACCACAAAACATCATCACCAGAAACATCACCACCAGAAACATCACCACCAAAACATCACCACAATACCAACGATCTAAAAAGTTTTTAGATCTAGATCTAAAACTTTAACAGATCTATCATAGAGAGAGAGATAGTGAGAGAGAGAAGAGAGAGAGAGAGAGAAACATTAAAGAGAGATATCGGTGCAGAAAACGCGTACAAAACGAGTACACCACAACAAGTGAACGCGTAACACACACCAGAACCACACACGTACTCTTGTTATAAGAGTTTTATTTTTATAAAGAGTTTTAGTATTTATAAAGAGTTTTAGTATTTATAAGGGTTAGTATTTATAAGGGTTTATATTATAAATAGATTTGTAAAAAATGTTATTTTTATAAAAGAGTTTGTAAAAAGTGTTATTTTTATAAAAGAGTTTGTAAAAAGTGTTATTTTTATAAAAGGGTATAAAAGGGTGTAAAAAGTATTTATTGTAAAAAGTTTGTAAAAAGTTTATAAAAGAGTATTACAAAAGAGTATTATAATTTGTTATAAGTTAATTTTTTTATAAAAGTTTGTAAAAAAAAACTAATATAAGTAACAAAAGTTTGTAAAAAAAATGTATAAATTATATGTTAAAAGTGAAAGTTATAAAAGTTGTTGTGTTTTTTATTTTTTAGGTGTTCGGTACTGAAGTTGATTTAACTGATTGGGTGCAATCTACTGCTCAATCGATAGGATTTCTTATTGTTAAAGGAAGAACTAAAACATATAGGGGCTACAAGTACTCTATCGAATTTAAGTGTTCTAGACATGGGACGTCTGCACGTGAAGGTTTAGAAGATGAACTTGAACGGCAGACTAGTACCGCTAAAATTAATTGCCCATTTAGATTACTGGTGAAATTTGTAAAAGGTCGAACTGGTACCACTAAAACTAGTGGTTGGATCTTGAGGGTCAAGTGTCCGAGGCATAATCACGAATTTGTAGACTCATTCCATGGTTTTTCACAGGCCATGCGATTAAAAGAAAGTGAGTTAGTTTTGGTGAAGCAGTTGACAAAACATCAAGTAGCACCACGAATTATACTTTCTTCACTAAAAGATAGCGATCCGAATAACGTGTCTAGCCTTAAAACGGTATATAATGCACAAGACAAGATACGTCGCGCCAGTCGTGGTGATTTGACTCCAATACAACTCCTTTTAGTCCATTTGAGGCGTCAAGGTTATACATATTACCCCAGGGTAAATGAGCACACTGATGAGCTGGAGGAAATATTTTTTGTTCACGGGATGTGGACCCACATGAATGTGGTCATCAGTTGCGGTTAGTTTATGGTTTACCATGCTATCACGAACTGTATTACCTTCAAGTAAACGGTATGTATTTTAAATTTATGCCTATCAAGTTATTCTCCCCGTCAATACCGATAATTTTAACTAGTCACTTTTTTCGAATACAGGATCGCCTATTCCTCTTGATTTTGTTGATAATTTTTGGAGAACACTAAGCGTTCCCTGGCCTGTTGTCCGACATACACCTGGAGAGCCTCAAGAGCCTGAAGAGCCTCAAGAGCCTGAAGAGCCTCAAGAGCCTGAAGAGCCTGAATATCTTTCTTGTAAAAATGACGTAGAAAATTTCCAAAATGTTTTTACCAAAGCATCATCATTTGTCAAGAAAAATATGTTAAACATGCTCAGAGGTATATACGCTCCTGAATCTGTGTCAACCCAACAACCTGCTGTTGAAGAAAATACTCGTGGACGTCCGAGCGCGAATAACAAAAAATCCAAGGCTAAACAAAATATCCCAGATTTGAACAAAGAACCCCCCACAGGGCACCGCTGAAGCTAAACAAAACCTAAAAAAGCCCCAGACTTAAATGAAGAAACTGCGAGACATAGTTCATACGTGGGAGAGCCTTCTAACGTCCCAGACTTGAACGAAGAGGTGAGCGAGGGCGATTTAAGACACGACTTGTACATTCCAGATGACAATAGCGAATACTTTATGGTTCGAATTCCACCTCTTTTCCGACGGTGGATCCTAGGGATTGTTAACGTGGAAGGTGATGGAAATTGTGGGTATCGAGCTCTTGCCGTAGGTCTTGGTCATCCGAACGAATATGGCCCAGACTTCGAGCTATTGTCAGGGAAGAGGTAGAAAATAACCGGGAAGTTTACATGCAAATGTGGGGGTGGGTATGGTTTACAACTATGGTCAACTCGCTGAATTGGTTTGAATCAGTCCAGACCCTACTTCTGGATGATTATGCCAGACACGGGCGTGGCTTTTGCTACAGCTCTTAACCGTCCCATTGTATGCATATCCAATTCACAATCTGTTACGTGTCTTCCGCTGAGAGATGCTCCAAATACAGCACAACTATTGTCCCCCGTTGTGATTCTTCGTGTGGGGGAAGACCAAGCTGCTTACTTCGTTCACGCGGTTCTGGATGAAAACTCACCACTCCCGGTCACTCACCCACAATGGAGATGGTTCAGAAATGACTTGGCCGCGGGATGGGCACACATGTTTACTGAACGACAAAGAATGTTTAGAAGGACGTATAAAACGATTACTGATTTATATTGTAAAGAGTTAATTACATAATTGGTCCTTGTGGTTTGTCGGATCTTGCAGAAAATGTCCCTGTGTTTTTTTTTGACGGGTCATGTCCTCGTGGTAAGCAAAAGTTACGGGTTTGGTCCTTTGACCAATAATTCTGTTAGTTGACCGTTAACTTGAAGGGTATTTTTGACTTTCCACATGTCGTAGCAAACCACAAGGACATTCTCTGCAAGATCCGGTAAACCTAAATGACCAATTATGTAATTAACTAAACAAAAAAAAAAAACAAAACTTTAAAAAAAAAATGAAAAACTGATTAAAAAAAAACTTTTAAAAAAAAACCAAAAACTGTTTAAAAAAAAACTTTAAAAAAAAACATTAAAAAAAATATTTATTATACTTAAATTTGGGTTTATTTATAATTTGAGGGCTTAAAAAAATCTATTAAAACTTAAAAAAATTTTAAGCCCTCACGTTGTACATTAGCAAAAAAAAATTTTAAGCCCTCACGTTGTGAGGGCCTAATTTTTTTATTTTTCAATTTTAAGCCCGCAAGTTTTGAGGGCCTAATTGTACATTAGCCAAAAAAATAAAGATTGTTATAGCCTAGTAATGGCAACTCGCAGGTCAGATGGATCTAGAACTTTCTTTGCAAAGTCAACGGTCAAACACGAAAGACGTTGAATTAGTAGCTGCCAAAGAAGAGGTTAAAAATTTAACTATAATAAACTTTTTAAAAAATGAAAAATAAAAAAATTAGGCCCTCACAACGTGAGGGCTTAAATTTTTTTTTTGGCTAATGTACAACGTGAAGGTTAAAAAACTTTATTAATACTTAAAAAAAACTTTTTTTAATGCGTATTTTGTACGATTTTTGTATATTTTCATCCATTTTTATACGTTTTCGTCTATTTTATAAGTTTTTATACGTTTTTATCAATTTTTATACGCTTTTTATACGTTTTTATACGCTTTCGTTTTTTTATTAAATAGGTTTTTAAGTATTAATTTAAAATTTTAAGCGTATAAAAAAAAACTTTTTTTTAATGCGTATAAATTTGTTTTAAGCGTATAAAAACTGTTTAATAAATTTTTTTAAGTTTTAATAAATTTTTTTAAGTCCTCACATTATAAATAAGCCCCAAATTTAAGTATAATAAATATTTTTTTAATGTTTTTTTAAAGCTTTTTTTTAAAAACACTTTTTGGTTTTTTTTTAAAAGTTTTTTTTTTAAAACATTTTTTTAGTTACTTACATAATTGGTCCTTAAGGTTTAGCGGATCTTGCAGAGAATGTCCCTGTGGTTTGCCAAAACATGTGGAAAGTCAAAAATACCCTTCAAGTTAACGGTCAACTAACAGAATTATTGGTCAAAGGACCAAACCCGTAACTTTTGCATACCACGAGGACATGACCCGTCAAAAAAAAAAACACAGGGATATTTTCTGCAAGATCCGACAAACCACAAGGACCAATTATGTAATTAACTCTATTGTAAATGACAAAACATGTATAGACGATAACTGATTTATATTGTAAACGACAAAACATGTATAGACGATTACTGATTTATATTGTAAACGACAAAACATGTATAGACGATTACGGATTACTGATTTATAGTAAACGATTATTGATTTATAGTAAACGACTCGTCATCTTTGTTACAGATTTCCTCGCTCCGGTTCTTCCTCATCTTTTGTTACAGGAATCGGATGACATTAAGTGGAGGGACATTCATTGTGTCAACAACACACCCGCTCGTGTTGAGAGTCCAGATTATGTGCCTTCTTCACAATCTTATGTGCCGCCCTCTCCAGCTATATCTCCAGCTGCAGATGAGGACAATTTTATACACCGTCCTCCGGTTCTTCCTCATCTTTTGTACAGCCATCTCGCGTTGACGAGTACGAGCGAGAGATTGCCGGATTGAGGAGACACATTTCAGAGTTAGAGTTTCGCGTGGGACAGATTGCAGCATCATTGGAGCGACTACACCTCGGGCGTGATTGATCTTAGTTTCTAGTTATATTGTGATTTTGCTTATTTACGTAAATATATCAATAACTTGTTTGTTAAGAATACATTTCTTATAATTGTTTCATCATGTAACAGCCAGGGACTGAAGACTATGGGTGTCGATACTTTATGTGGAAGGAAGTATTTCAACAAAAGTACTTTGGTCAAGCATCTTCTTTAACGCAGTGCTCAAACTGCGAAACTAAAGATCACACGATCAACATGCTATTGGCTCAAAACAATTTGTTGAAGGCAAGAATAAAGACGTTGGAGGCATCATTGGAATTGGCAAGAAATCCAATTGATCACGCATGTCAGTCGAGTGGAATATTCTATGAGCTTATAGATGACATTAATAATATTCATGTGAAGTAGATTTCGTTGTAATATTAGTAACATTTGTTGTTGTACTTGTTTAATGTTTTAATGTCTAATGTTTTATTGTTATTGTTTAATTAAATGGAAACAAATACACAATTAAAAAAAACATAACTTAAAAAACTACACAAATAAATACATTATACATATTAAAACACTACATAATCTACACAAATAAAATACACTAAACAAATTTATTAAACACAACTAAAAAAAAAAAAAAAAGTATCAAATGATTGGGGCAATCATTGGGTCGTGGGCCCCACCCTATGAGGTGCATGGGAAGGAGATCATGTGTGGTGTAGATTCACCCTTTCTTCTTACTTGAAAGAACTGCCCAACAACCAAATAATTTATGCTAGCATTATTTGCGGATTTTAACAAAGCAAAGATAAGCTGGAAAGTGCTTTTATGACAAGTCGATGTCTACTTTTTGAAAACATTTATAAATGGTCGTTTTTGATTTACTTTATTTAACCCATCTAGCCAATAAAATTCCAGCTAAAGGAGGGTGTAAGCTTTCATTATTCATTTATGTACTACACGGCACGTCAAGTTTTAGTTTGATGATTTATTTTCGTTGAGACTGTATTCAGTGTTTAGGTTCCATATTATTTTGTTGGTAATCTTCTAATGTAATATTATGATATCCGGCCTCTAGTTATTTGGTAGAAACATTTTTATAATTTGCTGTTTAGAAAGTAGTTTTCATCAATATATTTTTTTTACAAATTAATGGATTTTAAAAAATATATTTATTATTTTATGGCATGTTCAATAATATTGGCTTATAAGGAGTTTTTCTTTTTTATTTATCTTTTCATTTTTAACTTTAATCCATTTATTCAAAGCACAAATAGATATGATCGAGCAAAGGGATGAGTTTGACACTAATTATTGTTAAGAGAACATAGATGGACTATCATGAGTTTTGAAGTAAAACGTGATATTCATTCATAGATCTGCAATACTTTGTTCTATGTTTTCTCGATCTATTTGTTCATTTCAATCGGTTGATATGATAATTGTGATTATGTAAAAGACTATCTAGAAATAAAACAAAAATAATTGAATCTTTGTTTTCACGGCTGCTGTCATGAGCCCTAATCGTTTCTGATCTACTACCTTCCATCCATCACATGCCTGTTAAGGCCTTATTATTGTGAGTGTCATCTTCATGATTGATCTCTGATAATGATGTTCCTTACAGTTTAGTTGATTTGGAACCATAGGGGTTGGTCTCGTTTTTTAGGGTTTTCTTTTTTTCACTTATTCTTGATTTTTCTACTACCTCCCTTGTGATCTCATATGATAACATCCCTGTTGTGTTATTGATCCGTCCCTGATTGATCTTTCATAATGAGTTGTTGTTACATATCATGCCTTCCTGGGACTGTTGGAATCACTCCTAACTTCTATTTCAAGTGCTAGTCATTTATATGTAATAGGTTGCTTAAACTAGGCTTTTATGTTAGTGTTTAAGGCTAGGCTCATGTAGAAAGCCCATGAGCTTATCCCAAAGCCCAATAAGAAAGGAATGGACTAGACATGTTGCCCTAGCTCCCTTCCCCTATAAATACACTTGTAAACCTTCACTTGAAGGTTGGTTGTTCACTTTCATAATACATCTACGCATAACTTTTCTCCATATTCATACGTGTGTGTTTGTGTGTGTTCAACCGATCACCTTTACCTTTATTTCTTACATATTGATCCTTGTGTTAACTTATGGTGACCTAACAGTGGTATCAATCGCCATCTAGTTGGGTGAAATACTTTTGTTTTTGAATTTTGCTTCTATACTCGTGGGTTTAGCGTGCTATACCTTTGATACGCTTAAAACTTTGATTTTTTTCACTTGTAAACTCAAGATTCTTGTGGTTTAAGGTTTATTTAGTGTTAAAGTTTCAGTTTTTAGCAAAAAGTTTCAAACTTTACGTGTGTAGATTAGTTTTTAAGATTGGTTTGTTTCGTGTGTACTATCATACGCTTAAGGGTGAAATGTTGTTTGGATCATCAAGTTTCATACTTTTGTGTTCTTTTGGTGATTTTGAAGCTGTTTCATCATTAAAATCAGGTTTACAAAACATTTTGGGCATAAAAATCAGTTTTGGTGAATTTGGTACTTCCTACGCCTAGTAAAACCCTAGTTTTACGCCTAAGAGTCTACTCCTAAGTCTTTCTACGCCTAACAGTTTCCTACACCTAAGGTTTTCTTCATTTGATCTTCGAAGCTGTTGGTTTACTCAGTGTTTTCTTGCTTGGATAAGCCTGAAAACACTTCAAATTTTGGATATCTTTTACACTTGGATAAGTGTAAAGGATTTTTGGGTAAAACCCTAGTTTTACTCCTAAGCTCTAAAGTTTACGAGTAACCACTCTACGCCTAAGTCTAACTTACGCGTAAGGTTCTTACTTATAAACATTAAGTTTACGCATAAGCTTAAGTTTAACCTAAGGTTTAAGCGTAAGAAGTATTTACGCCTAAGTTCCTGTCTACGCGTAAGAAAGGAAGTTACGCGTAAGATCAAATTCTACGCCTAAGCTGGTTTCTACGCCTAAGTGTACTTCATCAACAAACTCAAGTTTCATTCGACTACAAAGATCCATCATCAACGCAAGTTTCAAGATGTCTCAACCACTATACTCTAACCACTTTCCTCATGAGTATCCTCAACAACAACAACAACAACAATTTCAACAATATCCTCCACAACAATTTCAACAATATCCTAAACAACATTTTCAACCACCATCTCAAATGTACTTTCCTCAAAGAGCAAACCCTCTTTCACCACAGATGCCTCAACCAAACCCTCGTCAACCAGTTCAACATTGTAACTACTTCCAATATCAGTTTCCCGCTAAGTATGCTATGAATAAGGAACCTTCTTGGTTTGCAAAGATGTGTGAAGCTTTAAGCAGCCAACAATCCATTCATGAAGCTGGATCCCTTGATAGACCTCCAATGCTCACTCCCGATAACTACGATCAATGGGTGATAAGGTTTTTTAGGTTTTGTGATCTCAAGAAACCACATGGTAAGTTTTTGAAGAAGGTCATACTTGAAGGTCCTTTTCAGATGCCTACTATCACTATACCTGGAGATCCGAATGCTACTCCACCAAGAGATGATGTTACCAACGTTGTCAGCAAAGATCAACTTACTACTGATCAACTTCTTCACTTAGAAGCTGATGAACTTGCAATGCAATATATCCTTTTGGGTCTACCCAATCCGATACTTCGTAGTGTTGATGCTCAGAAGACTGCTAAAGCAATGTGGGAGCACATTCATCTTCTAATGGAAGGCACTGAACTCAATCAAGAAGACATGGAATCCAAAATTTACTTAGCATATGAAAACTTCATGATTGAACCAGGGGAGTCATTAGATTCATACTATCATCGGTTCTCAAACATCATCAATGACTTGGACAAACATAATATCATTATGCCAAGGATTGCAATTAACACGAAGTACCTGAGCTGTCTTGGTCCTGATTGGGAGAAGTATGTTACATTCATCCGTCAAGCGAAGAATCTTCATCAAGCTACTTACGGATTGTTGTATGAATATTTGAAGCACCATCAAAAGGAAGTAGACAAAGATAGAATCATCCGTGGAGTCCCTGCTTCTCCATCACTCCCGGATAATCAAACTTTTGCTTTGTACACTCAAGCATGTTATCCTCAATTTCCAAACTTGCCAATTGTCTTCACAAATCCTCCACAACCAACTGCTCATATTACACCATATGATCCATCACAGCAACAATCACAAGAAACTCAATTGGTTCCATACAACAACAACAATGATCAAGCACTCTACAGTGAATCAAATGAGGATGCTGAAGCCTTCGATGCATTGAATTAAGGATTTGTCATGATTGCTAGAGCTTTCGGGAGATTCGCAAACAAATCCAACAATCGCATTCGTACCTCCTCAAACACAAGAAATCAAGCTGTTGTTAACAATAGAAGAGTTGAGGTTCAGAATCGTGGAAATGGTCGTCAGATGGGTAGTGGTCAAGGGTTTAATGTTCATGGAAGGAATAACATGGGTGCTCCACAACAACGGGTTCAAATGGTTGATCAGGGAAATGCTCAGACTGGGGTTAATGGTCTTCGATGCTACAACTGCAACGAGAAGGGTCATCTGGCTAATGCATGCCCAAAGCCAAGAACAAGAGGCAGCGCTTATCACAAGGAGGCTTTACTCTTGGATCTCAAGGATGAAGCTGGTGGAACACTTACCAACAAGGAACAGAGCTTCATGGCTAATGCAGATTCTGATGATGACATGGAGGACTTGCAGGCTAATGCAGCTGTGATGTTAATGACAAACATGCAAGAGCTCCACAAGAGTGATACAGGCCCAGTGTATGACACTGATGGCTTGTCTCAGGTATCGGATCCTAATATACTTATACATGATCTGATATCTCCGTCTACATCTGCATCCGACAAGGCACAGAGTGTTCAACATGAGCCTTCTACATCTCATTACAACGATAATCAAATGGATCCCGTAGTTACATTTGACGATCAAGAGGATCTAATGGTTAATATTGATAATCAAGTTGACTCCGTAGTCATATTTGAGGATCTAAATAATGATTATGTTGAAACTCAAGCTGAACAAAATGAACCTTTGTCTAATCCAGATTCGGAACTCATGACCTTATGTCAGACCACCCTTTCTAGACTGGAAAAATGCAATGAGATTAATAAGAAACTTCAAGATAAAATTGCACTGTTGACTAAGCATTATGAATGCTATAAGTTTCAACTCAACATTTTTGAAACTAAAGAGAAACGTGAATAAAGTTTTGAAGTCGCTTTTGCAAAATCATACCAAAATGAAAAATCTTTGGATAAACATATACGTGATCTAGTTGAATCCAAGAATGCATTGCTTTCTCAAATAGAACAACAAAAATTTGAACATAAACAACAAATTAACGTTCTCACTTCGGAAACTCAAAAAGCCAAGTCTGAGTTGTTAACTTGTCAAAAACCATTTTCTGAGTACAAAAAACATTCACGGAGACAAATAGATCAGTATCTTGATGAAATTGTCGATTTACAAAACAAAATCAAAGAGTTTCGAAAAGTTGTCTATAAACATGGTAAGTTAATCACAAGAATTCAAAAGTTTACTTTTAAACCAAATCCAGATGGATATGGACCAATTCTTGCTGATTACAAACCAAGTTTTTCACATAGAGCATTCAAACCAAATTCTTAAGTTTACAGTGTAGAACATAGAATTGATGACTCAATTATGAGTGTTGTTGAATATAATCGTGATGAGGAAACAGATGCTCATGCTGAGAGTCGATTAAAAATGGAAAATGTTGAATATAACAAACCATTCGATTACTCAAAAATCATACCTTTTGTTAAACAACAGGATAATACTAACATACCTTGGGTTATCACACCAATTCTCGAGTCCTTTTCTAACGATGGTCCCCGACACAATGTTGCACAAATTAATGGTCCTTTACCTTCTTTCTGTGAAGTAAAATCATTACCCGAACGATGTCAAGTTCTTAAATATTTTGCTACATTCATGTCTGACATCAAACTTTTGGAACATGAAATTGAAGTTAATTCTGAAATAAAAGCTGAACATTTTCAATCGCCACATGCGCGAAATCAAAGAGATATTTTTTAGAAAAGACTTTTACCCCATGTCCGAAATTTGAAAATGTGTGCAATATATTGGGAACGGGATCTTCAGAAGGAGATTGGTCTTATGAAAACAGTTTTCGAGAAAACAGAAACATCGATTTCAAATACTAAACATAAAAAGAAAATGTTAAGAAATCATGTTGATCGACTCTTGGAAGATGTTATCTGTGCTGATACCATCAATGTTGTGCTGTTACATACTGTTGCATATGCATTTGATTATATTGCTGTTGATTTTGTTGATAATGTTGAGAATATCGATAATGAGCCGCAAATCGAGTCTGTGAAAATTGAAAATGAGCGTTTGTTAAATGAACTTTTGAATGCAAAACGTCGTCTTCAATGGTGTCAAAAAGATTGTCAAAATCGAGAACTTGCTTTGCAAAACAAAATCAACTAGTTGCGTGCAAAATCTTTTGATCAAAAAATTGAACAACTGGATGATGAAAACGTGTCTTTAAAATGCCAAGTTTCAAAATAAGAACAAGAAATTGCCAAAGTCAAAACTGAATATGGTGTCATATTTGATTTGCTCAAAAAGACTCGTGCAAAAGCATCACAAGAACTTGATAATCATCTTGCATACACTAAAGATGTCTAAAATGTTAGTGGAAACATTCGCTCTGAAAATCAAGATTTGTTGCACACTATAGCTGAGTTGAAAGAGAAGTTAGGAAAGTATGAACAAGATAAGATTAGTAACACAAATGTTCTTGCACCTGGAATGTTTAAAATTGACACTAGAACACCTAATGACAAACCACAAGATACTAATGTGCTTCCTTCCACTGATACAGGAGTAGTTACCTCTTTTCCCAGCATTAGCACTTCACAGATTAGAAAGAGTCAAAAGAAGAATAGAAAGTCGCAACGTAAGAAAAGATCAGTAAAAGCCTCTGAAGTAGAAGAACACCTTACGACTTTGAATAAAACTCATGTTGCACCCACTTTAGACATTGCGTTAGAAAAATGTAATACAAAAAGTGATGTAACGAATGCTGAACCTTTAAGTACATTGAATGTTATGTTTGAAGCATCTTGTGTTGGTTGTCGTGAAAGCATGTTTTCTGGTTGTCATGATAAACGTGTTGCTAAGTATATCTTATCTCGTAAGCGGAAACATAGAAATCGCACTACCTCTAGGCCCACTAATGCTTCTAAGTCTGTGCTAGGTAAAACGCCTTCTAGTGTTTCTGCAACTATCATTGATGTACCCATAGAACCCACTTCACCTACTAGGAAGAGAATATCACCTAGTGCATTCACTAAGACCAAAGCACAAACTAGTTGGACTTGGCAGAGATGGTTACAAAATACACCTGGATTTAAATGGATTCCTAAAATCATTAACATGTGTGTTTCAACTGTAACTGTAACGGAACCCTCTAACTCTTCGGGTTCCACCTCTACTTCTATTCCACCTGTGTCGTTTGTGTGTAATGCAGGTGATACAGATCATCCTTTGGATTGTTGATAGCGGATGTTCCCGACACATGACATGCAATCTCAAATTGTTATCAAACTTTTTCTCAAAGTTAATCGGCACTGTCAGGTTCGGGAATGATCACTTCGCAGCTATAATGGGCTACGGAGATTACATCAATGGGAACATCGAAATTAGCAGGGTTTATTATGTGGAAGGTCTCGGTCACAATCTCTTTTCAGTCGGTCAATTTTGTGATGGTGATTTGGAAGTTGTTTTTAGAGAGAAAACTTTTTTCATTCGTGATCTACAAGGAAACGATCTTATGTCTGGAAACCGCACATCAAGCCTTTACACAATCTCAATGCAAGATATGATTGCTTCATCTCTCATTTGTCTACTTTCTAAGGCAACATCAACAAAATCTTGGCTATGGCACTGACGACTTTCACACTTGAACTTTCAAACCATAACCAAACTTGCACGATACAAACTAGTTGAAGGTCTTCCAAGGTTTCGGTATTCTAAAGATCATCTATGCTCAGCTTGTGAACAAGGGAAAAGCACTCGTGCTTATTTTTCCTCAAAGGTGGAAACACAGCTCTCAGCATGTGCTTCATCTTCTTCACATGGATTTGTGTGGCCCGATGCGTGTGCAGACGATTAATGGCAAACGCTACATCCTCATATTTGTTGATGACTACTCAAGATGGACTTGGGTTTATTTTCTTCAAAGTAAAGATCAAGCTCCACAGATGATCATCACCTTTCTCATGAAAATTCAAGTTCAGCTCCAGAACACAGTCAGACAAATCAGAACAGATAAAAGGAACTGAATTTGTGAATCAAACTCTTCGAGAATACTATGAGAAAGTGAGAATTGAGCATCATACATCTATTGCACGACACCAGAACAAAATGGAGTTGTCGAAAGACGAAACCATACGTTAGTGAAAGCTGCAAGAACGATGTTGATCAATGCAAAACTTCCAGATTATTTATGGGCTAAAGCCGTGTCAACTGCATGCTACACTCAAAACCGTTCTATGATAACCCAACGCCACAACAAAACACCTTATGAGCTTATCCATAACCATAAACCGAATCTCATACACTTTCATGTATTTGGTGCTCTCTGTTACCCAAATAATGATCGTGATGACTTTGGAAAGCTCAAGGCCAAAGCTGACATTGGAGTCTTCGTTGGATAGTGTGAAAACTCAAAGGGACACCGGATTTGGAATTGTCGTACAAGAGAGATTATGGAAACGATTCATGCTAATTGTGGCGAGCTTACATAAATGGCTTCTGACCAAAACAGCTTGGAACCCGGTCATAACCATCTGAACTTCCCTCAAACCCCATCATCAGCTGAACCAAGCTTACAGCTTACTCATCGCCAAATAGAAACATTATTTGCTCGTCTGTTTAGTGATGATATTGATAAACTTTTCTAGAATTAGAGATGTGTTTTCACACTATGCTATTAACACCCTTGAAGTTCGAACTTGTAAGTGCTGGTAATCCAGCTAAGGAGATTCCTTTCAAGAATCGAGTCCTGAAGATGTGGGTCATTACTTGAACTTGTTCAATGTAATGCCAACTGTCCCTTATAGGATTCGGACGGCTGATTCGCCCGACCAAGGTGAATGGAATCAAGACATTCATCAGAATAACAATCGTAGTGGTCAATTCTCTAAGAAACGATCACAATGATCGATTGGTGTTTATCACTAACCAATTCTTATGTTTTCTTCTTATGAATGCTCCTGGGATGAATGATCGTGCTGATTCTCCTCATGCTCATACCAACAACACCTCAATTGAATTTCTCTCAAAAGGCAACTCAAAAGTCATAAGGATTCTTCCTCAAACCAAAGAATCTACAAAGTTTAAAGACTAGAGAACTACATCAAATCTGAAATCCAACGTCAAAAAAAGCTTATGAGCATGTTGGAGAAAGACGTGGAGACACCTGAGCAACGAAGCGGACCTGATGCAGACAACAACAACATACTATCACCACATCCACACCAGAACAAAGAACAAAGAACAAAGTAATCAAAGGCGTCAAAGCTGAAAACTTCAAAAGAAACATGATCTTCATTATGGTTTCTACGCCTAAGTGTACTTCATCAACAAACTCAAGTTTCATTCGACTACAAAGATCCATCAACAACACAAGTTTCAAGATGTCTCAATGACTATACTCTAACCACTTTCCTCATGAGTATCCTCAACAACAACAACAACAACAATTTCAACAATATCCTCCACAACAGTTTCCACAATATCCTAAACAACATTTTCAACCACCATATCAAATGTACTTTCCTCAAAGAGTAAACCCTCTTCCACCACTGATGCCTCAACCAAACCCTCGTCAACCATTTCAACATTGTAACTACTTCCAATATCAGTTTCCTGCTAAGTATGCTATGAATAAGGAACCTTCTTGGTTTGCAAAGATGTGTGAAGCTTTAAGCAGCCAACAATCCATTCATGAAGCTGGATCCCTTGATTGACCTCCAATGCTCACTCCCGATAACTACGATCAATGGGTGATAAGGTTTTTTAGGTTTTGTGATCTCAAGAAACCACATGGTAAGTTTTTGAAGAAGGTCATACTTGAAGGTCCTTTTCAGATGCCTACTATCACTATACCTGGAGATCCGAATGCTACTCCACCAAGAGATGATGTTACCAACGTTGTCAGCAAAGATCAACTTACTACTGATCAACTTCTTCACTTAGAAGCTGATGAACTTGCAATGCAATATATCCTTTTGGGTCTACCCAATCCGATACTTCGTAGTGTTGATGCTCAGAAAACTGCTAAAGCAATGTGGGAGCACATTCATCTTCTAATGAAAGGCACTGAACTCAATCAAGAAGACATGGAATCCAAAATTTACTTAGCATATGAAAACTTCATGATTGAACCAGGGGAGTCATTAGATTCATACTATCATCGGTTCTCAAACATCATCAATGACTTGGACAAACATAATATCATTATGCCAAGGATTGCAATCAACACGAAGTTCCTGAGCTGTCTTGGTCCTGATTGGGAGAAGTATGTTACATTCATCCGTCAAGCGAAGAATCTTCATCAAGCTACTTACGGATTGTTGTATGACTATTTGAAGCACCATCAAAAGGAAGTAGACAAAGACAGAATCATCCGTGGAGTCCCTGCTTCTCCATCACTCCCGGATAATCAAACTCTTGCTTTGTACACTCAAGCATGTTATCCTCAATTTCCAAACTTGCCAATTGTCTTCACAAATCCTCCACAACCAACTGCTCATATTACACCATATGATCCATCACAGCAACAATCACAAGAAACTCAATTGGTTCCATACAACAACAACAATGATCAAGCACTCTACAGTGAATCAAATGAGGATGATGAAGCCTTCGATGCATTAAATTAAGGATTTGTCATGGTTGCTAGAGTCTTCGGGAGATTCGCAAACAAATCCAACAATCGCATTCGTACCTCCTCAAACACAAGAAATCAAGCTGTTGTTAACAATAGAAGAGTTGAGGTTCAGAATCGTGGAAATGGTCGTCAGATGGGTAGTGGTCAAGGGTTTAATGTTCATGGAAGGAATAACATGGGTGCTCCACAACAACGGGTTTAAATGGTTGATCAGGGAAATGCTCAGACTGGGGTTAATGGTCTTCGATGCTACAACTGCAACGAGAAGGGTCATCTGGCTAATGCATGCCCAAAGCCAAGAACAAGAGGCAGCGCTTATCACAAGGAGGCTTTACTCTTGGCTCTCAAGGATGAAGCTGGTTGAACACTTACCAACAAGGAACAGAGCTTCATGGCTAATGCAGATTCTGATGATGACATGGAGGACTTGCAGGCTAATGCAGCTGTGATGTTAATGACAAACATGCAAGAGCTCCAAAAGGGTGACACAGGCCCAGTGTATGACACTGATGGCTTGTCTCAGGTATCGGATCCTAATATACTTATACATGATCTGATATCTCCGTCTACATCTGCATCCGACAAGGCACAGAGTGTTCAACATGAGCCTTCTACATCTCATTACAACGATAATCAAATGGATCCCGTAGTTACATTTGACGATCAAGAGGATCTAATGGTTAATATTGATAATCAAGTTGACTCCGTAGTCATATTTGAGGATCTAAATAATGATTATGTTGAAACTCAAGTTGAACAAAATGAACCTTTGTCTAATCCAGATTCGGAACTCATGACCTTATGTCAGACCACCCTTTCTAGACTGGAAAAATGCAATGAGATTAATAAGAAACTTCAAGATAAAATTGCACTGTTGACTAAGGATTATGAATGCTATAAGTTTCAACTCAACATTTTTGAAACTAAAGAGAAACGTGAATAAAGTTTTGAAGTCGCTTTTGCAAAATCATACCAAAATGAAAAATCTTTGGATAAACATATACGTGATCTAGTTGAATCCAAGAATGCATTGCTTTCTCAAATAGAACAACAAAAATTTGAACATAAACAACAAATTAACGTTCTCACTTCAGAAACTCAAAAAGCCAAGTCTGAGTTGTTAACTTGTCAAAAACAATTTTCTGAGTACAAAAAACATTCACGGACACAAATAGATCAGTATCTTGATGAAATTGTCGATTTACAAAACAAAATCAAAGAGTTTCGAAAAGTTGTCTATAAACATGGTAAGTTAATCACAAGAATTCAAAAGTTTACTTTTAAACCAAATCCAGATGGATATGGACCAATTCTTGCAGATTATAAACCAAGTTTTTCACATAGAGCGTTCAAACCAAATTCTCAAGTTTACAGTGTAGAACATAGAATTGATGACTCAATTATGAGTGTTGTTGAATATAATCGTGATGAGGAAACAGATGCTCATGCTGAGAATCGATTAAAAATGGAAAATGTTGAATATAACAAACCATTCGATTACTCAAAAATCATACCTTTTGTCAGACAACAGGATAATACTAACACACCTTGGGTTATCACACCATTTCCTGAGTCCTCTTCTAACGATGGTCCCCGACACAATGTTGAACAAATTAATGGTCCTTTACCTTCTTTCTGTGAAGTAAAATCATTACCCGAACGATGTCAAGTTCTTAAATATTTTGCTACATTCATGTCTGACATCAAACTTTTGGAACATGAAATTGAAGTTAATTCTGAAATAAAAGCTGAACATTTTCAATCGCCACATGCGCAAAATCAAAGAGATATTTTTTAGAAAAAACTTTTACCCCATGTCCGAAATTTGAAAATGTGTGCAATATATTGGGAACGGGATCTTCAGAAGGAGATTGGATTTATGAAAACAGTTTTCAAGAAAATAGAAACATCGATTTCAAATACTAAACATAAAAAGATAATGTTAAGAAATCATGTTGATCGACTCTTGGAAGATGTTATCTGTGCTGATACCATCAATGTTGTGCTGTTACATAGTGTTGCATATGAATTTGATTATATTGCTGTTGATTTTGTTGATAATGTTGAGAATATCGATAATGAGCCGCAAATCGAGTATGTGAAAATTGAAAATGAGCGTTTGTTAAATGAACTTTTGAATGCAAAACGTCGTCTTCAATGGTGTCAAAAAGATTGTCAAAATCGAGAACTTGCTTTACAAAACAAAATCAACTAGTTGCGTGCAAAATCTTTTGATCCAAAAATTGAACAACTGGATGATGAAAACGTGTCTTTAAAATGTCAAGTTTCAAAATAAGAACAAGAAATTGCCAAAGTCAAAACTGAATATGGTGTCATATTTGATTTGCTCAAAAAGACTCGTGCAAAAGCATTACAAGAACTTGATAATCATCTTGCATACACTAAAGATGTCTAAAATGTTAGTGGAAACATTCGCTCTGAAAATCAAGATTTGTTGCACACTATAGCTGAGTTGAAAGAGAAGTTAGGAAAGTATGAACAAGATAAGATTAGTAACACAAATGTTCTTGCACCTGGAATGTTTAAAATTGACACTAGAACACCTAATGACAAACAACAAGATACTAATGTGCTTCCTTCCAGCGTCGATACAGGAGTAGTTGCCTCTTTTCCCAGCATTAGCACTTCACAGATTAGAAAGAGTCAAAAGAAGAATAGAAAGTCGCAACGTAAGAAAAGATCAGTAAAAGCCTCTGAAGTAGAAGAACACCTTACGACTTTGAATAAAACTCATGTTGCACCCACTTTAGACATTGCGTTAGAAAAATGTAATACAAAAAGTGATGTAACGGATGCTGAACCTTTAAGTACATTGAATGTTATGTTTGAAGCATCTTGTGTTGGTTGTCGTGAAAGCATGTTTTCTGGTTGTCATGATAAACGTGTTGCTAAGTATATCTTATCTCGTAAGCGGAAACATAGAAATCGCACTACCTCTAGGCCCACTAATGCTTCTAAGTCTGTGCTAGGTAAAACGCCTTCTAGTGTTTCTGCAACTATCATTGATGTACCCATAGAACCCACTTCACCTACTAGGAAGAGAATATCACCTAGTGCATTCACTAAGACCAAAGCACAAACTAGTTGGACTTGGCAGAGATGGTTACAAAATACACCCAGATTTAAATGGATTCCTAAAATCATTAACATGTGTGTTTCAACTGTAACTGTAACGGAACCCTCTAACTCTTCGGGTTCCACCTCTACTTCTATTCCACCTGTGTCGTCTGTGTGTAATGCAGGTGATACATATCATCCTTTGGATTGTTGATAGCGGATGTTCCCGACACATGACAGGCAATCTCAAATTGTTATCAAACTTTTTCTCAAAGTTCATCGGCACTGTCAGGTTCGGGAATGATCACTTCGCAGCTATAATGGGCTACGGAGATTACATCAATGGGAACATCGAAATTAGCATGGTTTATTATGTGGAAGGTCTCGGTCACAATCTCTTTTCATTCGGTCAATTTTGTGATGGTGATTTGGAAGTTGCTTTTAGGGAGAAAACTTTTTTCATTCGTGATCTACAAGGAAATGATCTTATGTCTGGAAACCGCACATCAAGCCTTTACACAATCTCAATGCAAGATATGATTGCTTCATCTCCCATTTGTCTACTTTCTAAGGCAACATCAACAAAATCTTGGCTATGGCACTGACGACTTTCACACTTGAACTTTCAAACCATAACAAAACTTGCACGATACAAACTAGTTGAAGGTCTTCCAAGGTTTCGATATTCTAAAGATCATCTATGCTCGGCTTGTGAACAAGGGAAAAGCACTCGTGCTTATTTTTCCTCAAAGGTGGAAACACAGCTCTCAGCCTGTGCTTCATCTTCTTCACATAGATTTGTGTGGCCCGATGCGTGTGCAGACGATTAATGGCAAACGCTACATCCTCTTATTTGTTGACGACTACTCAAGATGGACTTGGGTTTATTTTCTTCAAAGTAAAGATCAAGCTCCACAGATGATCATCACCTTTCTCACGAAAATTCAAGTTAAGCTCTGGAACAAAGTCAGACAAATCATTGCAGATAAAAGGAACTGAATTTGTGAATCAAACTCTTCGAGAATACTATGAGAAAGTGAGAATTGAGCATCATACATCTATTGCACGACACCAGAACAAAATGGAGTTGTTGAAAGACGAAACCGTACGTTAGTGAAAGCTGCAAGAACGATGTTGATCAATGCAAAACTTCCAGATTATTTATGGGCTAAAGCCGTGTCAACTGCATGCTACACTCAAAACCGTTCTATGAAAACCAAACGCCACAACAAAACACCTTATGAGCTTATCCATAACCGTAAACCGAATCTCATACACTTTCATGTATTTGGTGCTCTCTGTTACCCAAATAATGATCGTGATGACTTTGGAAAGCTCAAGGCCAAAGCTGACATTGGAGTCTTTGTTGGATAGTGTGAAAACTCAAAGGGATACCGGATTTGGAATCGTCGTACAAGAGAGATTATGGAAACGATTCATGCTAATTGTGATGAGCTTACATAAATGGCTTCTGACCAAAATAGCTTGGATCCCGGTCATAACCATCTCAACTTCCCTCAAAACCCATCATCAGCTGAACCAAGCTTACAGCTTAGTCATCGCCAAATAGAAACGTTATTTGCTCGTCTGTTTAGTGTTGATATTGATCAACTTTGCTAGAATTAGAGATGTGTTTTCACACTATGCTATTAACACCCTCGAAGTTCGAACTTGTAAGTGCTGGAAATCCGGCTAAGGAGATTCCTTTCAAGAATCGAGTCCTGAAGATGTGGGTCATTACTTGAACTTGTTCAATGTAATGCCAACTGTCCCTTATAGGATTCGGACGACTGATTCACCCGACCAAGGTGAATGGAATCAAGACATTCATCAGAATAACAATCGTAGTGGTCAATTCTCTAAGAAACGATCACAATGATCGATTGGTGTTTATCACTAACCAATTCTTATGTTTTCTTCTTATGAATGCTCCTGGGATGAATGATCGTGCTGATTCTCCTCATGCTCATACCAACAACACCTCAATTGAATTTCTCTCGAAAGGCAACTCAAAAGTCATAAGGATTCTTCCTCAAACCAAAGAATCTACAAAGTTTAAAGACTAGAGAACTACATCAAATCTGAAATCCAACGTCGAAAAAAGCTTATGAGCATGTTGGAGAAAGACGTGGAGACACTTGAGCAACGAAGCGGACCTGATGCAGACAACAACAACATACTATCACCACATCTACACCAGAACAAAGAACAATGAACAAAGTAATCAAAGATGTCAAAGCTGAAAACTTCAAAAGAAACATGATCTTCATTATGGGGGGATTGTTGGAATCAAGGCACTTCTTCTCACAAGAAAGAGGAAGGCCAAAAGACGTCAAAGCAACAGCTATTACATCAACACCAAAAACTTATCCAAGATTGCTGGATTCATCACTAACACTTTGGGGGAGATTTTTGGAATCACTCCTAACTTGTATTTCAAGTGTTAGTCATTTATATGTAATAGGTTGCTTAAACTAGGCTTTTATGTTAGTGTTTAAGGCTAGGCTCATGTAGAAAGCCCTTGAGCCTATGCCAAAGCCCAATAAGAAAGGAAGGGACTTGACATGTTGCCCTAGCTCCCTTCCTCTATAAATACACTTGTAAACCTTCACTTGAAAGTTGGTTGTTCACTTTCATAATACATCTACGCATAAATTTTCTCCATATTCATACGTGTGTTTGTGTGTGTTCAACCGATCACCTTTACCTTTATTTCTTACATATTGATCCTTGTGTTAACTTATGGTGACCTAACAGGGACCATAGAGTTTGATCTTTTGCGATTAGGTTTTTCCCTTTTTCCCGCCGTTTCTTCGCCTTTTCCTTTCCTTCATGTCTAATTTCACTGCTGATTCCAAGGGTTGGAACTGGGTCTTTCGTAAAGATAAGTCACACAATTCTAAACCAATTGATAACCCGTTTGTGAACGATTTGGAGAAAATTGCAACTTCTTTCTATGTTTCTAATTTCCCTGACTCGTTAGATGCCAAGGGCCTTTGGAACGTGTGTTAGCCATTTTGCCGTATCGTTGATGCTTTTATTGCTAATAAACACTCAAAACTTTGGAAACGTTTTGGCTTTGTTAGATTTTTGGGGGTTCGTAACGTTGACAATTTTGTTAAAACACTATCCAAGGATTGGTAGTTACCATCTGTATTTCTCAGTTTCTCTTTTTTAAAGATCACCTAAAAGAGAACCTAACTCGACACATCAAAATGCCACTATTCATTCACGTCATGTGATGAGTTCTAACGAGCCCTTTATCAATAATGCTAAAAAATCCTATGTTTCAGTGGCGCAAGGAGAGAATACCTCTAAAGAGACTATACAGGAAAAATTGAAAACAAATCTCATTCATCTTGATGATTCTGACCTAATTAAGGTGGATGACACATCTAAAGTTGCTTTGGTTAAAGTGAGCAATTTGGATACGATTAGAAACCTTTATCACTTGTGCAAGAATGAAGGTTTTTTCGGGCTTAAAATTTTCTATGTAGGAGGGCTTTGGATTTGGTTTCAATTCAACTCAGAGGCTACATGTGCGACATTTAAAGCAAATGCCAGCTTGAAGAAACTTTGGATTGCTGTCAAAACAGTCTCTCCTTCCTTTAAAGTCGATGAATGAATGATTTGGTTAGAGATTCATGGTCTCCCTCTTTGTGCTTGGGGCTCTAATGCGTATAAGAAAGTGGCAAATAATTTTGGAAGATTCATGTTCTTTGATTTTGACATTGACACTTGCATGGGACTAGGTAGGGTTTGCATTGCCACGAAAAGGCAATCCTTTATATTTGAATCAGCGAAAATAGTAATGGAGAACCTTTTGAGGTTCATGTTCAAGAAATTGGAAGTTGGAGTATTAATATCTCTGATGATACAGAATCTTTGGATAAGGAAGACGCTAGTTTTGAATAGGACAATAAATCTGTAAATGGGGTTGAAAAAAACCTGGAAGAGTTGGATGACTTTGATGATATCATGAAACCTTTGGAAGAACACATTTGCAACGATAATACAAACAAAGAAGCTGATTATGTCAAGGATGTATCAGATAATAGCCACCCTCCAGGTTTTGAAAATGCTACTTACTGCCACAATAAGGTTCCTACTTCTTCTCAGTAGTCTAAGTTTGTCAACGTCACCAAAGTTTCGGAGTCACGAGAAGTTCCATGTAATACATGTGCCATAGATGGGAGTGTGCCACCAGGTTTTGAAAAGGTTATCAGGTTGGATAACAAAAAGCTCTCCCTCTTCTCACTTGACAAAATCTAGTAAGTGTTCTACTTCGTTTGGCATTTTTCAAAGAAAAAACATTAAAGGTTTCTCTATGTTAGATGAATTGAATCGAATGATTGAAGTGGGTGGGGCTCTAGGATTTGACGTTAAGGGCTACAAATCATCACTAAGGCGTTTGATAAATGATATAGGTGTGTCAATGGTAGATAAATGAATGTCCTTTCAATCAATATCAGAGGGTTGAAGAAGAGTAAGAAATGCTTATGGATCAAGGATATATGTTTTAAACATAATATCCACTTTTTGGGCGTTCAAGAATAAAAGTTGACTAAACTGGAGTTTTTTCGTCTTAAATCTATGTGGGGAAATTTCAATTTCGATTACGCGTGTTCTTTGGCTAGAGTTAGATCAGGGGGAATGGTTTCTATGTGGGATCCTAATGTTTTTGTGAAAGGTGATATTTGGTGTGGGGATAATTACGTTATTGTGAAAAGAAAATGGAAGAATTCTACGGAAGACTACTATTTTGTAAATATTTATGGTCCACAACATCAATAGGATAAAGCAAATTTGTGGTTTTTTGTAAGACAGTTTATTCAAGATCACAATGGAAAGGTCATTTTGTTTGGCAATTGAATGAGGTTAGGGACGACACTTAAAGATTGGGTTCCATTTTTTCTAGAAGTGATGAGGCTATTTTTAATTCATTTATTCAAGAAGCTGACTTACTTGATCTCCCGTTGGGAGGTACAACATTTACGTGGACGAACAAAGAGGGTACAAAGTTGAGTAAAATCGATCATTTTTTTGATATATGAAGATGTCTTAGAAGCTCATTCAGATTTGCGCGTTACCATTCTGGATAAATTATGGTCTGACCATAACCCTATAATGATGCATTGCAAGAGATTTGAATTCGGTCCTACTCCATTTAGGATTTTTCATTCCTGGTTTGATCGTTTCGATTTTGATGAGGTTGTAAGAATGCTTGGGCCAATCTGTCGAATGGATAGAACTCAAATGTGGTGGTTCATGTTAAACTAAAAGGTTTGAAATATCACTTTAAACAATGGTATTCTCATGTTAAAATCTCTGAAAGTACCAGCAGAAGTAATATTATTACTAATTTACATAATATTGAGGATTCCATAGAAGCTGGAAATGCCACAGATGAAGACATACAACAGCATATTAATAAACTTCTTGAGCTTGACAACTTAGAGAAACTTCAATCTTTGGATCTTCTCCAAAAGTCCCGTATTAAATGGAATGTGGAGGGTGACGATAACTCGAAGTTTTTTCATGGTATTATTAATTCGCGTAGAAAATCTCAAATGATTCAAGGTATTATGCTCGAAGGTGAATGGACTACTGATCTAATCACTATCAAATATGCTTTCTTAGATTTCTTTAAAGAGAAATTTAATAAGTATGACACATTGATGAACCTCCCATCTTTCTTAGCTGACAAGATTTTATGTGATTCAGAGAGAGATTACTTGGAATCAGTAGTCTCTTTTGAGGAAATTCGTGCCGCGGTTTGGGATTGTAGTAGTCAAAAGGCGCCGGGTCCGGATGCGTATACTTTCTTGTTTGTGAAAAAGTTTTGGGATACTTTTAAACTTGATATTCAAAGTTTTGTGGTAAAGTTCTTTGATTCCTGTTCGCTCCCACAAGGTTCGAATTCTGCTTTTATCGCTTTGATCCCAAAGATCTCAAACCATTTATTCATTACTGATTATAGGCCGATTTCTTTAATTGGTATTCAATACAAAATTACCGCCAAGATTCTTGCTAACTGTTTGTTCAAGATTATCGATACCATTGTTAGTCAGGACCAATCAGCTTTCATTTCAGGTCGTCAAATATTGGACGGTCCACTTATTCTTAGTGAAATTTTGGTTTGGTACAAGAAGTGAAACAAGAAACTCATGTTATTTAAATTTGATTTTGAGAAAGCATTTGACTCGGTAAGTTGGAGGTAGCTAGATCACGTCATGCACATGTTGGGTTTTGGTATCAAATGGCATCAATGGATAAAGACATGTCTCCATTCAGATAGGACTTCCATTCTTATTAATGGGAGCCCCACTTCTGAATTTTCGCTTAAGAGAGGCTTGAGACAAGGCGATTTGTTGTATCCTTTTTTGTTAATATCATCATGGAAGGTTTGCACATTGCTCTTAAAGACGCTATGGCAGCTAATTTGTTTCGTAGTTCCTCTATTGGTTCATCAAATTTCCGCTTGTCTCATTTATTTTACGCGGACGACGTTATCATTGTTTCCGACTGGGATCAAAGAGATATGGAAAACATTATTCATGTGCTCCATGTCTTTTATATGGCCTCAAGCCTCAAAATCAACATCAACAAGTCATTCCTATACGGGGTTGGAGCTTCTTCTGATGAGGTTAGTAGCATGGCAGCAGGTTCGGGGTGTTTAGCTGGTACTTTTCCTTTATCATATTCCGGTTTACCTATAGGCTCTAATATGAACCGTGTTGAGAATTGGAAGGTTTTAATTGATCATTTCAAATCTAAACTTACGATCTGGAAAGCTAATCTTTTTATCCATTGGTGGCCGCCTTACTCTCATAAAATCCGTCTTAGGTAGCCTCGGAATATACTACATGTCTATTTTCAAGGCCCCCGAAATGGTGTTAAAAGAGCTAGAAAGATTACACGCCTCTTTCTTTTGGGTCGCTACAGATGGTAATAAGAAACTTTCTTTGGTTAAGTGGCCAAATGTTTTAGCCTCGTTTGATAAAGGATGGCTGGGAGTGGGGAGCCTTAAAGCTTTTAACGCTTCTCTTCTTTTCAAATGGAGATGGCGGGTCTTGACAAATCCGAACTCATTATGGGTAAAGGTTATCAAATCTATTCATGGTAGTGAAGCAGGCTTGGATTTAAATGGGTGTCAGCCTAATTGTTTAGGGTTTAGAATTATCGACTCTATAAACCAACTTCATTATAGCGGTATTATTCCTTATTGCTCTATCCGTTATAAGGTGGGAGACGGTTCTTTAATTCGTTTTTGGATTGATACATGGGTTGGCGACTCCCCACTTCGTGATCGTTTCAACAGACTCTATCACTTGGAGAATGATAAGGAATGTTTGGTTCGTGATCGTATTTCCAATGGCACATGGGCATGGGGTTGGTTTAGACCAATCACTTCTGGTAAATCTCTTTCTGACTTCTCTCGTATGTTAGAAGAGATCGCTTTATGTGGATGTTGATCAAGATAGCGACTCGTGTTTCTGGTCTCTTTCTGATGATGGCATCTTTTCGGTTAGTAGCATTCGGCACCACATTGATGACTTATTGCTCCCTTCCATGTATTCGAGCACTAGGTGGTGTAATATTTTATCTAGAAAGGTAAACATTTTCATGTGGCGTTTCTTCTTGGATAAGTTGCCTCATCGCCATAATTTATCTTCTAGAGGTTTAGATATTCAATCGATTGTATGTCTGATTTGTAATGACCATGTAGAGCTTTCGGATCACGTGTTCTTCTCGTGTGATGTAGCTTCAAATGTTTGGAGGCTTTTACACATTTGGAGTGGTTCGATGATTCCGATTGTACATTCATCTAGCGACTGGGTTTCTTGGTTTGTCTCGTGGCATTCTTCTCAGGAGATTAAGAATCGTGCTTATGTAATCCTCGCTACAACCTGTTGGATCTTATGGCGCTTCAGGAATTGTGTTACATTCAACTCTCTCACTATGAGGAAATGTGACATTATGGACAATATTTTATCTTTTTTCTTTTTCATGGCTTAAGTCTAGAGGAAGAAAATATATTAGTTGTGATGATTGGTTAAACTCTCCTTTGTAATTTTCTAACACCTTGCTAGTTTTTAATAAATACCGCGGTTAAAAAAAAAGAACATATGGGATGAGTTTCACACTAATTATTCTTAAAAGAACATCACATGTGCTTTTCCCAACCCACCTATTACAAATATACTATCAAAACTTGCTTTTCCCGACCCAAATATTCTCGTTAAGAAAACATCACTTGTGTTCACTATATTTTAAGTTAAAATTACACTATTGTATATTTGTATGTATTTTTTTTTGGTATGTTGACATGCTTGAAAATGTTGATTTATGGGCAAAAGACGTATTAGAAAGAAAAAAAACCATCCTACAAAGCAACAGATTCAGAATAATAATTTAAAAAGGGAAAATTCTCAAATTGCCCCAGTTGCCCAACAATATTACCCCAAATGCCCCACTTTTTTTTCACTTCCCTTAATGCCTCATGGGCAACTCTATCATATATTTGGGCCCACATTGTACTTACAAAGTACAAAACTAACACTTGGTCTGTTGGACAGCTTTGACCTACTATATTGGGCAACTGATATTTTTTGTCTTTTAGTGAAAAAGCAAAATGTACATTTTTTAATTTTTAAATACAAATAAGTTGGGCAACTTGGCCCAACACATATGTACTTTTGGGCAACTCTCTATAAATATCACCCTATACCATAGAAATACACCTTTAATAAATCAACTTATACCTCCCAAAAAATTATTTATTATCCTAATACACCTATTTCATTAAATACAAAACACAAAATACCCCAAATCATCCCACACACACTACTGCTTACCCCACACACACCTTCCCTCTCAAAGGCAAAAATTCACCTGCAACTTGAAACAGATATCCTTCCCTCTCAAACTCAAGAATCCAACTGCCTAATCCTACTCCCTCATTAGTTCTTCTTCCCTACGATTGCAAAACGGAAGCCCTAATCGTACAATCAAATCGTTGTATTGCAACATCTCAAGAATCCAACGACAAACATGTTTGATGCAAAGCTAATGGTCAGATCTAGATTAGAACATATTGCTACAATTAAAGGTGCATTGAATGTGAATAGAACCAAATTGTTTAGAGAAACTGTGTTTGGCCCTTGGTTAGATTTTCCTAAGTATTCCCCTGACAACCACTTATACCATTATTTATATCAAAATGCAGTTGAGGTGTCAAAAGTTAGTGATTGTTGTCCACCTTTAACTTTTGTACTAGGTGATAATGTTTTTGATTTTGGCCGTGAACAATTTAGTCTTCTAACTGGGTTTCGTTTAGGACCAGTAGATAAAAGAGAAAGTGACCACGGCCATGTTGTTAAGGGTTTATTAGATAGTCCTTTTTTTGATCGGTTGTTTCCCGATAAAAAAAACTAAGAACAAAAAAGTTAAGGGTGATGACCTTTTGGCGTTGGTAAAGTCGGTGGAAAGGTGGGATTCGTTATCCGATGAAGATGCTGTGAGGGTTGCTTTGTTGGTGATTGCAACATTTGTATTTATTGGTCGGGAAGGAAGGTTTAATGTTCTTGACCATTTGCTAAAGAATGTTGAGGATTTTTGTGTATGGAATGAGTATCCATGGGGTGAATACATGTGGGCTCATCTGTATAAAAGAACGGTGAACGTTGTTCCTAGGCATCTTGAGGCAGAATCAAAGAAGCCCATTCCAAAAGATCCAAAAAAAGAACAAACATACACTCTGTATGGATTTACATGGGTGTTGAAGGTTATATTTTACTTGTAACATACATTATTTGTGCTTGTATATATTGGGATGGTTAATCTAAATAATGTGTTCATTGTTATATTAGATAAATATAGATAAGCAGAATAGTCATTCAGCCATTGTCATTGTTCCTTAGGCATTGGATTTGTTCCCTAGGCATTGTTCTGTAGTAAGTGTAAGTGTTTGTGTAGATTTAAGGATGTTATGGTTGATGGTTTCGCACTAGATAAATACATAGAAACGATTTGTAAATTGTTGCTTCAAACCACTGACAATGTCTCTTCATCCATTGCTAGTTCAGAAGAACCCACTGCTGCAACAACACGTTATGTAATTGTATCCCCTGTTACTACATATACACCCACTGCTATCCTAACCACTGCAACCATAATCACAACCACTATAACCACAACCACTAACTCTTAATTCGATGTATTTGTTTTTTCAGATTTGGATTATGGAGACATTCCCAAACAGCTCCCAGTTTTGGACCAAAGACCCAGAGAAGATCCCACGTTTTCTAGCTTGGTCAAAAGTAAAAAACTTTGAAAAAAAGCATTACACAATTTTATTTGATCCGGTAAGTAAAAACCCAAAATTAGTTAACTGTTGTATGTTTTTATTGCATTTATCATATCTGGTTATTTCTTTTGTTATTTAGGCTGTCAGACCATTACAGAAGATTGTACCAACAAATGCCGAGCTTAGTTGTCCGTGGTACATTCGCAGTATGGAGTACATCCGTGAACTTGATTCCCAACTTGTTGAAAGAAGAGAAGAGTTGGCTGACCAACTGATGGTGGAAGAAGAGGAAGCTATGGCCGATGTGGATGTATGCGGTGGAATTCAAGCCGATTTAAATGTTCCTTTCTGTGACGCCGATGAAGTTGTTACAGAAGGTCAAACGTCTAGTGTCAATGACAAAGCTGATGAAGAAGAGATTGTTGTTGGGTTTGGTGAAATGTTGAATATGAATGAGCCTGAGAAGGTTGAAGATGTTGTAGTCGGTAATGTTGAGGTTCCAGATGGGATCAAATGTGACAAAGCGGAAGCGTCACATACCTTAGATAAAGATCACATTCGTGCCGAGCTTCTATCCATTAAGTCCAGGGTTGGTAGTATAGAAGAACGTGTAGGAGAAGTTGGTGTATCACAGCTCTTATGTGAGTTACACAGCGTACAAAAGAGAATTGTGGTAATTGAGGAAGCTTTAGGAATAAAGTCACAAGATGATGTTGGTGAGATTAAGGTAAGAAGCTGTTATTTGAATTTTTGTTACTTCATTCCACCAAAATGGTCTCTTTGAGTGCCTAAGTAAGTTCACTTTTTTACAGGTGGAGAGTGTTGATGCCAACAAACCGTTGGCTACTTCCGATGCACATACCCCCATCAGGACCAATGTAGGATCCGATGACAAGCAGAATCTGTTGTATACTGATTCCGAGGAGTTTACCGGACCTATGACCCAAGTTATGAAAGCTGCTTTATCGGGAGGTCCTGAAGATGCTCATCATTCCAACAATATAATGCAGGTGGATAACAAATTTGATTGTGCTGCCTTACCAAATTTGAATGATGAGTTCTCAGACATTGCTTATGATGGGTTTGATCCAACTCCTGTTGACGTACGTATATATATATATATATATATATATATATATATATATATATATATATATATATATATATATATATATATATATATTATTTTTTTTCCCTTCTTTTACTTTTTTCTATTTCAATATTAAACCCACATACCCTTTATCTAGGAATCGATGGATGTGAATGGTGCGGAAAAAGAAAATGACAGTGCGAAGGGTAAAGTAATTGTTGGGTGGCGGCCACCTCTTTGGTGGGAATGGTTTGTGCAGTTTACTCTTAAATTGTTAGAACCGCATATGGAGCAGGGGGATTTACAGGTAGACAACGTTTATGATCCGGCTGCGCAAGGTGGTGCACAAGTAGACACATTGGATATGGAGGTTGACGAAACGGCTATGGAAGGGGCTGATACACAACCTGTTGAAGTGATATGCCTTGATTATGAGGATGGGCAGGATGTTGTCAAGGTACATTTATTTATCTTATCATTTGTTAACAACAATGCATGCATAATAGTAGTACAATCCCTTAAGACTTTAATACTATGATGCATTAGTTTTACACATAACTTAACTTAAACTCATATGCCACAAAGAAGTCTCTGCTGCATTAATACATTAATACATTTGCATAGATAGCACATAAACACACATTAAAACAGTTTTCGACAACTAAAAAACTAATATGATACTAAAAACATAAATGACCATCATCATAATCTACATTTTAGTTCTTGAGCTCTCTCCCTTGCTTTTCTTATTTGCTTTCAGTCGTTGAAACAGTATTTCAAGACTACTAATCCTATTTTCCAAATTATAAATATTTTCAAATAATGTAGGATTATTCACATGTTGCTCCACTTCGTTTTTATCATCTTCCTCAGTTTGTTGCACCACCTCGCTTTGCTACATGACCTCACTTTGAAACTCTTCCTCTACCTTATTTTGCTGCACTATCTCACCTTGCTGCACCATTTCACCTTGCTGCACCACCTCACTTTCAGCCTCCTCCTCATTCTCTAGATCTTCCTCATCTTCATCTTCTTCCTCCTCTTCCCCATCAAGTCCATAAATCTCATCCCAGTACAAGTCTTGGCGACGCAGCCAAGTAAGGATATTTGTCCTCATCCACACACTCACTTTCTTATATGAACCATATTCTGACATTGGTTCTTCCCCAAAAGCATCTAACACTGCGTCAAAAAGCAAATAGTTGTTTAAGACAAACTCATACTCTTCTTCATCATTTTGAAAGTTTCCATTTGGTGCTGCCATTGTTCTTGAGTGAGAATAAGAGAGAATAAAGTGAGAGTTGTGATAATAAGAGAGCATAAACTAGGAAAAGTAATTGTGCTGTACTTGAGTTAGAATAAAATACTGTCTCAAAGTATCATGTGAAAAAGTAAATTGTATAACCAGTACCAATACTTATCTTTTACACTGTGTAAAGAATCTTATCTTATCTTTACAATGTGCTACAGTTGATATAATTATTAAAATATAAATTTTGCTTTTTCACTTATTTGTATTTAATACATTAATACATTAATACATAACTTTTACAAACTAGGAAATATCATTACACTTGCGCAATGTGGTTGACTTGACTGTTTGAGTCTCATTCGTATTCAGTTGCTTCCGAACATTAGTTTTACGGCTACTAGGACCAACATCTTGCGCATTGGGTCCCAACCTTTGTGATTGCTTAGAGTTACCACCGCCAGTTGGTTCTATAACTTCTTTTTTATCGATACCGTATATCTCTCTTCTTATGTCTTCTAGCACTTCAGCTGGTAAACGGTAACTAGCTTCAGCATTTGGTCCATATAATTCATATATCTCAGGAAACATTACCTCTCTTGCTACCTTTATCGACCACTCCCTTTCATCGTGATTTTTCTTAAACCTAACTCTTTTAGAACTCGACATAAATCAATTAATGTGATGGAAATATGGTAATGAAACTAAAAATGAATTGGAGCAAATAGTTGATGGAAATATGGTGAACAATTACATCATGGTTTCGCTATTAAATAGACACCACGTGCTAAGTCACATGTAAACAGTTAAACATACATAGTCAACTTTGCAGAGGATTTACTTTTGAAAATAATAAAGGGCCCTGAACAAACAGTCATGATTTGTTTTACATGTCCTTAAAATAGACACCACATGCCATAGAATATCACATTTCCACTTTACTTCAGTTGAATATTGAAGTTATTTAATTGTTGGATAGACGAGCTGTTTGTTAAAAGATGAATCGTTTTTTTATTTAGGCTGCAAATATCAGATTAGTTTTCAACTCGCTTAAACGGAAGAGGAAGCCAGGGAGATATAGCACCTCACCCTATACTACTCCACCAGCCACTACCCCAAAGAGAAGGCGTTCAACACGGATTAATTGTCAAACCCCATCCCCTCCTAACGCTCCAGATTTTGATGATACATTGGAACCGTTTGTGGAGATATTTGACTGTGTCAACTTATATGTCTCTTACTTTGTAATACAAACATTCACTAAAATAGGTCATTTGTTCTAACTTAGAATCTGTCGAGAACTGGAACGGGGAAGAAAAAAACAAAAAATGTAACTATGCCATGTTCCGTTCAAAATTTTTTGAAAGAGAATAATGGTACTAGGTTTATTTTCCCATGAGGCAATGAAGACACTATTGCTGATCGCCGGTTTTGGGACTGTTTATTGGCAACGGGTGGTAACAAGGATGGATGGCTGAGGGACGAGGTGCGTATAAAATCAGTTGTGTTAGTATTGTACCATAAATGTTTCTTTGTGATTCCCACTTGTTTTTAATAATGTGCCCAAATGTTTAAACAACACCTTGACCTATGGGTAGATTTGATGTGGCATTTCCGACCATTAGATGCCGACTGGGCTATGGTGGGTCCCTTTTTCACACCTCAAGTAGTTAATGACTTCGTACGAACCTATTGGGCAAATGGTGTCAAGTACCCGGTGCCTTGGGCCGATGTCGAAAAGGTATTTATTTCTTTCCATATGGCCGTACGTATAGATTGTTCAGCGTGTGCATTCTGCTGATGTCGTAAATGATGTAGGTACTATTTCCAATAAACGAACCTGACAAGCACTGGGCGGTAGGAGAGCTGCATATCAGTACGGGTGTTTTGACATTGTATGATTCGTTTCCAGCCTTTACAAACAAACGAATTTGGTGGAAGGATACCATGCCTGCAAAATTTCACTATTGGCTGCCAAAATTACTAGACGAAACGGGAGTGTTTGCAGCAAAAGGCATAGATATCAACGCTTATCAGATTAGCTTTAAAAAATGTGTTGACGTCCCCAACCAAACAGGTCAATACGGTGACTGCGGAGTATGGGCTTGCATTAACCTATATAGGCTGAGTCATAACATGCCATTAAAGTCTGACGATCCTGCAGATACAGCTCTTGCCTATCGCGAAAGAATGTTTGAGTATCTATGGAAATACAAGGTTGAGTATGCTGGTCATTGACTATATTTATTACAAGTTGTGGTATCGTCAACCCTCATTGACTAAGTATGTATATAATTGGAACAGAAAGGTGTTAGCTCATTACATGTCGTTCAAGCAGCTTATTTTGCTTCTATCATGGGCATATCTACTTTGGTCATTCTTTGTGTATGTATAATCAATTGTAGTAACTATTGGAATGATAAATCTGTAAATATCCAAAATGTTTTGTGAATGTTTGTAAATATTATTTGTTGATATTAGTATTGCTTGTTTAAATGATAATAATCAATACTCAAAAGTTATTACATATAAATTATAATATTAAATTTGATGATACATTGTAGTAAGTACTAGACGTGGTTTCTTCTAAACTATCCGTGGTTTCTTCTCAACTAGCCGTGGTTTCAACAGTTCTTACAGCCGTGGTTTCTTCTAAACTAGCCGTGGTATCTTCTCAACTAGCCGTGCTTTCAACAGTTCTTCTAGCCGTGGTTTCATCATACTTGTCGTGGTTCCAACAATAATTCAATCCATGGTTTGACCCACCAGCCTCCTCAGCCTTCTTATTAGATACACCACCCATTCTACTTAACCTTTCTTCCTTGAGAGTTTTATTGCCAAAGGACCTTGTACACCAGCAATCTTTTGAATCTTCAAGAGCAATTGGTCTATCATTGGATTTGTTGTTATTGTTCCTTGTGGATCAAGCGTCGCTTCCAACATTTTCCTGGCAACAGTTTTGGACAATGGATGTGTGCTGTGTACCAAGTTATAGACAATCGTCATAGTCATATTGTTGATTTCGTAAAGAATGAATGCAGTTGCAGGTACCTGCAATATACAGGTTGTCAATTACTGTAAATGTTGTTTATTCGTGTATGGTTTTTGATTACGAAGAACGTGCATGAAATGGAAACTTTTGGGACTACCATGTGGTCATGTGTGTGCCGTGTGTAGAGAAGAAAAATTGACTAACTGTAACAAATGGGCGGAAACATGGTTTACAAAAACTGCACTCAAAGGCACATATCATGAAATGGTTTATCCTTTGGAAATAGAGTCAGAATGGCATGATCCGGGTAACTTGCAAAAGGTTAAACCGCCGTTGATGGACAAGAGGCAGGCAGGAAGACCTAAAAACAAAGATTGCTTCCCATCAAAAAATGAGGAGCCAAAAGTTAGAAAATGTGGGAGGTGTGGTACCGTAGGGCATACCCGTGCAGCATGCATGGAACAAGTGCCCAGAAAACAGGTAACCTAGATTGTTCATTCAAATGTATATCTAATATTGTTTTTTAGTATTCTGACAAGATAGGTTGTATTTGTTGTTAGAAAAAAACGAATAGTAGGACAGACAATGGTAAACAAGTTATGCAAGATATGGCACCTGAAAAGGGAACGCGTAAACGTAGGTCAGGTACTCATTTTCAATTGAAAGATGACCCACAATCGCAAGTGGACGACGAGTATTTTCAAAATGGGAGAATTTACCAGGATTGGGATGCCGTACGTTGGGATGGTGAACCAAGTAACAGCGGTTGGGAGGGTTACGTAGATAATTCTGGAATTAACCTAAACTCACTCCCTGAATCATCAAATACATATCACTTGGATGATTTCAATAACATGGATAATTACCAGGTCAATGTTCTCTTTATTTAACTAATGTAATAGTTGCTAAATGGTTGTGTACGCCTAAGTCTGTGTATGGTTAAAGTTAAACACTACTGCATATGGTTGTGTGGTTTGATTGTGGTTCCAAGATTAACTTACTGTATCATTGATTGGTGTGTTGCACTTTGATAAGTGTTAGAAGTAATAGTTTTAACCAAGTATTTGTATTTTGTCATGAATAAAACGTTGTGTTTGTGTATGAATGTTTCTTTAAGTTTTATGTTCAAGGGCATGCTAAATAATTGTGAAAGGTTAGTCAATGCAAAAGGCCAGTGCAAAACCAGCTATAATTTGTCCTGTTTTGGATGTTTGTTCAGAAATAGTAAATCTTGTGAGCATGTGTAAGTGAAAAAAAACAAATATAGTGACAATATGTGGATGGGGTTTAAAGCATTTGAAAGGCTGTAATTTTTTTTGGATGTTATTCAATAATAGGGGAGCAGTTGTGCATCATGTGACAAATGCTATATGAGGACATGGATTGGTGTCATGATAATACAAATACAGTTAACAGTAATGTATGTATTTGCTGCTTGCCTATTTAAAGACAGCAAACCCACCTTGTTAGTTAACCAGTTTGTTTTTTTTAATTTGTGATAAAGTATTGGGATAAGGAAATGTCTAGATTTCCTAGGTGTGATAAGCTTAGAGCCGATGCAAATTCTAACAACTGGCCTGATATGTTAGTCTTCTATTGCTACCAAGCCTCTGGCGAAGATGTTCGTATGGCACAACAATTGAATGTGCTTGCGGGGAGATTGCTTCAAATCACTGACGAAAGGCTTAGCTTCATACAAGAATTGGAGAGTGTTGGAAACAGGCATGCTCAAAAAACAGCAGAATATTTGAGGGGGGTAAATGGTAAAGATGATCAAAAGATCATGCAGATGCGTATCCTTTCACGGGAACTAGAGCTAAATGCTGCGAACAATGGCATCTTTATCGAGAAACTCAGGGGCTTGATGGATCTCTAAGTGTGTGTCTTTTCAGTGTGTTCTATGTTGTTTGTTGTTTTTGCAGTAGTATGTGTCCGTTATCTTATTATGCGTGTTCTTGTAGTGCTTGTGTGTGACCCATGAAATGCGATTGTAAAATATTCAATTGAATAAAATGGGTTGTTAAAATAGTGTTCTTGTAGTGCTTGTGTTATCTTATTATGAGTGTTCTTGTAGTGCTTGATGGATCTCTAAGTGTGTGTCTTTTCAGTGTGTTCTTGAATTGAATGAAATGCGATTGTAAGATATAAAATTTATATGAATGAAATTTTTTTCCATTCGCACTTTTATTTTAAATTGTATTTTGAAGTGGTTACCATAACAGTGTGTGTATATTAAGTATTGTTGGATAGAATTACCTCACAAGTACTAGTTGCAGTGGTTTGTGTTAAAATAGCAGTGGTTTCTTCTGAACTAGGCGTGGTTTCTTCTAAACTAGGCGTGGTTTCTTCTCAACTAGCCGTGGTTTCTTCTCAACTAGCCGTGGTTTCTTATTAACTAGCAGTGGAACAACGGATATAAGCATTCTTGAAACCACGGCTAGAAGGATCAAAGCACTGATGAATATGTCATTTAAAAATATGTTAACAAGAAAATTAATAAGTAGTTAACCTAAATTGGCCACCATGAAAAGGGCATTTATCTTGCAAAATGAGAAGAATTCCATCGACTACATTCTTTAACTTTGCAGCAGTTGTTTCTTCTGAACAGGTAGGGGATACAACAACATACAGCAAAATGAAAAGTTTTTCATTAATTAAAGATAACTTAACAATAAAATTAATAAGTAGTAATAAAAGGCCACCATGAAAAGGGCACTTATCTGCCAAAAAGAGAAGCATTCCTTCCGATAAAATCTTTAAATAGAGCTCGATACAAAAAACGCAACCATGCGAACACTTTTAACGACAACGATATTAACAAAATAATACATCCCTGTTTGGGGTTCACATTAATTAAAGTAGTTGATACATCAGTTTAGCTACTACATACCCTAATACAAAATTCATCACTTGTTACAAACAGTTACAATTACAACCAAATATGACTACAACATGTCTACCAAACACATACTCTATGTTTTAAAAAAAATTTAGCCATATGCTCACGATATGCAAGGGCAGCCTGTACAGGGTTATCGACGGCCAATGACTTCCCATGTGACAGTTTGTATAAGAATATGCATACCCAGATACCACAATCACCAAACAGAGTCCCCTGATCTGGAACGTTGGGTGCATTCTTGAAGGTAATTGCATATGTTGTCGGATTTATACCTTTCTTCTAGAAGACACTGGCTTTCTCTAGAACGATTGGTAGTCCAGCCTGTATATACATCCAAACATATTTTGTTATTTTACATACCAACTTAACACAATACATAAGAACTTAAATGTTTACATCTGACACACTGAAGCTACAACATCCACTGAAAACGTAAACTACACCAAACTACAATGAAACCAGACATCCTAATAAGCCGCCATATCACGCTCAGTCTGCAAAATAAGTGATTCACGTAACGGTTTTAACAAAAAGGACCCAACATCTCCCTCGATGCCCATGTGCAGGAAGTTCCCAGTAGCAAGCTTATATAGTACAATGGTTGCGTTAAATCCTTCCTGGTTTCCAAGTTCAAGTACAGCGTCGTTGTTGTCGTCAAAACCAATTAATTTGAGTGCTATTGGAGTGGTGATGCTAAGAAGCTGTGTAGCAGATGCTATGGTTCCACCAACAACCGTTATAACCCATATAGAGAAAACAGAACTGACATCCCCATGAATGTTTCCAAAAACCACAAGATCGTCTCTTAGGTTTGAAACATAGAACGGTAAAGGAAGTTTGCCTATTAATTCATCAGGTATGTCCAGGACTTGGAAACGATGGGTGAACAAGTCAAAAGAAACAATCAAATAGCTGTCGAATGTGGTACCATTGTTAGCATACAACCGTTGATAACCACACCAATAGATAAAACCCCCAACATTTGCTTGACTTGCTTTTTTGATTATGATTGTGTTAGGAAGCAAGCAATGCTGACCTAACATCGTCCATTGTTTTGAGGAGAATGTGAAAATTAAGACAGTGCATGGCTGTGTTGGATTGAATGGGTATGAAATTTTTAGGAAGGTCGGATCAAAATTGTCAGGACGAATCCCAAAAGCCAAAAATCGTTTTTCATACTCCTGTGATGTGTTCAAATAAGGGAAAAATGTGCCGACTGATCGGTTGATGGATGGGTTCCAAACGACCGCCATGGTATCACGGACAATTGGTCCATACGTAAAACCCCAAACTCCATGTGACCAACCAATTGGTTTGACGTCAGAAAAAGAAATGTTTGAGGAAAGAGGGTTCACATAAAAATTTTGATCTACCAAATCAACGTAACCTTTATGACTCTGCCTGTACAGCAAAAGGTATGAAACTGGTGGATTGATTCGAACACCATAACGGACGGTGAAATGCATGTTGTCAATGCAAGACTTGCAAACCTTGCAGACACTGCGGCATTGAGCCACACACCTCACTGAGAGCCTATTAACTATGTCCATTTGAACTTCAATTGGAATGGTGTCAGACATCGTGAAATTTTAATGGGCAACTGTGAAATTAATTAAGATGGGCAACTTTCACAAGAATTTTGTGGGCAACTATTAAACTGTAAATATGTGTTTAGTGTTGTATGGACAGTAAGAGTATTATAAATAGAACAATTAGAGCATTCATATCTAGGGACCAACCCATAAGATATGCATTTAAGAAATAGTACTTGTATTAAATGGTTAAACAGTTAAGTTGGAGTTTAAAGAGTTGACTTGTGCTTAATACTACCATCAAATTAATGAACAAGTACAATGGGCAGGTTCATATACACTTGAAAGTGTATGTTCCATAATTTATTATAGTTGGGCAACTATGACGCATGGGCAACTTAGTCAATAACTAGTTTGTTTGTAACTACTAGTTACAAAACTGTTGTTCCTTTTCATTGATAGGCAACTTAGTCAATAACTAGTTTGACAAACTTTTAACAATTAAGAACTTAAAGCAATGGTACCTGTAAACATGCCCGCATCTCCTTGTACCAAGGACGCCACTCAGCTTCAGGCTTATAGCCACTGTCATAAAATGTTACAACCCCCGTCCTAATATGGAATCGAGCCACAAACCAATGTTTTTCCTTTTCATTGATAGGCATATAAACCTGCCGTATAATACCAAAGGCCAGGTTAACAAAACACATACCAATATATGTATAAAGGAATGAACACAACTATTACCTGTTCAACATCAGCCCATTGGAGTTTGTACTTTTCCCCGTTAACATACCAAATGGGAATGGAGTCTTGTAAGAGCAGCTGGACAAAGTATGCAGTGACCATAGCCCAATCAGCGCCATCGGGTCTGAAATGCAACATGTATTCCACCCACAACTCTATGTGCTATAAAGCAACAATAAAAAATGATTAGGGTATAAAAGCAACAATATAAAATGAATATACTATCGGAGTGAAAGATATGCGTGACTGTTACCTCGTCCATAAGCCAACCTTTCTTAGGAGGGTCTAAACACACTAAGGATTCCCAAAACCTCCGATCCACACGAACTTCTTTAGACCAAGGAAACATACATCGAAGGGGCCCCTGCTTTCCAAGAAATTCGTCGTACTCATCAATAAGATGTACTTTGTCGATAGCCTTGTTCCTTCAAGAAAGAACCTAAACACACGTTGTTACTAACACGTAAATTAAAAACAGTTTAAAAATTTATAAATGTTAAAAGTTGTTTTTCATACCTCAACCCAAGGTTTAACATTTTGTAACTGTGCGGTCATATCTGGATCCCGGCACCCATAGGGAGGTGTTCGATTCTTTTGAGATTCCACAAATCTTTTTGACCAGTAATACGACGACTCAGCACCATTTTTTTACTCCTCTTGTCAGGTGTTATGTCTGCCTTGTCTCTTTTCCAATGGTCTGAATTATAGAAAGCTATAGACCTCTTTTTCTTTTCCTTGTCAATCTTCAACAACTTTGCCTTTTGCAACCTGCGATTCTTCTCCTCTATCATCGCCATTAGAAAATCCTTTTCCATCATCTTTTGCTCTTCCATCCTCCACCGTTCTTCCTCTTCTTTCCTCAACCTTAATTCCTCTTCCAACAGATACTCCTGAGTAACAGGTGATGCATTTAAAATACATTTAATACTATACTATGGCAAAAGTGTACATTTGGAAATCACATTACCAGAACTACATCATCCTCATCATCACAGTCAGCCGGCTCTGAACGACTGCTAGAAATAAGAGAGTCAACCAATTTGTAGAACTCACGATTTAGTTGGTCTCGAAACTCATAGCTGAGGTGGGAAAACGATGCAGTAAAGTCCAATTTATCCTGTAAGGGAAATAAAGTTCATTGTAAAACAAACGGATAGTTTAAAGAAATAAAGATAATATATCGATGAACTGGCCTACCCGAAATCCGCAAGTTCTTTCACATGCAAGGACCTACAAAGTAATAAAGGGTATTATCCTTAACAATAATTCTAATATAAACGTATAGTTATGATTTAACATTGACTAGTAAATAACCTGAATAATAGCCTCGAGTTTGAAAACACGAGAATTCAACTCTTGAATGACACAATCCTTGAGGCTGATTTATGTTAGAAGACTACTGGTCTGTACCCTAGACACAATCGGTAAATACTTTTTTTCTGTCCTACCACATTTCCGTGCAGCAGCCAACTTCTGTAGATACACATCGTAATCATGCGGTAATTTTGTTGGAAGAGTCCTTGGTATGTAGTGCAGGTAAAATTCCCTAAATTGAATATACCACTCCGACTGGTGCTCGTCTAATGTTGGTTTCAGATCATAAATTATCTTCGATTCCTAAATAACATCATCAACATTATTCCTCCGACTGATTAATCGTCTAATGCATTGAAACATTTGAATGTGTTTTACCTTGCCAAATAGCAATCCATAATCCGATCTTGTAAACATTAGTTTCCTTGACCACGATACTGCCCTTGGTATGACATCTGGGACTTTATTCCACCAACGACTGCTTCTTTCAAACGACTCAAGAATCCATATCTACAATAATAAAGATGCATTACTCTCATACCTTGGGTTCAATAATAATACTAAGAAAAGATAATATAAATAGCAATAACCTTGAATGCCCAAACAAATCCAGCAACCGTGTATGTTGGAACATACTTCCGGTCTCTTTCCAGACCCTTTAGGTGCTCCCACTTGTGGTTTGATACAACGTCTAGTATCTGGTGGTACAAGTTCCTCCAAATGTGCTCCCCCCATGGAAAGGAATTCCATACATCTAGGTCTTCGACCAAACGAAGGAGTGAATCATCCACCTCTTCAACCAATAAGCGACCCATAAAAATAACCTCTAACGATAACAATAGACACACACGGATTGCCTCTTCATCAGTTAATTTACCGAACAACTCTTCATCCTCAATAACACCAACAAGATCTAAGTTGGAAAGTTTTACCCCTAATTTTTTAGGAAATACCTTCAACTTAAATGTTAAATCCCCTGAACTATATAAATCAAAACTTGTTGTCCCAAAACGAAAGCCTGTTATAAGAGAAAACTCGGGTCGACTAAAATGTAGACTACGACCATCAAGAGTATATATAAGGGGCATGTCATAGCTTGTTTTATCCACAAAACCCTGTTTTTGTAAAACATAATCTAACATATGTGGTTCATGGTCAAAAAAGAACATATCCAGCCACCCTCCAAAACAGGTTGTCCTAAATAATTTCCTTTGAGTATGATTCAGCTTTTCTTTAATTATTGAAAAGTATTTCAATTTGCTCCTAACGATGACATCGGCTTCGTATTCCTTAGACGAAAAAAAACAAGTTAACAACAATTAACAAGTATCTTACGACAACTACAATCAATAAAAAACGTATACAGACTTCCTAATACTGCAATCATATTTAACAAATGAATTATTTGTATCATACTCACACCAAATAAACAATGGCTCAATTTTAGACAACTTTTTAAACATTTGAATGAGGCTCAGATCTGTATAAATCAATAGTTTACAAAACATCAGGATATAACCGCCATGGCTGCAATAGTATAAACTATAGAATTGCCACGCCAAGATACGAAATATCGCATCACTTGCATGATCTAATAAGATACATGTCGTCACAGCCTCATACACACACACCTCTTATGTATACATGCTCCTGTGTATTGTCTTACCAAAAACATAATTATAGTTTCGCTAGATTCTTGAAAAAAGTTAAGGAACAATACGATATTCTTGCGGATTCAAATGAAAGTTGAACATACCAATGTGGCCGCGTTATTTTGTACATGTGTATGGAATTTCAACTTAGTGAACACTTCTGAATCCCCCTACAGTACCTTTTGTCGTTTCAACTCCCTTTGGGCAAAGGCCTGCACGAGGCGGATTGCTAGATCGTTGAAAAAACAAAAGGCACTGTTTGGGAATTAAGAATGGGTAGCTATGCTGAAATTCCCTACTCATGTACAAAGTAACGTGGCCACCTAGAAATGTTCTACTTCCCTTTTAATCCACAAGTATATCATATTGATCCTTAACTTTTTTTAACAACCTATCAAAAGTGTATAACAAGTATATCAGACTCAGATAAACTTCCAAACTGAGTGTGCATTATGATATGCATTATCAAGGCTCAGATATGTAAAAAACTTGGATAAGCACCGGAACATCAGGATATAACCACCATGGCTGCAAATTAATGTAATACAATTTCCATGCCAACGTACGGTAAATCACATCATTTGCCAATGTAGTCATCCCTTCTGAATTCCCCTACAGTACCTTTTGTCGTTTCAACTCCCTTTGGGCAAAGGCCTGCACCAGGCGGATTGCTAGATCGTTGAAAAAACAAAAGGCAGTATTTGGGAATTAAGAATGGGTAGCTATGCTGAAATTCCCTACGCATACACAAAGTAACGTGCCCACCTAGAAATGTTCTACTTCCCTTTTAATCCACAAGTATATCAAGTTGATCCTTAACTTTTTATAAAAACATAGCAATAGTCTATAACAAGTATACCAGACTCATATAAACTTCCAAACTAAGTGTGCAGTGTAATATGCATTAGCAAGGCTCAGATCTCTAAAAAAGTTGGATAAACACCGGAACATCAGGATATAACCGCCATGGCTGCAAACATAATGTAATTAAATTGCCATGACAACATACGGTAAATCACATCATTTGCGTGTCAAATAAGATAATATGTCATCACAGCCTCTTGCATATCACAAATACACACGTGTCCCAAAATAAACCAACTACTTCAAACAATTACCTATGTAAAGGAGTTGGTTAACAAAGTTGCTTGTCAATATTTTATAAACAAGTGGATAAACGTTAGTACTTTGACTCTCCACTCAAAATCCCATTGCCATGTCAAAACCCATTGCTATGACAATGACATAGGAATGGGTTTTCGAGGGGAAGCTCAAAGTACCAACGTCTTTTCTACAATTCGTGGATTCTAGAAAAGACATTCAGTTTGATAATCATGGAGTGTGGCGTGTCATGAACAATACACACTATCGTGATCATTGAGATATTCAAAGACAATTTGAATGTATGAAGTTGCGTATGGCCACATTCTTACTTTCAACTTGACTTTGAATCCACAAGTATATCATATTGTTCCTTCTTTGTTAAGTAACTCCTTTACATATATCAATAGTCTATAACAATTATATGACACTCATTTCTTGTTACGGATACTCTGCTGATGAGGGTTCAATCTGGAAGGGTAGAAAGGTGGTGCAAAATGGTTTAGCTTGCTCTAGGAGTTAATTAACTGTGTATGTGTTTTTAGTGTGTAATTGTTGGTGTGAAACTCTGTATGTGTGTGTGAGAGAGAGAGAGCAGAGATGATAAGAAGAGAGATGAAAGGGTTTGTAATGATAGTGCTAGAATAGTGCAGAGTGAAGTGGGGTTAATGAGGCACCCTCACAAACCCTTTCATATCTCTCTAGCCACCATTCCACCACTATCCTTACCAACCTTTTCATCTCTTTTCTTATCATCTCTGACCTCTCTTTCTCACACACACACAGAGTTTCACACCAAAAATTACACACAAAAAACACAGACACAGTTATGAACTCTCAGAGCAAGCTAAACCCTTTTGCACCACCTTTCTACCCTTTGAGATTCAACCCTCATCATCAGAGTATCTTCTTAACCAAGTCATAATATAAAGTAACAAAATATCTTAATATGAAAAAATTAACTTCCCTAAATGCCCCATTGGCAACAATCGGCTTTGACATTGGTGTAAAAGTCCTCCATATACGTGTTTGTTCACCTGCAATCCAAGTTTGCTGATTGAATAGCATGTCAGATCCAGGTTAATTTATGATTCACATAAATGATCCCAGGTCTGACATGCCATTCAATCAACAAAGCTGAATTGTAAGTAAACAAACTATATGCATTTGGTTAACCTGGCTGCATCTATGATATAACCGCCATGGCTGCAAACAGTAATGAATAATCAAAGATGGATGAACGACACCATATTAAGTTTTTTTTGCTACTCAGAGGTGGTGCCGTACATCCATCTTTGATCATTCATATGTTAGTTTCGTAACATAATACGGAGGCTCAGATCTGTATAAATCAATAGTTTACACAACATCAGGATACAACCGCCATGGCTGCAATACTATAGAATTGCCGCGCCATGAAACGGAATATCGCATCATTTGCATGATTTAATAAGATACTTGTCATCACAGCCTCTTACCAATTAACATCATATATACATACTGGAAATGTTTGAAAAAGTTACATGTCTAGTTTACTCACATACATGATACAAATCTTCGAGCCAATCATGGTTCATTGGGACGGGCGTTTGCTTGGGAGAAATGATTATATACTCTCACAGACAATATATATTCATGTGTTGCCATAGGATGCTAGCCACAATGAAACATGATTGACCCGAAGATGTTAATCATCTATGTGAGTATTAAAATTGCCATGTCAGTATTAACTAGAAACATGGTGTTTCTATTTATATGCATTAGCAAGGCTCAGATCTGTAAAAGGGTTGATAAACACAAAAACATCAGGATATAACCGCCGTGGCTGCAAAATAATGTATTAAAATTGCCATGCCAACATACGGTAAATCACATCATTTGCATATCAAATAAGATAATCATCATCACAGCCTCTTGCATGTACTAAATACAAAATACATTTCAGCTACTATCAAACTTTCCTTCACAAACACAAATTGGCAACAATCAAACTTTCTGCCCCATGGGTACACAGTAATGTATGCTACTATAACATCAAGATGTAGTAAAAAAGATAACAACGATAACATCAAGGCTCAGATCTGTATTAAAATAGTAATAACACTGCCATGCCAAGATACGGTCAATCACATGATTTGCTTCATCAAGTAAGATATTTGTCATCAAAGCCTCATACATATCACAAATACACAAAATGCTTAATAAATAACCAAAAGTTGCCCAATAAATCAGCTATGTAAGTACAATGTGGGCCCATGTCAACTATATGGGAGAGGTTCCACCTGCACCACATTTATTGAAATATTAAGGGTAATAAATTTTCAAACTTACCCACCTTATATGTGTGAATTTAAATTCAAGTGGTGTTGGTAAATAGGTTACAAAATTTTATCAAAAATGTCTGCAAAAGACTTAAGCCAACAATTTCCGGAACTGTTTCGAACAAAAGACTTCGGCCAACAGTTTCCGGAACAAAAAGACTTTGGCCAACAAATTGATGAAGAACAACTTTTACTAGAAATGGAGGAGGCTGCTATTAAGGAGGAAGAAGAATGGGAGATAGCACAAAGAGAATCGGCTCTTAAGGAGGAAGCCGAAAGGGAGCGACTTATGCTCCAGGATGAAGAAGTGCTGTTAGAGATGGAGGAAGCTGCTCGTATGGATCAAGCTGAAAGAGAAGAACAGGAACATCGGGACAGAGAATTCAATGCATTGTATGCAGAGTGGGATGTGAGCAGATTTGAAGGTTGCTCTGAGTATCTTTACGACGATGGTTACGACTCTAACAACTCTCAAACTTGGGATCACCCGGATTATATTTAGTTGTGTCGCAGTTTATTTTCCAGTGTATTTTGTTTCGTTAACCCAACCAGTTTGCACCATCATTAGAGTTCTTTATTCACTTAGTACCACTTATCTTACAGTGGTTTAGTGACTTAGTCTACAACAACATCCATCATTTTGTTTCTCAAACTTAATAAGTAGTAACAAATCACTAAAACCACAAGAACAATTAATCACCCAATACGTTACCAGTTATCTTACACTGCTTTATTGACACCCATCATTTGTTTCACAAAAATTAACAAAAACAATTAATCACCCAATACGTTAACCCTAAAATATCGAAACCCAAAATCAAACAAGAACAATTACGTAAAAGTTAACCCTAAATTAGCGAAACCCTAAAATAGCGAAACCCTAAATTAACAAAACCATAAATCAATAGATGAAATACGTAAAATTAAACGCCCAAATAGCAAAACACTGAATCAAAAACAACATTACTTACCCTAGCCCAAATCGTTTTTCTGATAGACATTAGATCGGACAGTGTCGGGGCGATGTACTGGTCAGAGAAGTGTGTTAGCTCTTGCTGAGAAGTGTGTTGAGGAAGATTGTGTTGATAAGTTTGGTGGTTTCAAATAAGAAGTGTGTTGAGGAAGTTTCTAAATGTATAAACCCTGTATAAATGTATAAAGGTTAAAAAATAACTTATACCCTTTTTAATTTTTTTTATACATTCAATGCATTCATTACTTTATACATAATAAGTTGCCCAAAGTAAAACCTTGTGGGACCCAGTTGCCCAATATTTATGTCCTTTTTAATAATAAAATAAGACTATACTTTTTTGCTAAAAGACAAAAATTGTCAGTTGCCCAAAATTGCTAGTCAAAGTTGCCCAACTAAATAACAAGTACACTTGTACTAGATAAGTACAAGGTTGCCCCACAACATGGGACACATGTCATTTATTTAGGATAGTTGCCCAAATATTGAGTTGGGAGAGTTGCCCATGGGGCATTATGAGAAGTGAAAAAAAAATGGGGCATTTGGGGTAATATTGTTGGGCAACTGGGGCATTTAGAGAATTTTCCCATTTATAAATGCATTTCTTTAATAGTCTTACTAATGAGTGGCATCAATCCCAATAACAATAACAGTTCTGCTGTGCTCAAATCCCTTGATAGAGGGAAGCCCAAAAACACGTATGAACTCCACTTGATTAAGGAAAATTCTCTACTTGCCCCGGTTGCCCAACCAATTTACCCCAAATGCCCCACTTTATTTTCACTTCCCTTAATGCCCCATGGGCAACTCTCCCATAGGCAACTCTCCTATAAATTTGACAAGTGTCCATATATTTGGGTCCACCTTGTACTTACATAGTGCTAGTGTACTAGGTTAGTTCTTGGGTAACTGGGACATACATTCTTGGGCAACCGACATATTTTTGTCTTTTAGTGAAAAAGTAAAGTCTTTTTTTATTATAAAAAAGTACATATATCTTGGGCAACTTGGTCCCACACATATGTACTTTTGGGCAACTTATACACTTTATATACAAAATACCTTTAAAGAAAATACACTTTATATTTTTTATACATATTTACACTTAAGTTTATACATTAAAGTATTAAACACACACACACGGACAAACTTCTTAAACTCACGGCTACCCAGATCCATGAATCAAACGATCATCACCGATCAAAACCATCACCGATCTTCCTCCGATCACCACCACAACACACCACCACCTTCAAAACTCACGGCTACCCAGGTTCACCATTTTTTTTTAAAGTTTGAAAGAAATTAAACTGAAATAATTTATTGAATATGTGTATTTAAATACTATGCTGCAGATTTTCTTGATGATTCCTGGATATAGTTCAGAATTGAGGCCTGATGGCCGTGAAAATAAAAGGCTGTCACCAGTAAGTTAGAATGTCATATTTTTTAACCTGAAGTTGACTGAAAATAAGTCCTTTTTAGTTGCCGTTATAGTGGGTTAACGGGTCAAAATTGTTGCTGCTACACTTTGCCAAACACCCCTTTGAGTGGTCATAGTGGGTTAACGGGTCAAAATTGGAGGTTGATTATCAGAGAAGGTTATATGTTTTGAATGCATAAGACTTTTAGTTCAGTCTACGTTTATTGTAATGGTCTGAGTTAGGGTTACTAAAGTGCACATGTGAAGATTTTATGCATTTGTGTTCTAGTGATTGAGTTTTAAAATTAGTTGTTTGAACTGAATGCACTTCAAAATTAGTGTCGGAAAATGTTTATTTGGTAGGGAATGATTTATACGTTGAGTTTTATAGCTAAAACTAGTATTGGAATTATGGTTAACGTAAGCTAAAGATTGGGGTGTCCGATACCACTAGCAGTGGTTTCGAGAAGCCTAGCAGTGGTTTCGAGAAGCCTAGCAGTGGTTTCGAGAAGCCTAGCAGTGGAAACGAATTAAAACTAGCAGTGGTTTCCATGTTTGGTCGCGTAACAAAGATCACAAGCTAGCAGTGGTTTCCATACACATATTGGAGTTAACTGCATATTAATGGGTCATAATGGTTATCATTACACCATAAGATCACAAAACACACGATCAACTATCAGTTTCATACCACACTAATTGGTGATGTGAGTTCTGTTCCCTTTATTTAATTTTCTAATAGAATTTAGACTTATAGCGGTAAAACTTTCACCGAGTAATAGATGGAGTATCTTATGGTAAACTGGCAAACTACTGTTAAATCTTGATAATCTACTAAATGATCTTTACTATTTTAATCGATAAATCTGCTTATTCTTATTTACATTGCCAATCCAGTCAGGACTTTAGGCATGAGGTCAATTTGCTGGTCAAGCTTCGCCACCCTAATATTGTGCAATTTCTAGGAGTTGTTACCAAAAAGAAGCCGTTAATGCTGATAACCGAGTATTTGTGAGGGGTAATTAATGCGACACAAAAATCAATTACTTTTAAAAAAAAGTAATAAAAAGGTCATAAGGTCTGAACCTTTCCCTAGCCACCACCAAGATATGTACGTAGTAGTGCGGTTTGAACAGGGTGCCTGATTGTAGTAGAAATATACCAAATATAAATACCCGAGAGAATTACAAACCAACCCTTTAGGAAAAAGGTCGACACGCAAAACCCTCAAATATTCGATAAGTGATACCGGATAAGGATATCCGGGTCGTTTCCCAACGAGGTGTGAATTGAGAATTTCGTTTGAGGTTTGTTATTAAAATGCTCGATGTTACGGTTTTTTGGTTTTTGATTACGTTTTCTACAAATTAACTAAAGGGAAAGTAATTAGGGCTACGGGAACAAAGTAAATGATAATCTAACTACTACTAAGCATACGGAACAATAAAATTAAGTTACACTAAGTCCTAGAGTGATAATATGCAAAAAAGTGAAAACCCGGGCTAATCCCGAGCCTCAAAAAGTGAAAATAATGCAATCTAAGGCCTAAGGATGTGAAACTAATTTTCCTACGTTCTAAACGACTAAAAATAATTTTAGAAAAAAGCCGGGTATTTTTTCGACTTTTAAATTATTTATTATGATTTAAAAACTAATTTAATCTAATTTAATAATTAAAAATACTAAATGATTTTTAGAAAAATCCAAAAATTTCACAGAAAATATTTTAAGTTATACTGATTTTGAGAAAAATAAAAAAGAGGTATACTACTTTACGAAATAAGCTACTGAAAAGCTAGTAAGCTAACAAGCTTAAAAACTGTTATGGTATTTAAATAAAAGAAGGTGCAAGATTTTAACAATCAAAGTCCCTAGGGCAGTTGGCTAATGAGTGTGGTGTTGTGTGTTTGAGCAAGAGGTCAGGGGGCGAATCCCCCTGTCCTTTTGCAAACTAATTTTTTTCAAATTTTCTTTTAGCGCTTAATTATAAGACTAAATAAGCACTTTTTTGTAAAACAACTTTTACCAAACCCAAGAATAAGCAGTTTGCTACTGCTTATTCACAACAGATTCAAACCTGTAAGCACAAACAAACATCACTTTCAGTTTATAGCACAAATAAGCAATGAATAAGCAATTGAGAAAATGGGAATAAGCACTTATCAAGCTAAAGGAGAACTATTCCTAATCTATACTATCTAAAAAGCACTAGTGTATCCTAGATAAGCTAATGGGATTCTAAAATAAGCTAAAACTATGTGCCTAGGTCATGAATAAAAATGGTAGAAACAGTGGCCTTTTTGAGCTCCTAAAAAGCTACTGTTAAGCTAAGATAAAATTCAACTAAAATGTGAATAAGCTATATGACCTACCCTAGATTAAGCATACCAAAAATCAGATCATAAGGTTAAGTAATGAGCAAATTAAAAATCTAAGAATGTGAGGGGATTTGGACAATTTGGTTGCATGTAACAGTGACTTAAAATGGGTTTTGGACAGAATTTTAAGGCAATTTTAAGCTAAGTAATATGATCCTAAGTGCAAAATAAGTAAATACAATTGAAGAAGGGTATGTAGAGATGTAAGAAAAATGATTTGGACAGGGTTTTGACCACAAATAAGCTGGGAAAAGGGGGCTGCAACAGCAGCTGCTGTTGCAGTTTTGTGTGCAAAACAGTGAGACAGATGAGCTTTTTTGTGTTATCAAAAACTTGACCAAACTTGTAAACTCAGTGTAACCATTCAAAACTCACTAACAAAACTTAAAAGGACTTTGACTTGTAAAGTCAAAACGGGTATAAACCAGTTTTTTTGACCTTAAATAAGCTTTAACCAAACACCCCTTTATGGGGTAAAACTCTTTTGTAAACTAAATTTTTAGACAAACTCTTTTGTAAAACTGTTATAGAACTAGGATTGCAACAAGAAAAACAGTTAAGGATAGGTGATAAACAAATAAGCACTAGAGTGCTTATTTGCTAAATAAGCTAAAATGAAGGAACAGTAAGAAAAAAAGAAAACTTTCATTAACTTGAAAAGCAATTATAATACTGAAAATAAACTAAAACTATTAAAAGAAAACTAAATCCTAATGCCTTATAAAATGGCTACAAGCTTCTATTTATACTACTCATGTCTAGGTCTTGGTCTTGAGGCTTGTGTTAGTTTGCTGAGACAGTGAGCTCTTGTGGCTTGTTTGTGCTTCTTTTCTACAATCCTGTCCATCCAAATGAGCTTGGGGACCAAGTAGGTGATCTCAGCCATCCATTCTTGATTTTCAATGAGGGAGCCTTGGATTGCCAACATGGCAAAGGAGACCATGTGGGTATGTTGGGGATGCTGAGCTGGGGACCAGGGGGTGAAAGGGACTTGTTGAAGAAGAAGACAAGGGTTGGGTTTGGGATGGTTTGGGCGCCAAATTGGGTGAAGGGTTTTGTTTTCCTGTTTTGGGTAAATCAGAGAAGAAAAGGGAAATGGGTGGGTTTTTTAAATGGGTAAATGGGTTTTAGGTATTTGGTTTTAAATGGGTAGGGTAAATGGTTTATGTTTTTAGTTTTAAAACTTGTATTATGTTTTTTTTAAAAGATTAAGTAGTAACTTTGTATTTTAAGTTTTAAACTTTGTATATATATATATATATATATATATATATATATATTTTTTTTTAAAAGAAAGTAATTTATAAAAATAGGTTTTAGAAAAATAATTGGTTTTAAATAAAAATAAGGATTAAGAAAGAAATAATGTTTTAGGATTTTTGTGAAAAAGGGTAAAATGGTAATTTTGGGTTCGGGAAGAAGGGTAAATTGGTAATTTGGATTTAGGGATAGGTTTTTCGTCTGATTCCCCAAGCTCACTCCCAAATGGTATCCCGGGCTCTGAAAATGTAGAAAATCATCATCCGGCTCCGTCTGCAAAGCACGTAATCCAATCCGAGCTCATTTCAGTCCGTATTTGCCCTGTTTTCGATCCTTTGTACCTGAAATACATAAAAACACACTCCAAGGATATCTGTAGCATAATTGGTTATATTTCAGTGTTTTTAGACGTTTTTGTGGGCTTAGATGGGTAAAAAGGATGAGTGAATAAGCACTCATCAAATCCCCCACACTATCAATTGCTAGTCCCTAGCAATCCGATCATATGAAGTAATGAAAGGATCAAAAATACCAAGAATACCCCGTTTCGACTTTTTATTCACTACGAGAAATTTAAAACTTGAACGTAAATAAATAACGTGCTTGATTATCAAAACATGGCATCATAGAACGGGATTCACGCAAAATGGGTGTCTCCGGGGAATTATAATCGTCATCCTATTTTTTATACTCTCAAACCAAGCTTAAACTTATTGTGCAAACGTTTTTGTAGAATGCTAACACTACTTATACAAATAATCTATGTAAGTCGAGACTTAACTTTTTACTCCCGCAATTTATAAAATTTAAGTGTGTGTGTGCTCATTTTCAAAAGTCTGACCATTAAAATCGACATTTGTTATGGTTGTTATCCACTTAACTAAAGTACTAACCCACCGGAAACGATGAAAGTCTAAGGATCGAAAGGGCCTCTTCCATGTAGCGGCTTTCTTCTCGGCACATCCCAAAACATTAGTTTTAAGTGACCGGGCTTTTGACACCTCACAGAGAATAGTACCGGAATTAGCGGGAATTCGATTCCAAAGATTTACGAAGCTACCGTTAAGTTAAAACAAAACCTAAATGGATTACAACCGACGATAATTTAGAAATTCGAGATTCAAAGGTGAGATCACTCCATGTTGCGACTTTCTTCTCAGCTTGTCCTTTTGAGGAGGCTAGGTTTTCACCCTCGAGAATAGTATCGGAGCTTTCGGGATCTTTGAAATCAAGGATTTCCAAATTACCGTCAAACTTTTTGACAACTTTGACGAATACGAGTTCAACTTCCGATTTAAATTTAAGAAAAAGCAAGTTTCGCAGACATTTATTCACAAGCAACATAGTGCTTTTATTCACGCAACTCATATTTTTTCATTTTTCAACTTTTTTCATCATTTTTTTTTTTTTTTTTTTTCACCGCTTTGACTTGAACTTTAAACTTGCAATTCACTTTTGCATCATTCAAGCACTTTACGATACTTTCATTTTGCAACATTATTCAGATTTAAAGAAAGTATGCTTTCTCGGAAATTTAAATAAAAAGTTGAACTCGGACTCTAAATCAATTTTGCTTAAAAAACTTTTTATTGTAACAAGACGATTTTGAATGTTTAAAAGTTTGACAATGAACACGTATTTAAGTCCAATTAGTTAGCTTCTGGGAGAAAAAGCCATAGATTACTTATATAAGCTCTAAAGAGAACCAACTACTCCACGCTTAGCATTTTCATTTGCACAACGCGTAAAACCTTAGCCTAAATGTTAAGAGAGCAGCTAGATCAACACTCTAGCAGAGTCGGGATTCCCCTTGTTCTAGCCGAATCAAGACTAAACTATCATTAACACTGAAGCATTAACACTTTATTTTTGTGCAAAGCACTTCTTGTAAATGTAAATACTTGACTTAAAGCGATAAAAATTTTAAAATTTTTAGTCAAAACGGGGGTGCTAGGGTACTAGAAGGTACATAATGTGATCAAAATTCGTTTAGAATTCCCCCCCACACTTAGAATTGAATATTGCCCTCAATATTCAAAGTACCGGCCGTAGCCGAAACTATAGAACGGAAAAAGGTAATACTACTAGCCAAGTGTGGAAGCGAAATCTTTTTTCACAAAAAGGATTTATAAAGATATCCCTAGATAATCGTTAGCAAAAAGATCGGATATTGGGCGGCTGAATCGAAACAAAGCATCAATCATCACGCTCTACGGGAATCCTGAAAACAGAGAGCAAACACAACAAGCAAACATCAGTGGGGGTTTCCCCCCACACTTAGTGTTAGAAAAGAGAGAGAAGATAGAAACATGGGTGAAAACCCATGCAATGCTACTGTTTTTGTTAATCGAGTCGCTAGCTTGACTCGACCCCGAATTCATTGGTTCATGGGGAAGGTTTGGAGATCCGGGACAACCAATTTAGGTATGTCCCCTCCAAAATAGTGTTTCAATCTATGGCCGTTCACTTTGAAGTTTGGTCCGTCGTTTTGAGATAACTCGACGGCACCATAAGGAAAGACTTTGGCAATGGTGAACGGCCCAGTCCAACGGGTTTTAAGTTTCCCCGAGAAGATCTTCAATCGAGAATTAAAAAGAAGGACTCGGTCACCAACGTTGAAAACGCGGTTCTTGATTTTGGAGTCATGGATCTTCTTTGTCTTCTCTTTGTAGATTAAAGAGTTCTCGTAGGCTTGATCACGAAGTTCATTTAATTCATTGATTTGAACTTTTCGGTGATCACCCGCGGACTTGAGATCAAAGTTAGCATGCTTCAAGGCCCAATAGGCTTTGTGCTCGAGCTCGATCGGGAGATGACACGCCTTTCCGTACACAAGCTTATAAGGAGTACAACCAATAGGTGTTTTGTAAGCGGTACGAAAGGCCCAGAGTGCATCATCTAGCTTATCCGACCAAGAGGCACGGTTTTCGCCTACGGTCCTTTCAAGAATTCTTTTAAGGCCACGATTTGAGACTTCCACTTGACCACTAGTTTGTGGGTGATACGCGGTAGCAAGACGGTGAGTGACACCGTATTTAAGCATGACTTTTGCGAATTGGTCATTGCAAAAGTGCGTACCGCGATCACTAATTATGGCACGGGGAGTTCCAAAACGAGCAAAGAGAGATTTCAGAAATTTCACAACTACTCGGGCGTCGTTGGTGGGGAGCGCTTTCGCTTCCACCCATTTAGACAAATAATCGACCGCCACGAGTATATACTTGTTCCCTCGAGAAGACGGGAACGGGCCCATGAAGTCGATGCCCCACACGTCAAAGATCTCGCACACTTGGATTGCATTTTGAGGCATTTCATCCTTTTGCGAGATTTTGCCGTGACGTTGACAAGCGTCACATGATTTGACTAAGTCATGGGCATCGCGATAAATTGTGGGCCAATAGAAACCGGAATCAAACACCTTTTTGGCGGTGTAGTTCGGGCCATGATGTCCCCCCGTGGGTCCATTGTGACAAGCGTTGAGAATATCAACGGCTTCTTGGCCGTGAACACACCGTCGGATGACTTGATCCGCACAGACTTTGAACAAGTAGGGGTCGTCCCAAAAGTAATGCTTAACATCTTTGAAGAATTTACTTTTTTGTTGGGACGACATCCCTTTAACAACAAAGTTTCCCGCATGGAAGTTTGCAAAGTCGGCAAACCATGGGGTACTCGAATTTCCACTTAGAGATACCACATTAAGTGTCTCGAGAGGAAATGTTTCATTGATTTCCTTTTTCTCGAGCACACCTTGGTGAGGATTTTCAAGACGGGATAGGTGATCAGCCGCGAGGTTCTCGGCTCCTTTTTTATCACGAACGATGATATCAAATTCTTGTAGGAGGAGAACCCACCGGAGCAATCTCGTCTTTGCATCTTGCTTTGCAAAGAGATATTTGAGGGCCGAGTGATCCGTATACACTATGCTTTTAGACAAGATCAAGTATGGTCGAAACTTCTCGAAAGCATACACCACGGCTAGTAGTTCTTTTTCTGTCGTAGTGTAATGTGCTTGAGCTTCGGTCAAAGTTTTGCTAGCATAGTGTATAGGCTGGAAATGTTTTGCTTTTCGTTGCCCCAAGACCGCACCTAGAGCAAAGTCGCTAGCGTCGCACATAAGCTCGAAAGGTAGGTCCCAATCGGGGGCAACTAATATAGGAGCTTCCGTAAGTTTCTTTTTTAAAGTTTGGAAAGCTTCAATGCATTCTTTGGAGAAGATGAACGGAGTATCTTTTTCAAGAAGACGGGTCATCGGCCGGACTATTTTCGAGAAATCTTTAATGAATCGACGATAGAAGCCGGCGTGACCTAGAAAACTTCGAACACCCTTAACGGTGGTGGGATGAGGTAATTTGGATATGACATCAATTTTAGCCTTATCAACCTCAATCCCGCTTTTAGAGATCTTATGGCCGAGGACTATGCCCTCTTTGACCATGAAATGACTTTTCTCCCAATTTAGACAAAGATTTGTGTCTTCACAACGTTTAAGCATCTTGTCCAAATGGGAGAGACATGATTTGAAAGAATCCCCAAAGACCGAAAAATCATCCATAAAGACCTCCATAGTTTCCTCGATCATGTCGTGGAAGATGGCCATCATGCACCTTTGGAATGTACCGGGAGCGTTGCATAAGCCGAAAGGCATGCGCCGGTAAGCAAACGTTCCATAAGGGCACGTGAATGTGGTCTTCTCTTGGTCTTGTGGATCTATGGGTATTTGGAAATAACCCGAGAAACCATCGAGAAAACAATAGTATTCGTTTCCCGCTAATCTCTCAAGCATTTGATCCATGAAGGGTAAGGGAAAGTGGTCTTTACGGGTGGCTTCATTTAACTTTCTGTAGTCAATGCAAACACGCCATCCCGTGACCAATCGAGTAGGAATCAACTCGTTTTCTTCGTTTTCAACAACGGTGATGCCACCCTTTTTGGGCACACAATGAACGGGGCTCACCCAAGAACTATCCGAGATAGGGTAAATCAATCCGGCATCAAGAAGTTTTAGGACCTCTTGTTTGATAACCTCGTGGATTTTTGGATTCACTCTTCTTTGATGTTGAACCGCCGGTTTGAAGTCATCCTCCATTAGAATCTTGTGTGTACAAAATTCCGGGTTAATACCCCTAATGTCGGAAAGTTTCCAACCAATGGCTCGCTTGTGTGACTTCAAAACCTTTATGAGGGCGGCTTTTTCCTCCTCACTCAAATCTTTAGCAATTATAACGGGTAATTTATCGTCACCCTCCAAAAATGCATACTCAAGATGAGGTGGTAAGTCCTTAAGTTCGACCTCCGGAGGATCATTAGCATTTTCAATGTTTTTGATTTCCTCAATATGAAGTTCTTGAGGAGGGAGTGATGATGGATCATCATTGAGCATCTTCTCGATGAGAATATCTCCTCGATGTCAATGGGAGCGTGATCAATTTCCCATGGGACAGAATCACTAGACAAATAAGCTTCAATCTCTTCCAAAATAAAGTCACTTTCCTCATTGTAAAATGGAGTGAGGGAAGGGGAAGAGAGAGCAACGATGGGATCAACCGAAGTGGGATTGCCACTCGAGAATCCAAGAATTTCTTGAGAATACTCCTCCGACACAATGTCAATGACATCAATTTTGTTGACGGACGTATCGTCATAAACGGGGGAGTATCTCGTAACTTGATCAAGATTAAAAGTTATGGCTTCTTTGTTCACCCTCAAAGTAATTTCCCCTTCATCAACATCGATCAATGCGCGACCCGTTTTTAAGAAGCATCTCCCAAGGATGAGGGGTACTCGAGGATCGGCATCAAATTCGACAACAACAAAGTCGGCGGGGAAATGAAACTTGCCTACTTTCACAAATACATCCTCGGCTATACCTAGCGGACGAGAACTTGTAAGGTCCGCAAGCTCGAGGATCATACATGTAGGTGTAAGCGGAGGTAATGAAAGCTTTTTCCACATGGAGTGTGGCATCAAGTTAATGCTCGCGCCAAGATCGGCCAAAGCGGAGCATTGAACTATCCCTTGAAAATCACACGGGATTAGGAATTTCCCGGGGTCTCCTAACTTTTCGGGAAGTTTTTTAAGGATAACCGCCGAACAATTCTCGTTCAAGGAAGTTTTAGCCAACTCGGAAATTTTTTCTTTGTTGCCCAACAAGCTTTTGATTGTTGGAGCAAACTTGGGCATTAGAAGGAGAGCATCCGCGAAACTAATCTCGAAGTGCAAATCTTTGAAGATTTGGATAAGCTTCTCCATTTGTTGATTAGATTTATCGCGGACCTTTTGATCATTAAGCCTTGAAGGATAAGGGATTGAAGGCTTAATCTTCGGAACATCGGGCTCCGGAATGGAAATTTGGACTACCGGAGGTTGGACGTGTGCGGTACTTTGTGGACTTGTAGAATGCACTTTGTCCTTTGTCACCTCGGTTTCTTGTGCTACCTCCTTCACCGGAGAAGGTGTAGGCATCAAGGGTCCATCATATGTCTTACCACTTCGGGTGGCAATAGCATTCAATTCTCCCTTCGGATTTGGAATTGTATTACCCGGAAGCGTTTTAGAAGTTGAAGCTTGATTCATTTGACACATGATACTATTGAACATATTTTCAATTTTGTTTTGATTTTGATCAATTTTGTTGTTCGTTTTGTTCGACTCATTTTTTAACTCATTTCCTTGTTTTGACATTGAAGTTTGGAATTCATTTCTCAAAGTGGTGATTTGGCTTTGCAAACCCCTAATTGTAACCTCATTAGACTTAATGTAGTTGGAAAGTTCAATAGAGGGGCCAACCGGGTGTTGGTAATTAGGAGCTTGATAACCATGATTGAGATTACCCCCTTGGGGAGGGTATTGGTTCATCGGGGCTTGGTATGGAACATTTTTCCCTTTCACTTGATTTTGATTGAACCTATTTTGATTGTTAGGTTGAGGAAAACCGGGTGGTCCTTGATTGCTAGCACGATAGCTCGGGTCAACTTGAGGACGGTATTGATTACCTCCTTGATTGTAAGGCCCGGCTACGGCATTTGCTTCAAAAGGATTACCATCCGTAGCGGTACAATTGTAGTAGGCATGAGGCCCACCACAAGTAGTACAAGTAGTAGCCACCGCTTTGACTTGAGCGGGTGGATTTGGAGATGGAGAAGAAAGAGATTTTGAGAGAACCAATGCTTGGATAGCATCGGTAAGCTTGTCTATCTTAGCATCCGTGCTAGAGACATTTTCCGAAGAAGGTGAAGCACTCACTCGGGAAGCAATCGGTTTGCTTCGTGAGGTGCGGACCTTAGACTTGTTCTCAATGATGGACAACACATCTTTCGTAGAGCGTGTCAAGAGATTACCACCGGCGGCAGCATTGAGAGAGTCTTGATCATTTTCATTCAAACCATTGTAGAAAGTATCGAGTTGATGTAACTCGGAAAAGCCATGGTGAGGACATTGACGAAGTAAGTCCTTGAAACGATCCCAAGCTTCACTAAATGATTCATCAAATTTTTGTGTAAACTTTGTGATTTCATTTTTTAAATGTGTTGTCTTTTGTGGTGGGAAGAATTCGTTAGTGAATTTTGAAACTAAATCTTCCCATGTGGTGATTGATTGAGGGGGTTGTTTCTCGAGCCAAATCCGGGCGGCCCCCTCAAGTGAGAACGGGAAAAGAAGTAGTTTGATTGCTTCTTCCGGCACGTTTCGATATTTGATTGTAGACGTGAGCTTGTTAAACCGTCGGATATGAGAGTGAGGATCGTCTCTCTCAAATCCGTAAAATTGGCTTGACGATACCAAGTTAATCAATCCGTGTTTGAGTTCAAAATTGTCGGCAACGATTGGTGGAACGACGATGGCTTCTCCATAACCCTCGGTGGGTGCTTGGAGTTGTTCCAACATAGAACGGTTATCCTCCGCCATTTCGGGAATGGGGTCGGGATTAGTACGAATCTCGGGTTCGACTATTGGCGGGGGACGTCTATTTCGTCTTCGCGGAATTGTGGCGAGTTCAAGAAGGGGACTAGAAGAATTAGAAGAACGAGTGCGCATGCACTACCCAAAACACTTTCAATTAAAACAAGACCGAGGCAAAACACAGTGAACTTAAACCAATAATCCCAAGTGAATAAATCACCTCTACAAGACAAACGCACAAGCGAGCGGAGAAGCTTTGTAGGTCAGCGCGAAGCTTATTAAAAACCCGCTTCTTTACAGCCGTAATTTAATGTCAGGCCGTCCTTATACCCACCACACAGTTTTTTTGTCCGATAGAAATAAATAAATCCACAAGCGACACAAAGGCAAGTTTTTGATCTTTAGTTCGGGAACTTATAATGATAACACCTCCGTTGAGAATGTTATATTGATTGTGTCTTCTATTTTATTTAAAACAAAAGGGAAAATCTTTTTGTATTTTTAATCTTTTATATATATATACAAAATAAAAAGGAAAATATTTTTTTTACTTTTTTGGTTTTTATAAAAACAATAACTTCACGAAGGAAGGATCTCGAGTCACTAATCGTCAAACCTTAACGATATTGTCGCGACACAACCTCCCCGGCAGCGGCGCCAAAATTTTGATTGTAGTAGAAATATACCAAATATAAATACCCGAGAGAATTACAAACCAACCCTTTAGGAAAAAGGTCGACACGCAAAACCCTCAAATATTCGATAAGTGATACCGGATAAGGATATCCGGGTCGTTTCCCAACGAGGTGTGAATTGAGAATTTCGTTTGAGGTTTGTTATTAAAATGCTCGATGTTACGGTTTTTTGGTTTTTGATTACGTTTTCTACAAATTAACTAAAGGGAAAGTAATTAGGGCTACGGGAACAAAGTAAATGATAATCTAACTACTACTAAGCATACGGAACAATAAAATTAAGTTACACTAAGTCCTAGAGTGATAATATGCAAAAACGTGAAAACCCGGGCTAATCCCGAGCCTCAAAAAGTAAAAATAATGCAATCTAAGGCCTAAGGATGTGAAACTAATTTTCCTACGTTCTAAACGACTAAAAATAATTTTAGAAAAAAGCCGGGTATTTTTTTCGACTTTTAAATTATTTATTACGAATTAAAAACTAATTTAATCTAATTTAATTATAAAAAATACTAAATGATTTTAGAAAAATCCGAAAATTTCACAGAAAATATTTTAAGTTATACTGATTTTGAGAAAAATAAAAAAGAGGTATACTACTTTACGAAATAAGCTACTGAAAAGCTAGTAAGCTAACAAGCTTAAAAACTGTTATGGTATTTAAATAAAAGAAGGTGCAAGATTTTAACAATCAAAGTCCCTAGGGCAGTTGGCTAATGAGTGTGGTGTTGTGTGTTTGAGCAAGAGGTCAGGGGGTCGAATCCCACCCCTGTCCTTTTTGCAAACTAATTTTTTTTTCAAATTTTCTTTTAGCAACTTAATTATAAGACTAAATAAGCACTTTTTTGTAAAAACAACTTTTACCAAACCCACAGAATAAGCAGTTTGCTACTGCTTATTCACAACAGATTCAACAGAAGCACAAACAAACATCACTTTCAGTTTATAGCACAAATAAGCAATGAATAAGCAATTGAGAAAATGGGAATAAGCACTTATCAAGCTAAAGGAGAACTATTCCTAATCTATACTATCTAAAAAGCACTAGTGTATCCTAGATAAGCTAATGGGATTCTAAAATAAGCTAAAACTATGTGCCTAGGCTGCTACAGTAACAGTAAATGGTAGAAACAGTGGCCTTTTTGAGCTCCTAAAAAGCTACTGTTAAGCTAAGATAAAATTCAACTAAAATGTGAATAAGCTATATGACCTACCCTAGATTAAGCATACCAAAAATCAGATCATAAGGTTAAGTAATGAGCAAATTAAAAATCTAAGAATGTGAGGGGATTTGGACAATTTGGTTGCATGTAACAGTGACTTAAAATGGGTTTTAGACAGAATTTTAAGGCAATTTTAAGCTAAGTAATATGATCCTAAGTGCAAAATAAGTAAATACAATTGAAGAAGGGTATGTAGAGATGTAAGAAAAATGATTTGGACAGGGTTTTGACCACAAAATAAGCTGGAAAAAAGGGGGGCGCAAAGCAGCTGTAGCTTTTTGTGTGCAAAACAGTGAGACAGATGAGCTTTTTTGTGTTATCAAAAACTTGACCAAACTTGTAAACTCAGTGTAACCATTCAAAACTCACTAACAAAACTTAAAAGGACTTTGACTTGTAAAGTCAAAACGGGTATAAACCAGTTTTTTTGACCTTAAATAAGCTTTAACCAAACACCCCTTTATGGGGTAAAACTCTTTTGTAAACTAAATTTTTAGACAAACTCTTTTGTAAAACTGTTATAGAACTAGGATTGCAACAAGAAAAACAGTTAAGGATAGGTGATAAACAAATAAGCACTAGAGTGCTTATTTGCTAAATAAGCTAAAATGAAGGAACAGTAAGAAAAAAAAAACTTTCATTAACTTGAAAAGCAATTACAATACTGAAAATAAACTAAAACTATTAAAAGAAAACTAAATCCTAATGCCTTATAAAATGGCTACAAGCTTCTATTTATACTACTCATGTCTAGGTCTTGGTCTTGAGGCTTGTGTTAGTTTGCTGAGACAGTGAGCTCTTGTGGCTTGTTTGTGCTTCTTTTCTACAATCCTGTCCATCCAAATGAGCTTGGGGACCAAGTAGGTGATCTCAGCCATCCATTCTTGATATCCAATGAGGGAGCCTTGGATTGCCAACATGGCAAAGGAGACCATGTGGGTATGTTGGGGATGCTGAGCTGGGGACCAGGGGGTGAAAGGGACTTGTTGAAGAAGAAGACAAGGGTTGGGTTAGGGATGGTTTGGGCGCCAAATTGGGTGAAGGGTTTTGTTTTCCTGTTTTGGGTAAATCAGAGAAGAAAAGGGAAATGGGTGGGTTTTTTAAATGGGTAAATGGGTTTTAGGTATTTGGTTTTAAATGGGTAGGGTAAATGGTTTATGTTTTTAGTTTTAAAACTTGTATTATGTTTTTTTTTTTAAAAGATTAAGTAGTAACTTTGTATTTTAAGTTTTAAACTTTGTATATATATATATATATATATATATATATATATATATATATATATATATATATATATATATATATATATATATATATATATATATATATTTTTAAAGAAAGTAATTTATAAAAATAGGTTTTAGAAAAATAATTGGTTTTAAATAAAAATAAGGATTAAGAAAGAAATAATGTTTTAGGATTTTTGTGAAAAAGGGTAAAATGGTAATTTTGGGTTCGGGAAGAAGGGTAAATTGGTAATTTGGATTTAGGGATAGGTTTTTCGTCTGATTCCCCAAGCTCACTCCCAAATGGTATCCCGGGCTCTGAAAATGTAGAAAATCATCATCCGGCTCCGTCTGCAAAGCACGTAATCCAATCCGAGCTCATTTCAGTCCGTATTTGCCCTGTTTTCGATCCTTTGTACCTGAAATACATAAAAACACACTCCAAGGATATCTGTAGCATAATTGGTTATATTTCAGTGTTTTTAGACGTTTTTGTGGGCTTAGATGGGTAAAAAAGGATGAGTGAATAAGCACTCATCAGTGCCTAACTAGTAGGCCACTAATCGGGTGCTATTGGGTTAACTGACCACTCATTGTTTGATGGAAAACCACTCTTAATTGCTTCACATAACTGCTGGTTTCTTATTATGCTTATGATGTTTATCTATGATACGGAAAACCTGCGTAGCTATGCGTAACCATATGTGATTCGTTTGAGCAAATTGATATATACTACCATACTAGTGAGGTATTCGGGTAGCTTAGTTTACAGAAATAGCTTAAGTAAATGAAATTCTGTTATATCTTGAGGTTTCATATGTTGTGTTTGTTGCTTGTATGATTCCATATCAATGTAAAAGGCCACACCTTTTATTTCGTTTTTGCTTAGCGATGTATCTTTTTGTTTGATGATAGTTTTGTCTAGCATTCTGCTTCGGTTTGAACATGAAGTAATAGAAGGTCTTACATAAACTCGTTAAGCATATTTGTAGCGCATTTATACGTAAATAATGTGAATGGATAAAATCTATTTTACCATGTGATGACGATGACCAGTTGTTGATGTTTCTTATCCTCAATAACCTTAATCTGTCTTATGTGATTTAAACGTTCCGAAATGTAAACTTTTGTTTTACATGATGCAGGACCAATGTTTGGATCCTATTCATTTATAAATGTTTGGATCCTATTCATTTATAAATGTTGTTGGTGGAAGAGAAGAAAAAGATGACAACGGAAGAAGCCGAAGAAACATGGTTGAGGTGGCTATTGTGCTTAAAATTGTACAAAATCTCTATAAAGGTGTGCATATTGGTTGTCAATTCATATTTTTTTACATTTGTTTTTTGTGGTAAAATGTACTTAAGTTTAACCTATTCTTTCACATTTATAGCATGGAAGGACTCAAAGCAGACGCTTAGTATTGGTGTTATATCTCCCTATGTTGCCGAAGTTATTTCGATTCAAGAAAAACTTGCTCAAAAGTATGACGAACTTGATGGATTTTCAGTAAAGGTGAAATCAGTTGACGGGTTTCAGGGTGGGGAAGAAGCTATAATTATTTTATCGACAGTAAGATCCAATAGCAATGGGTCTGTTGGCTTCATATCTAGTTGATAACGCTACACGCGTCGTTCGGGGTCAAAGGAACTTCCTTTTCTTCGAGCAAGTTTTATAACACCCTAGGCAGTGAACCTAATCATTGTAGTGTAGTATTAGGGTAAGCCACGGGTATTGATATCGTTCACTAGGGGAATAGGAATGCTAGTGAGGAGTTACTACGCTAAGGTTGGGGTTTGAGGAAGATTATTTTTTATCTTTTTATGTTTTTTAGGAAATGGAAAGGTACGAATCTCGGGGTTTGGATTTGGGGGTTGGTATTTCTACCGACTACTCTACTTATCTAATTATCTAATCTAGGTGTATGTAGTCTATGTCTAATTATTGTATGCTCGTATGATAGTTTAAAAATGTGTTTACTTAGGTTTTATTACTCCTTAGTTATCTCCTATTGATGGTTGAATTGTCACGTCCTTATTCTTAATCGCGTTGTGTGTCTAAAGTCGTAGGGTATGCGTTTATCCCTAACTCTTTGAACTTACCAAAGGGTCTCGTCTACAAAATCTCTAGGATTTATACACTCTAACTCTAAGGCACTCTTTGTATTGTTTAGCCTACAACTACTCTAGGTGTCATAGTCTAAGGTTCACAAAGATTAATCAAGCATTAACTACACAACGAATGACCTATCGCATTACTAGATCATTAACAATTAAGATAAGAGACAACCAATCAATATTCAATAATTAAGTTTCATATTCCCTAAGCAAACACACTAGTAAATTAGCCGGACATGGAGAACATACAAGCATACACACAAATAATCAAAGAGATAATTGAATTAATGAAGTAAAACACTTATCTTGATGTAAGATAGAGTTTGGAACCCTAAAATACTGTACAAGACAGCCTTGGTTCGGTTTAGGTTTTTACTCCAAAAGACTACACACTAATAATGAAAAATTCGGATTCTATATATAAGATTACATGTGCGACGACGTCACCTTATGATTTGTGACGCTGTCGGGTCGCCGTCATTAGGGTTTCGTCTTGGCTATGTTAGTCTTGCGACGGCGTCACCTTGTGCTTGTGACGCCGTCCTCTTCAGCTTATGACGCCGTCTGGATCAAATCTAGGCCGTCTGAGTTGTGACGGCCTACTCTTTTAAAGCTTGACGCCGTCACTTGAAAATAAGGAATTTGACTTCTGTCCCGTCACAAAATACTCCGACGGCGTCGCAGTTAAGCAGTGACGCCGTCACCTTGTACTTCAGCAGCTTGAGTGTCTCGATTTCTTGACTTTGGCCATTTTCTTCGTATATCCGCGCCTTTTCATCAAAATAAGTGCCATTACAGCAATTTGCCTTCAAGAGACCTAAAAAGTGAAAAGGAACGATATTAAGTAATAACGGATACAAAAGTGATCAAATAAGGGCTTAAATAACCCCTCAAAAAGGTACATTTTAAAACCTTATCAAATATCCCTACACTTGGTATTTGTTTGTCCTCAAGCAAATGTGCTTTTAGCCAATTAATTTATAAGTTAGGGGTCATGAAGCATTGGTTTAAAACAGTCCACAACACATATAAGCCCCGCAAAAGTCATTAACTAGCACGGAAATTACATACTAGCACCTCACATGGGGTGTTTGGATACTCACATCTCTCTCGGGTGTATATGAAATATAACAAGTTGGAAATGGAAGATAAACACTCATTAACCGTTCCTAGTACATAGATTACCATAGGCTTGAGACTAGATCAATCCTCCATCGCTTTGGCGTAAGCACCTAGGAAAGACTATCAAAGAGGTCTTTTAAAGGGTTGTAATGTTAAGCTTACGGTAGGGAAACAAAGGGTTTGGTGGGATAGGCTATTTAGTGGTGGCATGCCAAAAATATTTTTGTTACAAGCATACGAAGAATGGCGTTGCTAAGCCAAGACTCGACACTCTAAACTCTAGATAACTGAAACAAACAAACATAAATTTAAAGGATAGATGGAGGATGGTAACCCGTCTTTTTTTTTTTTTTTTTTAACACTCCTTTTTTTCTTTCTTTTTCTAATTTTTTTTATTTTTTTTTTTTCATACACTTTTACTCTACCATCCTCTACGGTAACATCAAAATGATAGGGATTTATAGGCACATCCCTACACTTGAGTTTTTATTACTCTAACACTAATTTGACCCGAATTGAAAAGATCAAAACACTTGGGTATGTTATTACTCAAATAAGGGAATTTAACGTTCCCTTCTAGTCATTTCATAAACTTTAAATTTTTCCCATGAGTCTCAATCGTCCCAAAACTGTGTACAAAGGATATGACTCGACTTAGCAACTCATGCAAGCAACTAGATAATTGAACTAAGGGTTTGGGGTGATAACAATAATGCACTAAAAGTGAGTGCATACATGGTAGGCTAAGGCGATTTGGGTGTATATTTGGGGGTGGGGTGTAAACAATGCTCTTCATTGATATTCCGGAAAAACCGAAACATCACGAGAACCGCGAAAAGGATAGGCTCTGAGGGGTTAACTAGGGGTATCGTGTACTAAAAGTGAGTACAACGCAAAGGTGTGGGGGAATTACTCAACTGATGTGGAAGAAGTAATTATATTACGGGTATCAAACAAGGGTTATCCTAATGCCTCTTATCATTTAGTTATTCCTAACTACACAAGTGTAGTCTTACTAGCGATCTCGGGATGCGTCACAAAACAAGTTCTAGAATCTATAATACTACCGGTTCACACACTAAGCATTAAAGATGAATGCTACTAATCTAAGGGCGATCCTCACATTTTGGGTGGAATTTAGGTGGTAAAGGGTTTTTTGTGCTAGTCATGCAACTTCCTATCCGTGAAACGCTTTTGTTAAGACTGATGGCCCACTCCTATATGTCATGAAAAATTAAAAATTTGGTGCCAAAATTACCCTAACCGACATTTTCTCATGGTTTATTACACAATTACAATTGGACAAAGCATATAATCAAGGATAAGCATAGTTTCAAAGTTCCCGTTTTATTTTCCCTCCCTACACTTAAACTAGTACTCCCCTGATTAAAAACGAAAGAAACGAAAGTATCAAAGTTATGATAATGGAAGGTAATTAAAAACGAAAGAAACTAGTACTCCTTTAATTAGCGCGGTAGGATCCATGTAAAGTGGTGTTTAAATCCTTTCCAAGAAAAATGTATGCGTGAAAAGCTCCTTCCAATCTTTTGTTTCTTCTTCTTGATAAATAAAACCTGCACATTCGAAGAAAACAAACGAAACCTTCGCGTAAAATCGGCGGTAATAATATATATAAGACTCTACTAAACTAGAATATAATGCTTGTGGAATGAATGTTTACCAATTTTTTTGAAAATTAAGACCTGGAAAATTCCAAAAATTTATAAGTAGCTCAGAAAACGAGAAAAAAATTAATCTGATGTTTTTACTCCTTCCTGACGCCGTCAGGTTGCGATCCTGACGCCGTCAGGTTATCCTGATAAAAACTGGTCTGCGATTTTTTGGAAAAAATTCGGGAAAATTTACATTTTTAGAATCTGGAAAAATTTCTGCAAAACATCCATTATGACTCGATACAAGCATTTGACTCAAACAAACACACATATATATCTTTTAATGAATTGCTATTCTCATGTTTACGTTTCTTTAGAAAACGTGTGTAATCCTCCCTACACTTATCCTTTATGTAAAATACCTTTATTTGCAATTAAGACGAGGTTAAAAACAACATAAAGCATTTTTACAAATTTAAACATGAGAATAAACAATCAATAAAAGATATATGACACTAACAAGCAAACAATTAAGCATGGGTTGCCTCCCACGAAGCGCTTTTCTTTATTTAAGAGTCTTGTAGCTAGACTCGTAGTCGTGCTCCTACGTGACTTCGTTACCGTCATCTTCTTCCTCATGACGGTCTCTATTGGGGGATTCCATGTTGTAGAAGTGCCCTATGATATACTTCTCTAAGAGTTCGTCCTCTCCCCACTCGGTTCTATATTTCGGTCCTAGGTTCAAGCAATCTTTATAGAATCCGAAAATCTTAGCCATAACATAATCTACTCCTTTTTCTTTATCCTCCTTATTCCTATAATAGACCGATAGTTTAAGTTCCTTTTCATCATTAGAGAGTGATGAAAACTTCTCAATCTTAAACGGCATTTGGTAGGCTATGTCATCGGTCTCATCCTTGAATCGCACTATTCCTAACGAGGGGTCATAGGTCATCCCGGTGCTTTCTATGAAAGGTTTTCCTAGAATAACGTGGGACAAGCTAGGATCTATGGCCGTACTAACATCATCCAAAATTATGAAGTCCTTAGGAAACATGAAACTACCTACATAAACCGGCAATCCCTTAACTCTACCAAGAAAATTGCACTTAACCCTAGGATTATCGGGGTCTTGCCTAGTTGGAATAGGCCTCTTCATTACCCAATTGTAGTAGGTGCTAGTCATTATGTTGATTGGGGACTTGCAATCAATGTAGGCCTTTGCCACGAAAAGGTGTCCTATGCAACATGGTATGTTAAGATTCTAAGGGTTCCCAAACTTGATTCTAGGACTTTTCCTAACATACATGTGACGGAGGTCACGCACTAAGTGAGGGTGGCGAGATAGTTCTTCTTCCGTAGGAAACTTATTGAAATAGTCAGTGTCTACTTCATCTATTTCCTCGGTTGTTTCATTCGTCGGTGGTTCACTAACCTCAAGTGTATGGTCCTCTTCGTCATTTTTTCCATTGGGTTTTACTAAGGTGATGGTATTGACGAATTGGACGTGTTTAGCTAACTTACTTGGGTCCTTAATCTCTACACCAGAAGGCTCGGGAGTTGAGATAGCATTAACCTTCCTATCACTATTGGTCATGGCTTTCAAGAGGTTATCTATCTTCCTATCCATTTTGGCTTGTTGTTGGTTAAAGCGGTCCGAGAGCTTAGCTATTTGGGCTTCTTGGGATGTGACTAGGTTTTGCAACATCCCCTCAATGTTTTGTTGGTTAGAGCCGTGAGATGGGGGCCATGAGAAATCATTGGAAGTGAATTCTTTGGTTTGTCCCCCAATAGAAGTCGGGCTTGCCCTTCTATGCTTCTCGGGTTTCATTGAAATTCCTAGGTCTGGGTATTGTAGGGAATCTTCCTCCCGTTCCATTAATACGCGAGGATGCGTAGTCAACGGAAGCATGTTCGGGGGATCGGGTGCAAGTGCGCGTGTTATGAGGATCACAAAATGGCTCACACAAGGAAGAAACTTTGTTCACACGTGAAGACCTAGGATTTTCATAGGAACTCATTAGGAATTTAACTTGATCTTCAAGTTCGATCATCCTACGGTCGGAAGATTGTGAGTCAATGGGAGGCAAGGAGATTGCCTTAATGGTTTTGGGCAACTCACGGGGGTCATTCCAACTTTCGTTGTCATAGAGGGCAAGGTCCTCTATTATGCCCCATGATTCTTCCGTAGTGAGATCACTAAGTTTTCCACCGCCCGCTTGGTCAATGGATCGCTTTGTGGGAAAATTTACATGATCATAAAAGATTTGGACTTGGAGCCAAAGATCAATGCCGTGATGAGGGAATTTATGAAGTAAGTCCTTGAATCGAGTCCATGCTTCGTAGAGAGATTCACCTTGACGTTGTTGGAACATCAAGATATCATTCCTAAGCTTAGTGGTTCTCCCCGGTGGGAAGAATTGAGCAAGGAAGCGATAGGTGAGATCATCCCAACTTGAGATGGAGTCGGCGGGAAGTCGCTCAAGCCAATTACTAGCTTGGTCCCGTAGAGAAAATTGGAAGAGACGCAGGCGCGTGGTCTCCCGAGTAGTAGCATCAAGGTCGATGGAATCGACAATTTTAAGGAAATCCCTTATATGCTGATTTGGATCTTCGGAACAAAGTCCATGGAATGCACATCCGTTTTGCACCAACCGGATGGTGTCGGATCGCAGGGCCATAGTTTGGGCTTGGTCAGGAAGCTCAATGGTGTTCCTATAGCCTAGGTGGATTGGTCTCGAGTATTCACCAAGAGTACGGGCTCTTGGCGGGTCAATTGGTGGTGGGTTGATGAATGGTGGGTGGTTATCACCTTCCATGATGAAAAGTGATGGGATTACGAACAAAGGTCACGAAGAAGGGGGATAGACTACGATAAGGCTAAAAAATGAGAAAATTTTACTTGATAGGAATCAAGCAAAGAAACCTAGACGAGGTGGACTACTAACTAGCTATTCTATTCCTCGGCAGCGGCGCCAAAAACTTGATAACGCTACACGCGTCGTTCGGGGTCAAAGGAACTTCCTTTTCTTCGAGCAAGTTTTATAACACCCTAGGCAGTGAACCTAATCATTGTAGTGTAGTATTAGGGTAAGCCACGGGTATTGATATCGTTCTCTAGGGGAATAGGAATGCTAGTGAGGAGTTACTACGCTAAGGTTGGGGTTGAGGAAGATTATTTTTTATCTTTTTATGTTTTTTAAGAAATGGAAAGGTACGAATCTCGAGGTTTGGATTTGGGGGTTGGTATTTCTACCGATTACTCTACTTATCTAATTATCTAATCTAGGTGTATGTAGTCTATGTCTAATTATTGTGTGCTCGTATGATCGTTTAAAAATGTGTTTACTTAGGTTTTATTACTCCTTAATTATCTCCTATTGATGGTTGAATTGTCACGTCCTTATTCTTAATCGCGTTGTGTGCCTAAAGTCGTAGGGTATGCGTTTATCCCTAACTCTTTGAACTTACCAAAGGGTCTCGTCTACAAAATCTCTAGGATTTATACACTCTAACTCTAAGGCACTCTTTGTATGGTTTAGCCTACAACTACTCTAGGTGTCATAGTCTAAGGTTCACAAAGATTAATCAAGCATTAACTACACAACGAATGACCTATCGCATTACTAGATCATTAACAATTAAGATAAGAGACAACCAATCAATATTTAATAATTAAGTTTCATATTCCCTAAGCAAACACACTAGTAAATTAGCCAGACATGGAGAACATACAAGCATACACACAAATAATCAAAGACATAATTGAATTAATGAAGTAAAACACTTATCTTGATGTAAGATAAGGTTTGGAACCCTAAAATACTGTACAAGACAGCCTTGGTTCGGTTTAGGTTTTTACTCCAAAAGACTACACACTAATAATGAAAAATTCGGATTCTATATATAAGATTACATGTGCGACGGCGTCACCTTATGATTTGTGACGCTGTCGGGTCGCCGTCATTAGGGTTTCGTCATGGCTATGTTAGTCTTGCGACGGCGTCACCTTGTGCTTGTGACGCCGTCCTCTTCAGCTTATGACGCCGTCTGGATCAAATCTAGGCCGTCTGAGTTGTGACGGCCTACTCTTTTAAAGCTTGACGCCGTCACTTGAAAATAAGAAACTTGACTTCTGTCCCGTCACAAAATACTCCGACGGCGTCGCAGTTAAGCAGTGACGCCGTCCCCTTGTACTTCAGCAGCTTGAGTGTCTCGATTTCTTGACTTTGGCCATTTTCTTCGTATATCCGCGCCTTTTCGTCAAAATAAGTGCCATTACAGCAATTTGCCTTCAAGAGACCTAAAAAGTGAAAAGGAACGATATTAAGTAATAACGGATACAAAAGTGATCAAATAAGGGCTTAAATGACCCCTCAAAAAGGTACGTTTTAAAACCTTATCACTAGTCCTCAAATGACTAATGTTGCCTTGACCAGAGCACGGTATCAGATTCTCTAACCTTTTTTTTTTTTTTTTAAATAAATGACATTTTTATTTTTTTAAAGAAGTATGAATATTGTCTTCCATTTTTGTGTAGACATTGTCTTTGGATATTGGGAAATGAAAGAACCTTGACAAATAGTGAGTCCGTATGGAAAGACTTTGGCCAACAAATCAAGAACGAACGCTGCTACATTCATTCCTACGGTCGGTTTTGCTTTTGCTACAGGATGTACAGGTGCATGTGTGCTTGCTTCTCTTATCAGGTCAGCTGTTGTTGATAGGTTTCTTCTAGTGGATTGGCGTCTAAAGTTAATTTTGGACATGAGTTGGTGATTCTTGCATCTTTCTTGAAGTCTTGTGATTTGCATAGTGGAAGTTGAGGAGCAACGAGGAAAATTGCAGTTGACATGTTGATTTGCTATGAAGTTGTTTGGTCTTTAAAGGGAATATCGTTGCCAGTTTAAATAAGAGATTAGAGATATTTTACATTAACGATAGTTGGTTCTTGGTGCAACCACCGTAGTACATATTGTCAATGAGACTGTCTAACAAAATAAATGAAGATGCCGAAAACATGTTGTTTTAAGTTTAATTTCATCCTGGCGTTTGTACCTATGACTATCTGTTTTTATGGTAAGATTGATTGAACTTTAGTATAGTCATTACTATAGAGTTGTACCTTTGTTATCTTCCATTTGGAGCAAATTAAATTAAATTAAATTAAATTAATAAGAAAGAAAAAAAAACTTTTGCAGGTATGCTTGCGATCCATGAATACAAGTACTGAGTGACAAATAAAAGTTATTGTTGTAGCATCATTAAGTAAATCAAATGTCATTTAAATAAAGCACCTAACTTTAAGTAGAAATTATTTCAGGTTGATCAAGTGTAATATTATTTTTTTAATAGACTTGAAAACAATTGGATGGATAAATGTAAATTGTAGTGATGAATTGCTTATAGAAATACAAATTTATACATGCATCGTAACGGTTCCTAGAGCTATGTATCTACAATGTGTGGAAAATGGAGACTGTCTAGACATTGACTAATTCTCGGACGTCATTCTTTTTATTTGCAGAAAATGTATTAGAAAACTCTGCTAGGACTGCTCTAAATTCGTCACCAGTAATTGTTTCTTTCTCCAGTAATACATCTACTAGTGTGTCTATTGCATCTCTGTTGTTCCTTATATGTGATTTTTGCTATCTCATACGCCTTCTCGATTATATTTTTCACTGATGCATCTATATCTTCTGCAAGTTTTTCGGACATTGAGTTTCTTGCTAACATCCTTAGTACTAAATCACCACTCTGTACTGCTGGATCAATCAACTACCATGGCCCGATCTCTGACATGCCAAATCTCGTAACCATCTAAATAAATGAAATTTGCGTGTTACTTTCTTCCATTTGGAACTTGGCTTTGCTCCTGTACATTTAATGAATTTTTAGATATGACAAGCAGACAAGATGAACGGGATGTGTAACGGGTCAAATTGAGATTGGCAGAAACTAGTAATTTTAGCATGTGTCAAAAGCGGCCGGGTTGATTAACAAACACTTTTTCTTTGTTATTATTATTCAAACATCGTCTAAGATAGGTACATGGGTATAATATTATTAGTTGATCATACCTTCCTAGTCCAAATGGCAAGTTAGGCCCTCCAGGTGTGTTCTGCGATGAAGATCTTAAGAGTAAAGCACCCAAAAATAACAACGGAAAACCAAAGTTGGCCAGCAAGTCAAGTACAACGGCTGCTATATTCATTTCCATTGGCTCTAACGAAACTGATAGAGGACCGGAATATCTTGCATTGGTTCTGAAGTGAAAAGGACTTGAAGTTCTTCTGAAACCACATTCTCGTGAAACAACAATGATTCCAAAGAACTCAAATTATCCAAAAATAGAGATCATATTCTGGAAATTATATTCTCCTATGACCAAATTCAACAAACACATGCTGGTTTCGTGATTAAAAACTAGTCCATTTTGATGTATCCACCAACTCTACTATTGGGAGTGACAGGATTATAGTATTCAGAAAGCAAACATACTTCAGCGGAAGAACAACCAGAAGCCTAAAATTCAAATGAAAACAAACCTCAGCTAAATCTTGGGGGCACCGGAAAAGCTTCAATCCTTTCAACTTGAACCCCTTCTTCTCAAACCTTGAAATTGTCTCTCCCACCTGTAATCAACCCAACCCACAAAATTCAACTTCCAACACAAAAATTCCCCAAAATATATCAACAATTGTTACAAGGTTAAAGGGTTATTTGCAAGATATACCAACACACTTTTTAACTCGTCATCCTAGTAATTACTCACGTAGCAGTGGTTACCAAAATATACTAGCAGTGGTTTAGTAACACTAGTAGTGGAATGAAATATACTAGCAGTGGTTTAGGAATAAGAAACGGTTGGGATTACTCACGTAGCAGTGGTTACCAAAATTTAATTTTATAAGGATTTTCATTATATACATAATGAGAATGAAGTGACGTACACGTACTTTGAAGATTTTCCCGTATCACTTGATTCAGTTGGGATTAGGAATAAGAAACGGTGACTGCAAATATGTTTGACATTCAAAATCAGATGAACATTTATAATCTGAAATCTGTAAAACATTGGACTAACAAAATATATTTTCACCCTACTTACTTAGAATAATCAATGAGTATTATATTTTTCACCCTACTTACTTAAAAAAGTTAAAAATGTGGACCAGACAGTACCCCAACCCGTTTGGACCTGTACATAACATTGTTTGATAGATGCAGTGATGGTAAGAGATAGGTTTCGTGTCTTACAAACATTGTTATAACCTCCTTTACCGGTTTCAGACCTACAGAACGTAGTCGAAAGAAGGAAACTTGAATTTAGACAGATTAAGGTCATTGAGGATAAGAAACATCAACAACTGGTCATCGTCATCACATGGTAAAACAGATTTTATCTATTCACATTATTTACGTAGAAATGCGCTACAAATATGCTTAACGAGTTTATGTAAGACCTTCTATTACTTCATGTTCAAACCGAAGCAGAATGCTAGACAAAACTATCATCAAACAAAAAGATACATCGCTAAGCAAAAACGAAATAAAAGGTGTGGCCTTTTACATTGATATGGAATCATACAAGCAACAAACACAACATATGAAACCTCAAGATATAACATAATTTCATTTACTTAAGCTATTTATGTAAACTAAGCTACCCGAATACCTCACTAGTATGGTAGTATATGTCAATTTGCTCAAACGAATCACAGATGGTTACGCATAGCTACGCAGGTTTTCCATATCATAGATAAACATCATAAGCATAATAAGAAACCAGCAGTTATGTGAAGCAATTAAGAGTGGTTTTCCATCAAACAATGAGTGGTCAGTTAACCCAATAGCACCCGATTAGTGGTCTACTAGTTAGGCACCCTGTTCAAACCGCACTACTACGTACATATCTTGGTGGTGGCTAGGGAAAGGTTCAGACCTTATGACCTTTTTATTACTTTTTTTTTAAAAGTAATTGATTTTTGTGTCGCATTAATTACCCCTCGCAAATACTCGGTTATCAGCATTAAAGGCTTCTTTTTGGTAACAGCTCCTAGAAATTGCATAATATTAGGGTGGCGAAGCTTGACCAGCAAATTGACCTCATGCCTAAAGTCCTGACTGGATTGGCAATGTAAATAAGAATAAGCAGATTTATCGATTAAAATAGTGTTACAAGTCAAAGCTAACAAGGACCAGTTGTGACAATTACTAAAAGTCAGAGGACTAAAGATGACAAGTTTCATAATAGTTCCAGTTTGGCGCCAAAAGCTGTTACTCTTCTCTTCTACTTAAACAACTCTTCACTTGTATAATAATTCATTCTTGATTTTCAGTTACAAACTTTCTCTCTCAGTTATTGTAATCATTTGTGTAACCACGTCTTACTAATAACAATCCCATTTCGAATCTATTTCTTGTCATTAGGTTCTTAATGTGTTGTTGCAATTGTTGATCACGTTTTCATTTCTTGTTGATTTCTAAACGTGTGTTACAATTGGTATCAGAGAGATCCTTGACCACCATTAATGGCTGAAATCTGTTAGGATTCAGTTATATCGTTAGCATTCAGTTACACCGATTGAAGATCTTGATCTTTTGATCACCCACCACACATACATAAACTCCGGTCAAACTAGACCATCTGTCCAATCACAAATACGTCTTGATTAACTGTCTGTTTCAATTTCCAAAATACGTTAGTTAGGATCTGTGTGGTGGTTTGTTGTCCTGGTGTAATTGAATCAGTGGTGGTTATAAACAGAGAAAGAACATGGTAGACACAAGGTCTGTTGTTAATGGTGCTGTTCGCCAAGAAAGCACTAATACTGGGGTACAGTCACTAGAAAGTATTGCTAGTCAATTGGCAACATTAGTGGGGGTTGTGGCTGCACTTAATACTGATATGAGGCTCATACAACAAAGACTGAATGGGGATGAAGGCACAAGTCAAAGGAGGGAGATTCTTGGAAGTCAAACTATGCAACACAATGGTCAAAATGGGGGACAATATGGAAGGTTGTCCAAGATCGAGTTCCCTAAGTTTGATGGAGATGATGTTCAAGGGTGGTTGTATAGAGTGCAGATGTTCTTTGATATGGATCAGATTGTGAGTGATGAACAAAAGATTAGGTTGGTTTCTATGCATGTGTTTGGAAAGACCCTTGTTTGGCATACTCAGTTTATGAAGAAGTTTGGAGAGGTGATGACTTGGAATATGTATGAGACTCATGTGAGGAAAAGGTTTGAGTCAGTTTTTGAAGATCCAGTAATGGAACTTAAGAATCTCAAACAGACTTCTAGTGTACAGGTATACCAAGATTCATTTGAAATACTGTTGAATAAAGTTGACTTGCCTGAAAAGTATACAGTTATTTTGTCTATTGGTGGTTTAAAAGATGAGATTGCATATGTAGTTAGGATGTTTACACCTACTACTTTAACTGATGTGTTTAACTTGGCAAAATTGCAAGAAGCTAATATTTCTGTGACTAAAAGTAAAAGTGCACCATTGTTGAGTACTCCTAGGCATAATGTGATAAATGGTAGTAATAACAGGAATGTGAATAGCAGTTATAGGAGTAATCAAGTTGTGCCTGTGAGTAATATTAAGCCTGTGCCAAACAGACAGTTTAAGAGGTTGACACCACAGGAATTAGAGGAAAAGAGAGCCAAACACCTCTGTTTCTATTGTGATAAAAAATATACACCTGGCCATAAGTGCAGTGGTCAGTTGTACTCTTTAGAGGTGGTGGGTGATGAAGTAGAAAGTGAGGATGAAGATTTGCTGTTGACTGAGGAAGGAGTTGTGAGTTCTTACACTAGCTTAATTGATGAACCTCCACTCATTTCTTTGAATGCATTAACTGGTGTGAACACTTATAGAACAATGAGGGTTAGAGGCTATGTAAGAAAGAATATGTTGCATGTTTTGGTTGACTCAGGAAGCACCCATAATTTTCTAGATCTAAGTATGCTAAAAATTGGGGTGTAAATTGACAAGAATATGTCCTTTAGAAGTTTCAGTAGCAAATGGTAATGTGATGAACAGCTTATATGAGTGTAAGAATTTTACTTGGGAATTTCAAGGTGTTTCCTACACTTCTGATGTGTTAATTTTGCCATTGGGTGGGTGTGAGATGGTACTTGGAATTCAATGGTTGTCTACTTTGGGGTGGGTTAGATGTCACTTTAAGAACTTGATCATGGAATACACCTACAAGGAAAGAAAGATTGTGTTAAGAGGGACTCAACAAACCACTCTCAAGTGGATGCAGGGTAAGCAAAAACATGGTAGTAAGGTGGTAACAGCTGAGTTGTTGCTATAGTGTTTGTGATTACTCTGCTACTTTGTTGAAAATGGAATCTGAGTTGGGTGATAACAAAGAGTTCAAATGTGTTCTTGAAGAATTTAGGCGAGTTTTTGAGGTACCCAAAGAATTACCACCAAAAAGAACCCATGACCATACTATTCCCCTTATGCCAAATACTTCACATGTCAATATAAGGCCTTATAAACACCCTCCACAACAGAAAGATGCAATTGAAGCTATGGTAAAAGAGTTGTTGGATTCAGGAGTGATTAGAAACAGTCAAAGTCCTTTTTCATCTCCTATAGTTATGGTTAAAAAGAAAGATGGTTCTTGGAGGATGTGTGTGGACTACAGACAGCTCAATAAGTCCACAGTTAAAGATAAGTTTCCAATACCAGTGGTGGAGGAATTAATTGATGAACTGCAAGGGTCAAAGTTTTTCTCAAAGCTGGATCTAAGATCAGGGTATCATCAAATTAGAATGCATGAAAATGATGTGTATAAGACAGCATTTAGAACACATGAAGGGCACTATGAATTTCTAGTGATGCCTTTTGGCCTCACCAATGCTCCATCAACCTTCCAATCTTTGATGAATTCAGTGTTCAAGAAGTTTCTCAGGAAGTTTGTGTTAGTTTTCTTTGATGATATACTAGTATACAATGATAGCTTGGAATCTCATCTCAACCATTTGAAACAAGTTCTGCAAGTCATGATGGATAATTCTTTGTTTGCTAAGGAGTCTAAGTGTGTTTTTGCTACTTCAAGTGTTGAGTATTTGGGACACATTATATCTGATAAGGGGGTGGCAACTGATCCTAGTAAGATAAAAGCTATGCAAGAATGGCCTGCTCCAACAAATGTCAAGCAGCTCAGAGGTTTTCTTGGGCTAACTGGTTATTATAGGAAGTTTATCAAGAATTATGCAAGTGTGAGCAAACCATTGACTGTATTACTCAAAAAGAATGCTTTTAAGTGGAATGCAACTGCACAAGAAGCTTTTGAGGCACTTAAAGAAGCAATGGTACAAGCACCAGTGTTAGCTATGCCAAATTTCAACAAGGTTTTTTACTGTGGAAACCTGATGCTTCGGGGTAGGAATTGGGGCAGTTTTACAACAAGAAGGGCACCCAATTGCATTTCTGAGCAAAACTTTGTCAACTAAACACCAAGCCCTCTCAACCTATGAAAAGGAGTTCCTAGCAGTTCTGATGGCCTTAAAAAAATGGAGAGGTTATCTACTTGATAGACATTTCAAAATAAAAACATACCATTTTAGCTTAAAATACCTGTTGGGACAAAGGTTGACAACTCCTTTACAAGTTAAATGGCTACCTAAACTGTTGGGGTTTGACTATGAAATCTCTTATAAGAGTGGGCCTGAAAATGTGGTGGCAGATGCCTTGTCAAGGGTATCAAGTGGAGTTGAGCTCAATGCTGTTGTTCTCACTTCTATTGCTTCTGATCTATTGCAACAAGTCAAGAATAGTTGGGAGAAGGATGTGGGGCTAAAGAATGTTATTCAACAAATACAAAGCACTACTTATAACAAAAACAAATTTACTATGGTAGATGGACTGTTGAGAAGGAAAGAGAAGTTAGTGGTAGGAGATGATATGCAGTTAAGGAAAACCATTATTCAAGACTATCATTCAGATGTTGTGGGAGGACATTAAGGCACTACAGTGACTCTGCACAAACTTAAAAGTATGTTCTATTGGAAGGGTATGCAGAAGATGGTCAAGCAGTTTGTAATGGAATGTGATGTGTGTCAAAGGGAGAAACCTGATTTGGCAGCTTATCCTGGTCTTCTACAACCCCTACCTATACCAGAAAAGATTTGGTCTTCAATCTCCATGGATTTCATTGAGAAATTGCCTAGTTCACAGGGTAAAACAGTCATATTGGTGGTGGTAGATAGATTGTCCAAACAGGCTCATTTCATTGCTATGCAACACCCTTTTACTGCTAGCACAGTAGCTCAGTTGTTCTTTGATCATGTGTACAGACTACATGGGCTACCTGAATCAATTGTTAGTGACAGAGACAAAATCTTCTTAAGTCATTTCTAGCAATCAATGTTCAAACCCTTGAAAGTGCAACTTAAACTATCTACAGCCTACCATCCTCAAACTGATGGTCAGACTGAGATTGTGAACAAGTGTTTGGAGTGTTATCTTAGATGTATGACTGGTGAAAGGCCAAAAGAGTGGGTTGCTTGGTTACCTATGGCTGAGTTTTGGTACAACACTAATTTCCACTCAGCCATCAACACAACTCCCTATGAGGCAGTCTATGGTCAAAAGCCACCAACCCATGTTCCTTATGTACCTGGAGATAGCACAGTGGAGGCAGTTGATAGGACAATGCAGGCTAGAGAAAGTTCTTTACAGATGTTAAAGTTTCATTTACATAGGGCACAAGATAGAATGGTCAATCAAGCTAACAAACATAGAAGTGATAGAGTATTAGAAGTTGGAATGTGGGTGTATCTAAGCTCCAACCTCATAGACAAGTTACCATAAGAAAAGAACATCAACACAAACTGTCATCAAAGTACTATGGGCCTTTCATGATCATTGAAAAGATTGGTGCAGTTGCTTACAAGTTAGACTTACCTGTTACAAGTCAAGTTCATCTAGTTTTCCATGTCTCACAGTTAAAATTGTGTAAAGGAAGTGACAACAAAATGGGAATGCTACCTCATTGTGGTCCAAATGGCTTACTTGCAGCTGAGCCTATTGCTATATTGGACAGAAAACTAGCTAAAATCAATAACAGAGCTGTGGTATATGCATTGGTCAAATGGTCAAATCACACAGATGAAGATGCTACTTGGGAGAATCTTAATGACTTGTTACAGAGGTATCCAAAGTTTGAAACCCAAGCTTGAGGACAAGCATTGTTTGAAGGGACAGGGATTGTTACAAGTCAAAGCTAACAAGGACCAGTTGTGACAATTACTAAAAGTCAGAGGACTAAAGATGACAAGTTTCATAATAGTTCCAGTTTGGCGCCAAAAGCTGTTACTCTTCTCTTCTACTTAAACAACTCTTCACTTGTATAATAATTCATTCTTGATTTTCAGTTACAAACTTTCTCTCTTAACTCTTGTAATCATTTGTGTAACCACATCTTACTAATAACAATTCCATTTCGAATCTATTTCTTATCATTAGGTTCTTAATGTGTTGTTGTAATTGTTGATCACGTTTTCATTTCTTGTTGATTTCTAAACGTGTGTTACAAATAGTAAAGATCATTTAGTAGATTATCAAGAGTTAACAGTAGTTTGCCAGTTTACCATAAGATACTTCATCTATTACTCGGTGAAAGTTTTACCGCTATAAGTCTAAATTCTATTAGAAAATTAAATAAAGGGAACAGCACTCACATCACCAATTAGTGTGGTATGAAACTGGTAGTTGATCGTGTGTTTTGTGATCTTATGGTGTAATGATAACCATTATGCCCCATTAATATGCAGTTAACTCCCATATGTGTATGGAAGCCACTGCTAGCTTGTGATCTTTGTTACGCGACCAAACATGGAAACCACTGCTAGTTTTAATTCGTTTCCACTGCTAGGCTTCTTGAAACCACTGCTAGGCTTCTCAAACCACTGCTAGTGGTATCGGACACCCGAATCTTTAGCTTACGTTAACCATAATTCCAATACTAGTTTTAGCCATAAAACTCCACGTATAAATCATTCCCTACCAAATAAATATTTTCCGACACTAATTTTGAAGTGTATTCAGTTCAAACAACTAATTTTAAAACTCAATCACTAGAACACAAATGCATAAAATCTTCACATGTGCACTTTAGTAACCCTAACTCGGACCATTACAATAAACGTAGACTGAACTAAAAGTCTTATGCATTCAAAACATACAACCTTCTCTGATAATCAACCTCCAATTTTGACCCGTTAACCCACTATGACCACTCAAAGGGGTGTTTGGCAAAGTGTAGCAGCAACAATTTTGACCCGTTAACCCACTATAACGGCAACTAAAAAGGACTTATTTTCAGTCAACATCAGGTTAAAAAATATGACATTCTAACTTACTGGTGACAGCCTTTTATTTTCACGACCATCAGGCCTCAATTCTGAACTATATCCAGGAATCATCAAGAAAATCTGCAGCATAGTATTTAAATACACATATTCAATAAATTCTTTCAGTTTAATTTCTTTCAAACTTAAAAAAAAAATAAAAATAAAAAATGGTGAACCTGGGTAGCCGTGAGTTTTGAAGGTGGTGGTGGGTTGTGGTGGTGATCGGAGGAAGATCGGTGATGGTTTTGATCGGTGATGATCGTTTGATTTATGGATCTGGGTAGCCGTGAGTTTAAGAAGTTTTTGTGTGTGTGTGTTTAATACTTTAATGTTTAAACTTAACTGTAAATATGTATAAAAAATATAAAGTGTATTTTCTTTAAAGGTATTTTGTATATAAAGTGTATAAGTTGCCCAAAAGTACATATGTGTGGGATCAAGTTGCCAAAGATATATGTACTTTTTTATAATAAAAAAATACTTTATTTTTTCACTAAAAGACAAAAATATGTCGGTTGCCAAAGAATGTAGGTCCCAGTTGCCCAAGAACTAACCTAGTACACTAGTACTATGTAAGTACAAGGTGGACCCAAATATATGGACACTTGTCAAATTTATAGGAGAGTTGCCTATGAGAGAGTTGCTCATGGGACATTAAAGGAAGTGAAAAAAAAGTGAGACATTTGAAGTAAATTGGTTTGGCAACCGGGGCAAGTAGAGAATTTTCCCACTTGATTATTATCATTGTCTTGTAAAGTAACATAAAAGTCGTCTCAGTTCCCAAAGACATGTTCAATTGCCTTATCCTTTCCCACTCACACCTTTTTGTATGACAGTACCTAACCTAATCTATTAATTATTTTACATCTTAAAGCAGGTTTACTAATTAGAAGGTTTCCACTTAATCATGTGTTCGGTTTGTTGAGCAATTAAGTGTGCATCTAAGTTCGGATGGTCTTAAGTAATCATATAGTGCAAACAAGTATGAGGACCAATATATTTTGTGATTTCAAAATATCCATTACGCTTTTGTTTAGAGGCACGAACTTGTCATTTGCAACCACGTTGTGAATGTAGTTTGCATCTTATCTACTAAATAGTCGGACACGTCAAAGATTTCTAGGGTGGTGGGGGCTTCCGGATATAAGTATTTCTTTGTACCAAGGCTGGTTAAATTGGTTCGATAGTTTGAGGTTAAGGAAGGAGGTGAAAGACTACTTGCAAGGTACGATGTTCATTTTATGGTGGATCATTTGGAGCTATCGAAATAAGTTGATATTCTCTTCAGATGTCCTAACAAAGGCGTCTTTATTTGATCTTATTGTGTATCATTCTTATGTTTGGTGTAATGCTAGAACTAAGAGAAATCTAGATTGGTTAGGATGGCTAAAAAGCCCTATGTCATCTCTTTTGTAATTGTCTCTTTTTGAGCTTTAGCGTCTTGCTAAGCTCGTTAATAAAATCGCCGTTCAAAAAATAAAATAAAATAAAATAAAATAGTCGGACACGTCAATAACACCTTAAAATATTTATGAGTCTTAATAGCGTGGAGCTTAATAACTCCGATTACTTCTTCCTTATCTTTAAAATTATCTTTTCCTATTTAGTGAGTGAAATCTTTTTTGCTCAGTGAATATGACTCCAATTATCAACCATAGCCATATCTATTCCCTCAATGAGAAAAGTTCAATGCGGAACATATTTTATCTAAAGATCAAATCCTTTGATCTCAACCATCCATCCAACTTCAATCTAATGGTTTAGATTAATTGATATTTTAATTTAATTATCTACTAAAGGGCCTTTTGGTAATTATATGGTATTTCCTCACTTTTCACTTTTTTAATATAAAAACTCACTTTTCACCTTTTAAAAAAAAACAACATATCTTGCAAACGGTAAATTTTCAAACTACGAAAAATACACCATCGCGACGAGAATTAAATCATCTTTCTATAGATATGCACTTTTATATACTTTCGACGAACTTTTTTTTCAAAACTTCCGTCCAGAAAAATCCCACGGGATTCGTAAAAAAATCCCACAGGATTCGTAAAAAGACGAACTTTTTTTTATTCAAAATTTCCGTCCAGAAAAATCCCATGGGATTCGTAAAAAAATCCCACGGGATTCGTAAAAAATTCACTTGTGATTTGTTATTTTTAAAATATCACAAGTGATTTGTAAAAATGAGTAAATCAGTGTTTTTTACTTTTATGTCACAGCTTTTTAAGGGTAGATGTTTTTTATATGATTGTTGAAATGAGCTCTTGGAATCTCTTTATTAAAAAGTTGTATTTTGTTATACAGAATCCCATGTGATTCTCTCTGATCCATTGGAATTCATATAGAATCTCATGTGTTCCATAAAAATACTTGACGAGTATCTTTTATGTGATTCATACACATGGGTAATCTTTATGAATTACAAGTGATTCGTCAAAGAAACTCATAGGATTCTGTATGGATCACATGAAATTCTATATGAATCACAAGGGATTAGAGAGAATCACATGGGATTATGTATAAATCCCATAGGATTTTCATTTTGCTTTATATAAATTGGAAGTACAAAATCACTTAATATTCTATTTTTTTGTGTAATGTTATGAGAAAAATTCTTGTTCACTTTTAATATATCTTGTTTACTTTGAATATATAATGTTTGTTACTTATATTATGTTTGATCTTAGTGTAGTTGTGAATCTTTTAGTTGATCTAATTGCCTGAATTCGTCTGTTATCGTGTTTTTTTTTTTAAATATAACAAATCACAAGTGAATTGTTTACGAATCCCGTGGGATTTTTTTACGAATCCCTTGGGATTTTTCTGGACGGAAATTTTGAAAAAATAAAGTTCGTCTTTTTACGAATCCTTTGAGATTTTTTTACGAATCCCGTGGGATTTTTTTACGAATCCCGTGGGATTTTTTTACAAATCACTTGTGATTTTTTTAAAAATAACAAATCACAAGTGAATTTTTTACGAATCCATTGGGATTTTTCTGGAGGGAAATTTAAAAAAAAAATCGTCTTTTTACGAATCCTGTGGGATTTTTTTTACGAATCCTGTGGGATTTTTTTACGAATCCCGTGGGATTTTTCTGGACGGAAATTTTGAAAAAAAAAAATTCGTCTTTTTATGAATCCCGTAGGATTTTTCTGGACGGAAATTTTGAAAAAAAAAGTTCGTCGAAAGTATATAAAAGTGCATATCTATAGAAAGATGATTTAATTCTCGTCGCGATGGTGTATTTTTCGTAACTTAAAGATTTACCGTTTGCAAGATATGTTGTTTTTTAGAAAAATGTGGAAAGTGGGTTTTTTATATTAAATGAGCTAAAATACCAATTTTGCCCTTTCTTTATTATTTTTGGCTTTATTTCAGCTATTAGATAAAAAGTGGATGGATGGTTTCTTTAAAAAATATATGTTTTGCAAGGATCTCACCTCTTCCCTCAATATTAATAAAATTAGATAGTACTTGAACTTCATTATCAATTTATCTCCGTTCTTATTTAGTGCTTCATTTTCATATCCAAATTCATTTTTTTGAACTTTATCGACATCAACAAAACCGTTAATTTTATTATTCACAACATCAATTATTGACAATGTGTCTGAGTCCTCATTATGAATCGTATCCAAAATGGAATTCATAGGGCTCATTTTTTTTTTCTCTGGAAAACCAATAAACTAAATAAGCATAACCACCAATTAATAAAGGGTTAATGGTCCAAAAAATACATGAACTTTTCACATTTTACTATTGTGACAATAAACTTTTAATTTTCCTATTAAAACCAAAAACTTTCTTAATTATCCCTATTGTAACAAAATTTGCCACGTGGCACCCTTAATCTTTCCACATTTTACTATTGATTAAGGGTGCCACGTGGCAAATTTTGTTACAATAGGGGTAATTAAGAAAGTTTTTGATTTTAATAAGAAAATTAAAAGTTTATTGTCACAATAGTAAAATGTGAAAAGTTCATGTATTTTTTGGACCATTATCCCATTAATAAACAACTATTATCGTAGTTAAAATTATAAATAAGCATGAACATTATTATCGACTTAGTAAAAACAAGATGAGCCAAACATCAATAGCATACAAGGCCTCTTTAAATAATCACTTTCTTAATAGATGAAATCGATCAACATGGAACAAAAAGCTAAACTAAGAACTAATTAACCATACAAATCAATTATATATAACAAGCTACTCATACATACAGTGAAGTTTCAACATTTAATGTGTGTTCATTCACAAGGATGACACAAGTACACTATACAGTAAAATCTCTATAAATTAATAGCGTTGGGATTAAATTTTTTTTATTAATTTAGCGAGATATTATTATATCGATAAATTAATAACTTATTAATTTAAAGATGTGTTACGTATTACCTTTAAATTTCCAAGTCGAATATACTAGTTACAATGTATAATAGTCAGAGATGAAAAATAAATTTAAAAAACAAGTTCCAATTAACGTTTTATAAATTCACATTCACAAATTTATTGAATTTGTCAAGTTCATTGTTTTGAATAGGTAAAGAGTTAGCTTCGTTGGGACAAATTCCAATTACGTATAACCTTAATTGAATTTACAAGTTCCAATTACGTATGATCTTTATATATATGTGGATTTTTTTAGTAATTATTACTAGTAGTTTATAGTCTCGTTGGGTTCAATATATGTACATTAGAGTTTATTTAGAGTTTCAAAAAAATTATTATCTTATTATTTTATCGATTGTGATCCAAATTTATATTAGGCCCAAGTTGAGACTGAACAAATTATTAATTTTATCGAGGTTATTAATTTATCGAATATTAATTTATAAAGGTTTTATCAAATAAATATGAATCTCGACAATGTCAATTTACATAAATATGAAATCAAGATATTAATAATAACCTAAGAAAAATCATTGGAAAATGAGTTTTTTGCAAAATGAGTTTTTGCAAATTTTGGACACTATTTAATATATGTATATGTTATATATATTTATATTTCTTGGTAGCTTTGCGTTCTCCTCGACGAGCTTCGCAACGAGCAAAAGAGTGTCAAAATGGAGTTGATATGAATGAGTATATCGTCTCAAAGTGTGACAGACTTGAAACACAAATTTGGGAAAACAAACACATCCCACATCGCCTAGAAAAGGAAGTGGGAGTGTGTTTATATAGAAATCTTGATATGAACCTTCAAAATGATTTGTTGGTTTTACTCCAACACCTACGCTGCCGCAGAAGATTCGGATTTCGTGATTTGCCAAAATGGGTTCGAAGCTTCAACTCATGCGAGTCCGCCGACTCAAGGACACGAATGCAGTACCAAATCTCCTTACGCGGATATCTTTTTGCTGAGAATTTCGGTTCCCTTATTTGATAGTTTCCAGAATATTCTGTAATCTATTTTAGGAATAGATTTCTGTTAATTTGTTTCTGTTAGTTTATTTATTGTGATTGTAATCTGATTTTAATAAATAAAGTGTACACCGTTTCCTACAGTCTTAAAACAGATTCGGTTTAACCGAATTTATATCACTTTGTTAAAAATCGGATTAATAATTAACAGGATTTTATAAACTGTTTTCTGTCGAAACCTTGTTGAGTTTCTTTGGAAATCGGTTTCTATTAAACGCTTTTAACATACGATTTGGGTTAACGATCTATAACGCTTTTTGCAGCTTTATTATCGGGTTTAACGAAACCAAGATAGAGTTTCTATTAAAATGATTTGTTCGATCCATCAAAACCAAGCTAGAGTTTTGTTGAATCAGATCTGGTACAAGTAGATACCATTTAAAACAGCTTTGTTTAACTGTTTGTGTTTGATTTTAGGATGACAAACACGACTACCCCTCCCGTGACTACTACGTGAACGTACTGTGCGCCAGTTACCAACACGGTTGCTAATCATGCCGAGAAACCAGAGAAATTCAATGGGCGAATTTCAAGAGGTGGCAACAGAAGATGTTTTTCTATCGACTACTTTGAACCTTGCGCGGTTCTTAAAAGAAAACCCACCTAACGTGGAACCTCCTGCAGAAGGTCAATCCTCTAATCAACAGTCGCTCAAGCCTTGGAAGCTTGGAAACATTCAGATTTTTTGTGTCACAATTATGTTCTGAATGGTTTGGTTGATTCTTTGTACAACGTGTACTGCAAGACCAAGACAGCCAAAGAATTATGGGAGTCATTGGAACGCAAGTACAAAACTGAGGATGCCGGTACAAAGAAGTTCGTGGTAGCTCGTTTTTTGGATTACAAGATGGTTGATTCAAAGAATGTGATAAGTCGGTTCAAAATCAGGTTCTGCTACACGACATTCATGCTGAGGGAATGACTTTGAGTGAAACTTTTCAAGTTGCTGCTATTATTGAAAAGTTACCTCCAAGCCGGGTAGAATTCAAGAAAACACTGAAGCATAAGCGAAAAGAGATGAGTGTTGAAGACTTGGTTGTTCGTCTTCGTATTGAAGAGGACAATAAGCTGGCTCAGAAAAACACGTATACGTACTGATTCTGCAAAGGTAAATATGGTTGAGCATGTTTCGTCATCTTCAAAGTCCAATGTCAAAGCTAAAGGCAAAGGAAAAGGAAAGAATGACAAAAGGGCAAAGGGAAGTCTGAGTACCTTGCTCCTAAAGTTGCAATTGTGAAACAGAAGTTCCAAGGGGTGTTTTCAATCGTGACCACCAGTCACGTGCTGCTAATTGTAAGATGCCGCGAAGCGGTGACTCCACGCGAGGCTAATATGGTGAATGAAGATGTGGACATGATTGCTATGGTGTCTGATGTCATTGCCATGATCTCTGGAGTTAACCTGGTAGGTTCCAACAACAGGGAATGGTGGGTGGATACTGGGGCTACCCGTCATGTGTGTGCCGATAAGAGTATGTTTCACTCTTTCAGAGCGGTTGATAGTGGAGAGAAGCTGTACATGGGCAACTCTCAGAACTGCTGAAATCAAGGTGAAGGATGTAATCTTGAAGATAACATCCGAGAAAGAGCTCAAGTTGACTAATGTCTTGTATGTTCCAGAGATTCGCAAGAATCTTGTGTCCTGGTTGGCGTTGAACAAGTTTGGCTTTCGTCTTGTTTTTGAGTCTGATAAGTTTGTTCTTTCTAAGAATCAAGTGTATGTTGGTAGGGATATGCCCCGAATGGTATGTTTAAACTCAATGTAATGGTTGTTAAGAAAGATATCAATAAAATGAATTCTTCTCGCTACTTGATTGAGTCTTCAAATATGTGGCATGGCCGTCTTGGACATGTAAATTTTAATTCAATGCGACGTTTGATTAAATTTAATTGCATACCTAATTTCCATATTGACTCAAAATATAAATGTGAAACTTGTGTTGAAGCCAAACTTACAAGAGCATCTTTCAAATCGGTTGAACTGAAAACCGAACCACTTGATATGATACACACTGACATATGTGATTTGAAATCACTACCCACAAAAGGTGGCAATAAGTACTTTATCACGTTTATTGATGATTGTACAAAGTATTGCTATGTTTACTTACTGAAAAGTAAAGATGAAGCTATAGACAAGTTTGTTCTATACAAAACGAAGTTGAGAATCAACTTAGTAAGAAAATCAAGGTGGTCCGAAGTGATAGAGGAGGTGAATATGTGTCTCCATTCACGACTGTGCAAACATGGAATTAGACACGAAGTTCACTGCCCCTATTCACCTCAGCAGAACGGTATTGCCGAAAGGAAGAACCGTACCTTGAAAGAAATGGTTAATGCCATGTTGATAAGTTCTGGTCTAAGCCAGGACATGTGGGGGGAAGCCATTTTAACGGCTACTTATCTTTTAAATAAGATACCTCGTAAGGAAAAAGAAGAGACCCCTTATGAATTATGGATGGGAAGAAAGCCATCATATCAGTACTTACGAGTGTGGGGGTGTCTAGCAAAGGTCGCTATACCGACTCCCAAGGCCCAAAAGATTGGACCTAAATCTGTAGATTGTATATTCATCGGATATGCTAAGAATAGCAGTGCTTATCGCTTCATTGTACATGATTCGAAAATCCGATATACAAAAGGGTACAGTAATGGAATCAAGGAATGCTTCATTCTTTGAAACTGTATTTCCTTGTTTAACGAAGGAAACTGGAAGTTCATCTAGAATAGATGATGAAGTTGTCCAAGATAAGAGTCAACGAGATGATAATGATCTCCAGGATGAGAGACAAGATCAAACTGAGGAAGAAGAGGTTGAACCTAGAAGAAGCAAAAGGGCAAGAACCGAGAAATCGTTTGGACCCGATTTTGTTTCTTTAATGGTTGAAAACGAACCTACTTCATACCAAGAAGCGGTTACTTCCTCAGAAGGGCCTCAATGGAAAGAAGCCATTAAAAGTGAAATAGATTCTATTTTACAAAATCATACTTGGGAGCTCGTGGATTTACCTCCAGGTTGTAAACCACTAGGCTATAAATGGATCTTCAAGAAGAAGATGAAAGCCGATGGCACCATTGACAAGTACAAAGCAAGATTAGTAATCAAAGGATTTAGACAACGAGAAGGTCTTGATTACTTTGATACATATTCGCCTGTTACGAGAATAACATCGATTAGGATGATACTTGCTATTGCCGCTTTAAGAAATTTGGAAGTTCACCAAATGGATGTGAAAACGGCATTTCTAAACGGAGATTTAGAAGAAGAAATCTACATGAACCAACCTGAGGGTTTCATGGCTCCTGGACAAGAGAACAAAGTTTGTAGGCTTGTTAAGTCATTATATGGCTTAAAGCAAGCTCCCAAACAATGGCATCAAAAATTTGACCACGTCATGCTAGAGAGTGGATTCAAAATTAATGAATGCGACAAATGTGTTTATGTCAAAGACACAAATAGTGGATATGTAATCTTGTGTTTATATGTTGATGATATGCTTATCGCTGGCGTGAACGACAAGATGATCACATCTACTAAAGACATGTTGAAATCAAAGTTTGACATGAAGGATATGGGTTTGGCTGATGTGATCCTTGGAATAAAGATCATGAACTCATAATGGACTTGTGTTAAGTCAAGCACATTATGTGGATAAAATTCTTAATACTCATAATGCGGGATTCCGCCTAGCTAGAACTCCAGTTGACACCAGTAAGCATCTATCTAAAAATAGAGGCTTAGGTGTTGCCCAATTAGAGTATTCAAGAGTTATTGGCATGTTAATGTACTTAATGACGGTACCCGACCTGACTTAGCATATGCGGTTAGCAGGCTAAGTAGGTATACTAGTAACCCAAGCTATGCACATTGGGCAGCTATGACTAGGGTACTTCACTATTTGAGATACTGCCGCGATTATGGACGCATTATGATCGATATCCAACTGTTATCGAGGGATACAGTGATGCAAATTGGATATCTGACATAAAGGATTCTAGATCGACTAGTGGATATGTGTTTACACTAGGAGGAGCGGCTATATCTTGGAAGTCTTCCAAGAAAACTGTTATAGCTAAGTCCACGATGGAATCAGAATTTATCGCGTTAGATAAATGCGGACAAGAGGCGGAATGGCTACGTCAATTCATAGAGGACATACCAAGGTGGCCTAAACCGTAACGCCATTAGTATACATTGTGATAGTCAATCGGCAATTGGTAGAGCTTATATCATAATGTATAATGGAAAGTCCGGACATATCTGTCGAAGACATAATTCGATACGACAACTACTCTCAACAGGAGTTATCTCAATTGACTATGTGAAGTCAAAGGATAACATCGTGGATCCGCTTACGAAAGGCTTAAGCAGAGAGTTAGTAAGTAAGTCGTCTAGAGGAATGGGACTAAAGCCCTTGAAGGAATGAGTTTCTATGAAGGAAAACCTAACCCAGCTGACTGGAGATCCCAAGATCTGGGTTCAATAGGACAACCTAATCATAGAAATGTGGGGAAGTCACGTCAATGTGGGGAGTTACTAAATATTGTAACTTTCCTAGTCCATTCCTATAACAAATGTGACTTGTTGAGAGGTTAAACATATGGCTATAATGATTCAGGATGAAATCATAAAGCATAATGATTCAAGATGAAATCACAAAACATATGTTTTTAATGATTCAAGATGAAATCACCTATGTGAGAGATAAGTGGGGTCGCTTCGAGAGGAAATGTGGGGGCCAATTCTAAGAGCTCTTGCGAACCGGCTAGTGTTCATGACCGTAGCTAACGCGACTATGAGGACTTGACATTGTCAGGGAGAGTCTTGTGTGAAGTGTAATGTCGTCTACGTAAATGGATGATGAGTTCAAGGACATCGCGTCTACTCAGATCTAGGAGACTAAGTGCATCTCAAAAGGGAAGGTTCAAAGGGTTACATCTACCTATCCTATGCAAGACTTAACCGCAGAAATTTCACCGAAACTTTCGTGTGTTTTCGATCGATTTCCATTCATGTGGGGGATTGTTGGAAAATGAGTTTTTGCAAAATGAGTTTTTGCAAATTTTGGACACTATTTAATATATGTATATGTTATATATATTTATATTTCTTGGTAGCTTTGCGTTCTCCTCGACGAGCGCTTCGCAACGAGCTAAAGAGTGTCAAAATGGAGTTGATATGAATGAGATATCGTGTCTCAAAGTGAGGCACTTGAAACACAATTTGGGAAAACAAACACATCCCACATCGCCTAGAAAAGGAAGTGGGAGTGTGTTTATATAGAAATCTTGATATGAACCTTCAAAATGATTTGTTGGTTTTACTCCAACACCTACGCGCGCTGCTAGGTGCGGATTTCGTGATTTCGCCAAAATGGGTTCGCTTCGAACTCATGCGAGCCCGCTGACCGCGGACGTAATGCACCAAATTCAGCCACGCTGGTATCTTTTTGTCGTGAATTTCGGTTCCCTTATTTGATAGTTTCAAGAATATTATGTAATCTATTTTAGGAATAGATTTAGACTTTGTGCTTAAGTCTTAACAGATATGCATATCTTTTATTTTCTGGTGTATATACTGTCTTGCTGAACAAGATAGGTATTGCCTATAAAATAAAAACGCTCATTCAGTTTTATACACAGTTAAAACGCAGCTCCATTATTACGTAACCGTTCAAAGAATTCTTCGACGTAAAACACGCAGCTTTTCACGATCTTCGTGCAAGTTTGTCGTCCTACCAAAATGCTCACGCATCGCTAGGCCCCTGGGAAACAGACGGCGAACTGCTTTAAGGGAATCGTATTCAATACGAGCCTCGTACATTTACTGCTTTCGTTTACGTATTATTATAGAGTCTGTCTTCTGCTTCTACCCCATTCTGTCTGTTATTTAATTTGCTGTTAATTTGTTTCTGTTAGTTTATTTATTGTGATTGTAATCTGATTTTAATAAATAAAGTGTACACCGTTTCCTACAAAATCAATATACATAAATATGAAACTGTAGATTTAAGAGAACTTATTTTAAATAAACGACTCACATTGGACGAGTGAGCGAATGGCTGAAACTAGAGTCACGTAGGGTTTTCTTTTCTTTGTTTACATTTTGCATTTTTCTTTAGTAAAGGACATCAGTATATATACAGGTTATTTATAAAATATGGTAACTCATACTGTACAGTGTACAATAGATAATACTTTTAAACTTACCATACATTAGTCATTAGTTCTCTCAATCTCTCTAATTAAATATCTCGTGAACTTAACTTATGTCGTTGAATAATTTTCATTGATTTGACAAAATTAATAACGAACTAACTAATGCCTCTATGGTCTATAGTTTCCTTGGATGTTTCAATCAACTTAATTCGTCACACCACTCGTAAAGTCGTAACTGGCTATGTTTGACATATGAGATTATGAAAAAATTATGCTTATTTTAAAAAAAAAAACAAGCTACTTAATAAATAATCTTTGTTTGATAGACAGAACTTATAAAAGATTATAAAAAAAATAATTTTTCATAATCTCTAAAAATAAAATGTTACTTCATGTAACTTATAAAAATAATCTCTTTTTTATAATCATTTTCAACATCAGCACCAACACCAGTATTAGCATCAACGCCAGCACCAACACAATATATTTTTGACAAACATATCCAATCAATTTGGCGAAAATCTCATTGTATCTCAAAAGCTCATAGCCCTGGTCCCAACAAACCTAATTTTATTGTTTCTTCTCCAACAATAACATCTAGTCCTTAATTAGAAATAAAAAAGAAAACTAAATATTATCGTTCAATGAAAAACTGAGTTGGTCACTTTTTTTTTGACAATTGACTTTCATTCACAAAAACCACCTCTACCAAAAGCAGCGGCACAAACTATACAAAGGATTACAAGATATCAAAACTTCGCCAATTCTCCCAAGAGATTGAGCGATTACCCCCTCTATTTGTATAACAGAAAAAACTAAAAACCATAATGTCATGAATGGCTAAGCTAGGCAAGTTAAGTCACTAATTCAAACTTGAAGTTCTCTTAAAAAAAGAAAAAAAAAAGAAAAAAAGATCAATGCTATTAATATAAATGATAGTATATCATATGAGGGTAATAATGCTCATAAATACAAAAGCAAGTGTGGATTTTTAGATTGATCCATTATTGCATGTAATTTTTTTTTTGAACTTCACTCCATGCTTTTTTAGTCATCGAGACATGACGAAATGATTATGATTTGAAAAAGTGAGGGTTTTGCATCACAACTTTTTTTTTTTTTTTTTTATTTTTTTTTTAATAAAGAAAGCTAGAGAGAAAAGCAGCCAAAGTGGCTATTGCTATCAGTTGCAAAAGCTTAAAGTTCGTTTATCACATTGTGGATGTGTTTTGGCATGATACATGAAGCATTATTTTACGAGAATTGATACATTCACATACATTTTACAAAAATAAATTCACACAAAGGATGTGTCAACATGTGATTGGTGTGATGAAAAAAAGAGGGAGAAAGTGTATGAAAATACACCAATCACATGTTGCCACCTCCTTGTGTGAATTTGTTTTTGTAAAATGTATGTGAATGTAACAATCCTCTTATTTTATTTTGAAAGGTGATGGATATTATTAACATCTCTAGTAAGCAAATAGAGACAAAACAGATTACAAAGTATGATTACATGCAAATATTAAAATATTAACCCAATCATTCCAACATGGACGAAAATTCCTACTTCTATGATAGATATATCCATGAATGAGACAACTTATTAGGTCCTCGCGTTATGTCTCATTTCTAAGAGCACACGGTAAGGGAACCGAATGGCATGCCAAATGCATAAAAAATGAACCGATAACATGTTATTGCCATACCAGTGTTTGAGCCATTGGTGTGCCATTGAGTGTTTGCGCCAACACAATGGCTCACACCATTTGTACATTTTGTTTGTGTTTTGGTTTTTGTTTTTTCTTTGTGAAGTAGTTTCATATTTCGCAGATTATGACCTAGGCGTGACAACAATACGTTATTAATGTGTTATTAGGAGTGCGTTTTGAGTTATTGGTGTGTTATTGGAAGGTGTATGATGTGGCGTTGAGATGGCATACCAATAACGTGTTATTGATATCTTGCATACCTTGTGCTCTAAGTGACTTTATATCAAAACAGGTGTTATTCCGGCATCGCCATATAATTGATAAGGTGGTTTGACTACCGCACGCATCAAAACAATGTTTGATCAAGTTGGGAATATTGGTTTCATCATGAAATGAGGGCATTTAAGGTCTTCGGGTAATCTGGAAGACGCCACCAAATTTTTACCATAGACCAAAGGTTTCGAGCGATTGCACAATTAATGAATAGATGTTGTGAGGATTCAATTTCGTCATCACAAATCGAACACCTAGTCAAATTAAGATCAATGCCACGAAGATTGAGATTTCTTCCAGTGTGCGCTCAATCATAAAATTTTTGCCATGAAAGAACAATTAATTTGATGGGGACCGAATTGTTCCATCGAGTCTTGTTGGATGATGCTGATGGGTCTTTTTCAATCAATTTGGTCATAGAACCAAGTAACGAACCTAATAGATATTGGATCTGCTGAGGGAGGATGTCCATGAATCATGGGTCCATTAATTAATTGCTTTTGAGCCTAATTAGAAGCCCACGTCGTTATGCCCAGTTAAAGATAATTGAACCATTGGTAGAGTTGTAAGGTTGAATTAGAATGCGACTTTTGTTTTATTCCAATTCGAGGCTTCGAGCAGTCTAGGAAAGGATTTTAACGGATTTTGTCTTTCCAATTGATGTGTCGTTTGTAATACTTGTAAAAGAAACTTTGGGAAATACCAAACTAGAAACTACACAGAATGACAAAGCGTATCAATTTTATGTAATATAGTAAAGTAAGAACCGGGTTTATCGTCTCAAGGAAGCCACAATCAAATCAAGATACTCGATATTCGTTTTATATATAGCTGTAGAATGGGTTTTTGCTTAGTTTTCATTTAAAATGCTATTATACCTAAATTACCTCAAATTAATAGATAATTTGAAAAGACTAATGTTATTTACAAATGTATGAAAGCTAATTTTTCAAGTATTTGAAAATTTGGGATTTACATCAAGGTGGTAGGTAAGCGGGCAACAAACTGCGCCGCCACCCCTTTCTGAATAGCAAGCCCTATTCTACTGAAAACATAATCAGTGGACCCTGGGCCGATATATATTGTCAACAATCTTACGAACCCGATCCAAAAAGCACACGTTCAGGCTAAGGAACCAAAAGTGTCAAAAGCAAAAGGAACAAACACGTGTTGATTCTCGGAGCATGCTTTATCATGTTTGTCCACTTTCTTTATCTCAAATTTCATAACAGCGCCTACCAGAAAACCCATTGCCCCAAGATCCACGGTAGGGGACACACCCGAGGTCCACACCAAGCATGTTTCCCCGCCCATCCAAAACCCAAAACATCGGGTCAGCAGGAGGACCCTCCTCAATAGGGTCTCAGAAGGAAATTTACGGAGCCTTTTTCATCAAAATCCCCATCCGGCGACATCAAACAACACATCCCGCACCAAGTTTGACGGTACATGAAACTGGGAGCTCTTTGGTGCACATCATGTTCCCCATACTTGTCCAAGGCGACCTTATGACACACTGGCAAGCCTCGCCCAATCGAACAACGGGATCATTAGGATATTTAAGGATCGCCCTATATTCGATTGGAGACATGTACGCCCTAGCCCCTCAATGGGGATGACGGTAAGGAAATCCGTATGCGTTGCCGCAGACATTCCATAACAAACCTTCTCATGTCACAGGGACAAACCAAAGTCCATTCCCAAATTCTGGGAGATTTTATAGTAGAGGGCACTCGCCAAAGTTTCCTGAGGTTTTGGAGGGGCGGTGTCCTTACTAGTGAAACCGCCGAAATCAAAATTACAATACCTAAAAAAGTATTCGGTTAGACTAATTAACTAGTGAAAATATAATTATGAAAATTACAATACCAAAAAAAGTATTCGGTTAGACTTGAGTTCAGTTGCACTAGATGATAACATGAATTGGTGTGATTATGTTTTTGAGCTTAAAATTGATTAGACTCCAAGGGTCTTCATTGTCTAACCCTAGCAATTATCAGAAAGTGCCATGAGGGTCTTCATGAACACCACCCCAAACTGTCCTATTAGTCGCAATTAATGAATCCATAACAATTTGACATTTCGATTCCATCCACACAAATGGTTATCTATGTGTTTGGACAATGTTTGAATGAAATGTTTTACCCTCAAAATACCCCGATCCACGTTGGTCTAGGTTAAAGTTTCAACCACTGATAGACAAGTGATCAAATATAAATGAAATCTACAATAACTTGGTCTACAAGATTGCTTAAATCATTCATAGGTTGTTTAGATTCGTAAACACCCAAAATTACATAGAATGGAAACGGGAATGAAACCATAACAAGTTTATACCAAAATCACAAAGGATTTATAGACTTAAATTCTAAGATAACTGATAATTGAATGTCTAAAACAATGAACCCAAACGCTATATTTATATGGAAGTAAACCTTGAGGAAAAGTAACCTAAAAATTTAGAAAGTATTTTCAGCTGTCGAAGTCTCTACGGCATAGGGAGAAGCTTCCCTCTATGGTGTAACAACTAAGCCGCATGAATAAATACTTATTTGAGAGCTCTACCGCTTAAGGAGACGTCGTAGAGAAAATAAGACAAAACACAACTAGATTTTATTAGGTATTTTCGCATAATGCGCAATTATTATTAATCAATAATATATAGGACAGGCTTGTAGCATAAGCAAGCATCATAGGCTAAGCCCTAAACTAAATAAAAATACATAATACATTGGGCCTCAACACACATATGTCGACTAATAAAATTGAGACGTAGCATTTATGACGTAATCAAGAAGCTTCTTGATTCTAGTCCTCTTGCCATCTTTCAAGTGCTCCTTGTAATCCTTACCTAACTCCTCGATCTAGTCCTCATCATTCCCCCACACTTTAGAAGAGCTCGTCCTCGAGTTCTCACCTTTAACTTCGTCTTCAGGTTGAAATTCATTAATGTCAGAAATATTGAATATCTTCAATATATTCATGGTATTAGGGAGGTCTACCACATAAGCATTATCCTTGTTCTTTTCATAGAATCTTGTATGGACCAAATTTATATTGTTGAAGATTGCTATAAGTTTCTACCTAAAAATGATAATTTTGAAGAAAACCATTACTTTGTCACCTTCCTTGAACAACTTGACCTCATGATGTTTATCAACAACACCTTGTACTTAGCATTTGACTCAACAATTTTAACCCGAACAAATTTGTTAGCATTTGAGGTGATGACCATACCTCAATAGTATAGGGGTCGAATAGTTATTTTGTAATAGTTAGTCATATAGTCAAGACAAGCCTCTTGCACTACAAATTTCCCCCTTATATCAACATGTGAGGGGTGGAATTCTCTTATCATGTGTATCTCGGCATTTTAGTTGTAATATAAACGTTTCCCCACTTTTATCTCTCTTTATTAAACTTTTGCTACATATTTCGTGTGTTGGATCTTGATATCTTTTGACATGAATTTGGTATCAGAGCCTGTAGGGTTCTGGTGGTCACTCGCACGACTACAAAATGTGCACAACGGAAAATAAACACATAAAGTCTTCCAGACCAAAACCCCAATAGTCAGATCTTCTAATCAGAGATATAACATAATTTAACACATAAAAAATGGTGTTTAGAATTACTTGTTATTCATGCTACACGCAAGCTCCTTTAACCTTTTTTTAATCCGCACAGAATGCCTTCTTCTTGATCTTGATGCTACACGATCTCTTCTTAGGATTTTTTTGAATATCACCTAATGTTCTAAATAGTGGAGGCGCATGCAAGACTATCACCAAGCCTTAGGAGCCATTATGAGCCTTTAGGCGCTTTTAAGCTTACAAGTTTAATAAAAAATATTTATAGATTTATGTATTTATAATTTTATATCATTTTTAAGGGCAATTTATTTTCAACAAACAAAGACATAACCAAGATGATTAAAAATAAGGAACCAAGAAAAGAAAACATACAGAGAATACAAAATAAAATTACACATTGACATAATACAAATACAACTAAGACAAACAAAGCTAGGATGCAACACTAAATAAAGACCACCTGCATCACAAATATATTTATTTCACAAATTAATCACATCCATAAGAAACATGTTGGACCCACGAGCTATAGATAGTAGATTTAGATCATATACTTGTACTATATTGGACATTTAGACTACTATTACTATATTATTATCATGCCCAAATACCAAATAGCCCAAATCCCAAATAGCCCAAATTCCAAATTTTGGTTCAAAAAGTGGTGCCACGCCTTACCAAAAGGCGTGCCTTTTCGCGCCTTATCCACGCTACACCTAGAGCAGTCACCAAGGTCCATTTCGTAGCGGAGAGGCCACATCTTGTGCCTTGGCGACACCTTGGCGGTGCCTTGGCGCGCCTTTTAAAACAGTGATATCACCACTGTGACATCGCCAGTATCCACTAGTACTACACAGTAGAACTAGGCTTTAACCTATGCAAGTTAGGCCAAAGATGAAACCGAGAAAA
>OU343222.1:284073435-284185491 GCA_910596185.1 Chrysanthemum makinoi | reverse complement strand
TTTCAAGTTCTAGCCAAACAACAAAGTGCTTGCGAATATGTTGGATCTTATCAAGTTATCATAAATACTACTTGTTTGATAAACATCATCTACCTTAGGTGAAAGTACTTGTTGGATCAAGAGCATCCAACAAGTACTTAAATAGCTAGTTTGGTGAAAGTACTGCTTGGCTTTTACCTAAGGTACTGGTTAGGTCACTTCCAACAACTCCATTTTGGTGAATGATAACTTAAATAAATCCAAACTATTAGCTTGGGGGTAGTTTGGCCTTTACCACAAGCCATTTTGGTGAGTTATCATTCACCATGTTGGATATAAATCAGGAACAGAGACTTATCTTTTGAATGTTCTTCTTGGTGAGAATCAGGAACAGAGACTTGTGGAGATGGTGGAGGTGAAACTGCAACATCTTCATGAACTTCAGTACTTTCAAGTACCTTGTGATCACGGTATCTGTGATGCAGTACCCTGATGCAGCACTGGGATCCGTGCCTTGAAGAAGACTGCACCTTCTGTCATCATCATCTTCGCTCGCTCTAATCGCTTGAACAACCTCCATCATAGAAGTGGTTAATGGAGTATGCCTTCCATGAATAGATCACTTTTCTTGCCATAAAAGTGAAAATCTTGGTGGTTGCACCACAAATGTAGTAGCTGGTAGGATTTGGTACATCTGCAAGTTGTTTGTTCAGGAACACTTGAATAAAACTTGGATACATCAACCATCTTGAACCATGAGAGATGTGTGAAAGCATGCCATCAAGGATTAGCCTTGAAAAGTTGAAAATGCGATTTGTAGCCAATCCCACTATAGCAGATGCTATGTTAGACCCAAATTGCTCCCATGATGTACTTTTAGCACTAATACAATGAAGCAATACATGAACTAAATACTTCCAGTGGCGACAAAATAAGGGTTTCTTGAATGTTTGTTCAGTTAAGGACCCTTCATATCCAATGTCCCTAAATGTATCCCAAATCAATTGCTTATCAAAATGAACGGCCCCTTCTTCTTCATTAAACAATAAATCTTCACGAATTGAGGCTTCAGAAACCTTCATAGTTCTCCCAGCAAATTTAGCTTGAATATACGAATCATCATTCTCCATATGAACCCTAGCAGTTGCCCAAAATTGTTGAATCGAGGGTTCAATGATATCTGGTTCCACTAAAAGCGCATAACTAATCGGTGACCCAGTGAGAAAATCAATGATATCATGAAAGATCTCATTAGCTTCAGTCTTGTCTAAATTTGTCACCATGTTGTGTTTTGAAACTGTATTACGATTTTCCATTGATGATATGTGTACACAGAAAGTGATATGATGAATAATATGAGTGAAAGAGAGAGAAATATGGAAAAGATTATAAGGTATCAATATGAGAAGAAAATTCGGAGAGTAGTTATTTATAGGTGAGATTTAAAAAATCACAGCCATTAATAACAAAGTTACCGTTAGTAGTAGTTATCCCTCAATATAACCGTTGGAACAATACTTTAATAAGACAAACAGTTCTTTCCACGTGTGCAGTACTTTCCAAGCAGTACTTTCATAAAACCAAAAAGCAGTACTTTTCCATTCTCCTATTTACAATAAGAAATACAGCAAATAAACATGAATATCCTCCCCTCAAGCAATGCATAGGACTATACTTACACTAAATAGTCCTCCCCTTAAATGTAGCTCAGTAATTAATCATGCCAATACTCACCACCAAGTGATTAAATCTAGAAACATCAAATCCTTTGGTGAGTAAATCAGCTACATTATCATCTGTGTACACCTTGACAACATTAATAAGCCTATGCTCATAACAATCTCTGATGAAGTGGTGCCGAATCTGAATGTGCTTGGTCTTGGAATGGTAAACTGGATTCTTCACAATGGAAATGGTACTCTCATTATCAATATTGATAGGAGTATTCTTGAAATTGAACCCATAATCCAAGAGTTGATTCTGCATCCAAAAAACTTGTCCACAACACTTGGCAGCCACATATTCTGCTTCAGTAGAGGATGTTGCTGTAATAGTCTGTTTCTTCCATTGCCATGAAACTAATCTTCTTCCAAGATATTGGCATCCGCCAGTGGTTGATCTTCTATCATTGTTGTCACCTGCATAATCACTATCTGAAAAGGCTTCTAAGTGAAAAGGTGAATCCTTTGGATACCACAACCCCAACTTAGGTTGTTGTTTCAAATAACTAAAAATTCTCTTCACTGCATTCATATGAGAGACCTTTGGTGAGACTTGATATCTTGCACATAAACAAACATCAAACATGATATCAGGCCTAGATGCAGTAAGATACATAAGACAACCAATCATTGATCTGTATAACTTGACTTCAACCGGTTGTCCATCTTCATCCTTGCCCAATGAGTTGATAGATTTAATAGGTGTGGGGCTTCTGCATCAAAATTGAACTTCGAGTATGTCGCTACATACTTGTCTTGACTTATGAAAATTCCCTCCTTTGACTGCTTAACTTGAAGTCCCAAAAAGAAAGTTAACTCACCCATTGAACTCATTTGAAATTCATTCTGCATCAGCTTCTCAAACTCCTTGACCATAGATTGTTTGGTAGCTCCAAATATGATATCATCTACATACACTTGAACTAGCATGATATCCTTCTTATCTCTCTTGATAAACAAAGTTTTATCTATAGCTCCTCTCCTATAACCATGTTGCAATAAAAAGGTAGAGAGCCTTTCATACCAAGCTCTAGGTACTTGATGTAAGCCATAAAGAGCCTTAACAACTTTGTAGACTTTGTTTGGATGTTTAGGGTCTTCAAAACCAGGAGGTTGTTTGACATATACTTCCTTTGTAATCTTTCCATATAAAAAGGCACTCTTGACATCCATTTGATAAACCTGGAATCCCATATATGATGCAAAAGCAAGGAAAATTCGAATTGCTTCAATCCTTGCTATAGGAGCAAATACTTCATCATAATCAACTCCTTCTTCTTGTTTGTAGCCTTGTGCAACTAACCTTGCTTTGTTCTTGATAACATTCCCTCTTTCATCTCTCTTGACTCTGAACACCCATCTTGTACCAATGACCTTCTTACCATCAGGAAGATCACATAATATCCAAACTTCTTGAAGTCTGAATTGAAGCAGTTCTTCTTGCATAGCTTCAACCCAACTCTCTTTAGTCAATGCTTGAGCAATATTCTTGGGTTCTTCTTGAGAGATAAAGCAAGTAAATAGACATGTTTGATGGTCCTTATGATTCAGCCTGTTTTGTTTATAGACAAACCTAAGTAAAGCATTATGAGGTTTAGTAAAACTCTTAGCTTTGTGTCTGGTCATCACACCAGAAGTAGAAGGACCAATGATTTGATCAGATGATTCTTATGAGATGAGACTGTGGAACTCTATAATTATCACCCAAATTAGTGAAATCAGCATCTTCATTGGAATATGATTTCACTAATTTGGGTGATAATTATGGAGTTCCACAGTCTCCTATCTTAAGAATTCATAAGAATCATCAACCCACAATAAATTTTCCATTCTCCTCTGATAAATCAAAACATGATAAATCAAAACATAATGAAAGAGCATTCAGTTTAATTGATAAGATCATTTATAAGCTCTAGGGGATAACAATAACAACGATTAATAATGCACAGCGGAATAAGAAAACATCGTTTGTTATTATTAACAAAGTTCTTCATCATCATCTCCTCTAAGAAACACTAATATACTAAATACTAACCTAGGCGTTCTCCCCTAATTCCTATACACACACACACCTATGTCTGATGTTTACATTGTTTGACACACAATAAATCTAATTCCCTGCCTCTCTTTATATACTAGAGAGTCTAGGGCTACAATTGACTACTAGGGACTAAATAATAAAGTCTTCTTTAACAAGTAAGTCCCTTGTTATTCTTTCTTCATCAATTGTCTTCATTAGTCCTTCATCTTTCATATTTTGTCATAATCAACTCAAATATAATTCCCAACAATCTTCCCCTAGTTGATAATGACAAAACCAAATAAGCACGAACTTCCCCTGAAGTTAAGATGTTATGAAAGATAAGAACTTCCCTTTAAACATGCAATATCACCAAGGATCTTCAAGTTGCTAATCTTCTATGTAATGCCTTCTTCCCCTTTTTGTCATAATCTACTAGGAGATGCTAAGTAGAAGCAACTTTGATCTTCAAAACCACGAACCAATATCATACAACTAATCCATCTTTCCAATGCCTCAAGATACTCTCCATGAAGTTTTCCGCAACTAAAAATGAAATTAAGGAAAAAGAAATTTGAACCAATAGTACAAATATCAACAAGTAGTAGTAAAAATCTTCCCCTCGAATGATGCATGTAAATAACCATAAGAACTTGTCGAATAACTAACCACCATGATCACAAATACGTTGTAGTTCCAGCCATGAAGAACATAGTACCACCCCAAATACTAATAAAGATGACTACAATCGCATTTGAAACCAAGCAGTAGTAATATGAAGAATAGTTCTTTATCTTGAACCTGATTCATAAACATAGGTCACAACCAAAAACTCAAAATCCAAAACATCATACGTGTGTCGTCCAACAACTAAAAATCCAAATATGTCAAAGTATGTGTGTCGACTTCCCCTCAAATCAATAACCATATTCTATCCAATATCCAATCACCAAAACCTGTGTGTAATCTGATAAACTCCTCTTGAAGGAGCAATTTTTAACGAGCAATAGTAATCCATGTTAAGTGATCCATTACTCCTCCTCTGTTGTCCACGCTCGTATAATCCTCTACCAATCACGTTCTAGCTGAAATCCAATCATGTGTGTGTGTTACCCGATATCTTAAATATTCACCATGCTCGACTTCCTTTCGTGTGTGTCGCCAAAAATCCAATAAACACATATCATGCTCAGCTTCCCCTCAAGTCGAAAACAAGCCTATTAGCAACACTTTTTCTGTCACTAAAATGTCGCTAATCTGTCACTCTCATGATTACTCCTTCCTCCCAAATCAGTTAGTGACACAAATTCTGTTGCTAAACTGTCTCAAATCAAAGAGCAGTACTTTGTGTCCAAGCAGTACTTTCATTACCCTATCTTGCCTTTACGTCAATCACGTTTAACCAAAAATGCTATCTCTCATAACTCTCTTCGTGCAAAATGACCTCATCATAATTGTGAATCAGTTAGAACATGTCGAGCAGCTTAAAATTATATCTTATCAGTAACCTTTGTCACAGTCCGCGTTACAATATAAAAGTCAAATTGATCAAGCCTCAAAACATATATCATCCATATTGTACCGTCCTTAGTTGTTTCATGCAACTTTCCACCGACCAATCAAAGTCCCTTGGTACTATATTCCTTTGACAATATAATGAAACCCCATGAACTTCGTAGCAACCAAAAATCCAACTTGAACCTCGAACAAAAACGATAGTGTTCACAGCAGTAGCTACAATAAAGTAGCAGCAAAAACCATAAAGCTAGCAGTTTGATCAAACTTTTAATAGCAGCAGATACGAATGATAGTAGTATGAATGCTTGATATATACAACTACCCTTCCTCCTTTGCCTTCTTTCTAATTACCCCTATCTTAGCCAATGAAAACAAGTAATACGTCCCTCAACCAATCAATTATTTAAAGAATTACACCGACCCACTAAGCAAGGAGCCAATAGAATACAATAGAATAATGTTGGTTACCATGCAATATTGAACGCAAAAATCGTTGAAAGTATCCTAAGGTTTCTATTCAGATTCATACTCTCTTTAATTCAAGAATTTTAGCATGATGAGATCATGAACCATATATTCTTAACTAACTTCCATAAAAGATGAACTTTATAAAATAAGAAAATTAGTAGAACCCTAAAAATTCGAACACAAACCAATCGTACATCAAAGTACTGTTCCAGCAGTACTTTGGAAAATCTTCAGCAGCCAACTTCGACACCTTATATATTTTTTCTGGAAGTTCAGATCGAAGATCCCTTCGGTGGAAAGTTATATAGCTATATGGAGAATGTCCACCAAAAATTTCGTCACGATCCAACGGTTAACGAAAAAGTTATGATCGTTACAAAATAGTGTTGTAGTAACCTTATGGAATTTTTTCAGTTTTGCAGCAGACTTCGACATTGAATAACTTTTGATTGCGAACTCCAATTCACAATCCCTCTAGTGAAAAGTTAGATGAATATACTAAGATGCACCAAAAAAAATTTTAGCTCGATCCAACGGTTCAAGAAAAAGTTATCGCTGTTTGAAAACATCCCTGCAGAAAGATACGAAAATTATTTACAACTTCGAATTATGTATCTTTTCTTCGAAAAACCTTGTAGATCCCTATATCAAGAGCTCCCCGCTCTGATACCAATTGATAAGATCGTTTATAAGTTCTAGGGGATAACAATAACAACGATTAATAATGCACAGCGGAATAATAAAACATCGTTTGTTATTATTAACAAAGTTCTTCGTCATCATCTTCTCTAAGAAACACTAATATACTAAATACTAACCTAGGCGTTCTCCCCTAACGCCTATACACACACACACACCTATGTCTGATGTTTACATTGTTTGACACACAATAAATCTAATTCCCTGCCTCTCTTTATATACTAGAGAGTCTAGGGTTACAATTGACTACTAGGGACTAAATAATGAAGTCTTCTTTAACAAGTAAGTACCTTGTTATTCTTTCTTCATCAATTGTCTTCATTAGTCCTTCATCTTTCATATTTTGTCATAATCAACTCAAATATAATTCCCAACAGTTATGGATCATGCTCCATGGGTATGGGTCATGGACTTTGGGCTTTACCCAACTACATTCAATGTATTTAGTCGATGGGTCAAACACTTAGACTTCTACCTATTATATTACCTAATATAATACATACTAAGTATGTATGTATATATATATATACTAGTATTCGAAGCCCGCCCAATGGGCGGGCATGACTTATAATTATTTGTTTGTTGTTTTTTGTTAAATGAAATACATTTTTTATAGTTGTAAAACAATATTATAAAACAATTGTTTCTTTGGTTTTTAGTTTTTGTTTTGTTTATTTATTTATTTTTATTTTTTTTTTTGTTAAGAATTATAAATAATTGTATGGTTTGCGTGGATGGTTAATAACACAACATATATAATTTTTACAACATTATGGAATTTATGTATGTTTGTAAAGTTGTAGATAATGAAAATGTATTAAAGTGATATAATAGTTAACTTATTTACCCAAAGAAACCAAATATATATACTATTTTTAAAAAAATAAAATCAAAAGGCTTGGTGCACTATAATTACCATGGTGAAAGACTTAAACCCTTTCTTACATTTGGACCTCAATGCTACATTTCAAAGAGATCCGCGAGTAAACTACCTCGTGTTGCAATTTATCAGCTCAAGAGATACTTCAATAACACAAGGCTTCGACTTTACTCAGCACCGGGTTGACACTACCCAAACGATCCAACAACAGTATTTAAAATTATCAGTAACACCTGATGACTGTTTTTTACTTATTCCCTTTGTGTGTGAACCCACTATAAAGAGTCACGTTTCAAAAATTAATATAAAAAATCCGAAAATTAAATAATAACTAATTAAATTAAAAAAAATGCTTAGGTGGACAACTAATTATTACATAAAATGAATTACATGGCATTGAGGTTGCAATTGTGGAATAATCTACGTGTCATGCCTCCTGTTATATATAATATAGCTACAGGCCCGCCCGTTGGGCGGCTAGCTTCAAGAAATCTTCAAGATAAAATTAGTAGCGTTGTTTTTAAGATATCGTTAAACTTAATATAATGTTGAGAATAAAAATAAGTTTATGTGAGTCATAATCGTAAAAGAAAAAAGATACATATTCACTATAGTTTAAAAAAATCCCGAATTTTTCCATTCTTTTCAATATTATTTGCCCAGCCATGTAATCAGAAGATAGAGCTCCATTTTTCCTATACAAAACTCTATATCAATTGGACAGTATATTTTTTTTGTTTCAATGGAGAATACGACATATATTCGAATATTACACAAAAGTAGAGGAACTTACAGTTTGTACATTTTGATGATCATCATGCCATGGAAATCTATTATAAACTATAAAACGCTTAGTATTAAGTAGGATTTTCATAATTACATGTGAATAGCAATTTCTTAATATAATCGCTACGTGCAATTTCTTGAAGTCGTATTTTTGCTACCAAATAACCATTTCAGAAGCTTTGTTCAGCATAACTTCAAATAAAAAACCTTATCAGTATATTTTGCTAAATGTTGTATAGTAGTAGAATTCTAGAACATCTACAGAAGCTATCAAGTTGTTTTAGTATTTGAATCTTTACATGCCTCTCATTATTCAATACTATGACTTACTACAAAGAGATGAACACTAACCTCGTCCAAGTTTCTTACTTTGATTGTCCAAATAAATGCTTCCAAGATAATAAGGACCATGAAATCTCAGCTCATCTAGCCCGTTCAGTTGAACATCATGAGTAACCCAAACATCAATAAAAATTAAAACTTTACTTATATTTCAGTGGCTATTAATAAGATCACACATGTTTACGGATTCAACTTCTGTAGTAGGATCTCAAGTATTTTGTAGCGAAACAAATAATATAATCTGTATAATTTCCATAATACCATAACATCATAAATGAGATAAATCACTTACAAAGATGGTGCCAAACACCCCCTATAAATAGTTACACTTAAATTAGAAGCTAAATTATGCATGGTTATTTTTAGTTTACAGAAGAGCGCAAATCGACATATAATTACACCTCTTTTGAAATATGTTTCATGTTGCATTGACCATGCAATTCGTATTGATCTCTTATATAGCTACAATTAAAGATGCCAATTTTGCAGCCAAGTGCATAAGCTGATTCGCTGAAACATCCGAGATAAGTCTAAGAGAATCACTACGCTTAATCCAGGGAGACAAACGGTTGTATATTTTTTTCTGAAACGGTTTAATATTGGTAAATGGAAAACATCATGCCTTCTTTCATTCGTACACATGTGGGCGTATTCGGAACCACACAGGATCTGAAAAACCACCTCGCAAGCATCCACACGTACAACCTCTAGAATTGGTTTTCCATAAAGCTCGTTGTAATTTAAAATTCCAACATTCTTGTTCAATTCATTACATATCAGGTTCATTGCTTTTATATAGCTTCTCTGTTGTCTTATTTTTCCTTCTCAATGTGATTGATGTAAACTGTATCAGGCTAACCACCTCGAAAGCATCCATACGTGCAGCCGTGACAAACGTACAATAAGTATTTTATGAGAAAAACAATAAATAATATACAAACTTTTGATTAAATGTTTAAGAAGCAAGTGGGAATACCATATGGACGACTACATTGAAAACATCAGTAGCAAAATTACGCACAACAGAAAACCTGGTCGTTAGCTCTTCGTTAAGGGTGACATAAAGCTTCCAAATTTCGAAACCGAACCTCGTGGCTCAATTTCCCATAAAGAAACTCCAGGTTGCTTTGGTACTTCTAGGCAACCCCACGTAACCTGAGGGCAAGGTAGACATTTAAAATCACGTCAAAGTAGTATTTTAGTCACTTGGTAAATAGACTAAATACTAACAAAAAAGGACAGCCGAATAAGCAAAACTCCGTCGTCTCAAATGGCTAATAGTATTATGTATAATTACGAATCCCAATTAATAAAGCTATTATGCATAATCTACTATTCTTGAGAAGTTTTCTTGTCAATTACATCCTGGGATCGCATTAACGTCATGGATCCTTACCAACTGACTGTCACAAACCGTGGTCGACTTACTTTTGCATTCGCTATTGGCATTCTTTGTTTTTGACATGCCTACTGCTAGAACCTTTTTGTGAACCTTCATTAATACATTACAAGAAAAAAGGGCTTTAGTTACGAGTGAAAAATCGTTACTAATAGTGGAAAATTCGTCACTAAACCAACTTAGTCACGAAAATCAAGGTCGTCACTTGTCGTCACTATAGCTCCGTCACTAAGTTAATAGTGACGAAATTGGAATTTGACACTAAATTTAGTGACGAGCTAAAGTCGACACTCATGGGTGTGTGTCGACCTATTTCGTCACTTAATTTTCGTCACTGAAGTGGCTAAAGTCGTCACTATTTGATGCGATTAGTGACGAAAAAAAGGCGTCATTTTGGCTAAAACTAACATAACCTTAACGTCCAATAATGACGAAATACATCGTCACTATTCTTATCATATGACAAAAAAAATCTCAATTTATTCTGTAATGTTTCAATAACCAGAGGAAAAAAAATATATTAGTAATATAAATAAAAAATATATATCATTCATCTTATGTATAACTGTCTGACCTAAATCATACAACATGTCACAAGTGTGTCCACAATGTACCAACTTCGCCTTATAAATATCTTTTATGTGTCCAACAAAAAAAAAGCAAAAAAGAACCAAATTAAAACCTACCGTAAAAGAAATCTGACAATCTTAACAAGAAAAAAAGCAGACTTGAGGCAATCTCATTACAGCCCAAAACGAGATGGTTTCACGCTTGTGTTGTTTCATCCAAGTCGATATTTGAGAATGTGAAGCATTATCATCTCCCAGTGAAAAGTTTTATAGCCCCATTCATTCAACATTTTCCGGAATTTGACTACAAGAAATCAACAGACAATTATCATGAAACCTTAAATAAAAATATTTGTGCTTTACAAGAAACCTCAAGTAAAATGGACACGTGGGACAACCTTTTATGTGCTTCTTAATATCGGTACCAACTTTCTTAGACTATAAAGCACTTGAAAAGCATATGTTAACGCCAAGCAATAACACCCTTTTGATCCTCCATCTTTTTTAGAGCATCTCCCTAAGCAATAAGAACAGAATGTGTTAACACCAAGCAATGCAAGCATGTGGCGATAGCAGTTAAGATTTAACATTTGTGATATCTAGAAGATGTAATAAGTGGTCATAAGCTTTCTGTATATATATAAACTAAGTTTCTTGTATGGTTAATCTAATAAGCACGGAATCGAAAACGGGTACTAGCAAAGTCGATATCTGTGATTCACCTTTTAATCAAGTAATACTAAATACTGACAATGATGAGTTTACGACCGTAATTCGTCAAGCTCTTTGCCCAAATAAACTATATTCTCGTCGCATCCTGCCATAATATTCTTATAAACAAAACAACAAATAACTTGACATGAGAATAAAATTACAGTTAAGTAAAATTAGTAACTAACCGCCGACATAAAAGGAAGCCATGGTGGCGATAGTGCAAAGCATAAGAGCTGAGATCGGGGATGATCAAACCACCCAAACATCTGCACGACCAAATATAGCTGATAGGTTCTTATTAAAAAGGGTATCAGCAGATCATTACCCCAATAATGTGGAGATATTTGCTACAAGCAAATAATCTAACAATCAATATTTATCTTACTGACCCGCCATATGTACAAGTGTTTACGCCATAATGTTCTCTTCTATCATTTTTCTGTATGTATTTGGGCAGTTGCCTATAATTATGACAGTAAATGAAGGCTAGGGGGGTCTAATATGTCAGCAGGTCATATCCGAGACATAGTAAAATGAAGATCAGTTTTTATAAATGAGGGAAGTGAAGCTACATAAACACAAGCCGTCTAGTTCAGATCAGAAGGATCCCGACGACGTCGTGCATCCTTATTATTTTAAGCAAACAAATTCTATTTTCCTACTAACTCTACCATAAACGCCTTATTTTCCCTACTTACCTTTAAATTTAAATCATACGCTGGATACCTAAATCAGCAGACTTCATCTTAAAAGCCTAGCCATCATATACAATATGTCAATATCTATAGTTTTTATTATCTTTGGAACGCGCCAAGAAATGACCTAACGAAACTGCAACAAATACCATGATAATGATATATAGGTGACAACGATCTAACATGATAGCTAGAAGAGCATATTGCTCGATAAGAAAAATAGTACTTCCTTAAGGGTTGATAAATATATGCAAAAGACGATGAACATACCAACGCTTTCGCCTAAATGCATTGATATTGAATTCAACTGAGCTTTATTTTCATAAAGGCGATTCACAGTTCGTCTAGACATGACAATTTCTTTAGCAAATGCCTGAAGTCAATTTAACATGGAACAACGAATTAACTCAGGAGAAATAAATTCGATCATAAAAAAATGAATGTACTTTCTAACCAAAGAAAGGCTGAAACCATATGTTAATGCAAACTAAATACACACTAGTAGGCCAGTGCTGGACTCTTTGGTGTACCATCACGTGTAAGATGATAAGATGCATAAATAGTTACGCATAAGGGTTACTATAGATTATAACTTAGGTAATTGATGTAGTAAACGTTGGCATGTATAATAGTTAAGCCTCTAATACATATATAACTATATAAGGATACAGAAATACAGTATCACTGCTAAAATATGTAATCAATATACTGCTAAAATTGCCTAGTGGTAAGGCACCTAACCTCCTCACAACAGGTCTGGGTTCAAAGTTCAAACCTTACTAGTAGTTACTAGGTACACATTTGGAGGTAGCTAGGTAAAGGGTCAGAAATGGTCACGTGTAGGTGGGCGGAGCACTTGAAAAGCATGTGTTAACACCAAGCAATAACACCCTTTTGATCCTCCATCTTTTTTAGAGCATCACCTGAAGCAATAAGAACTGGAATGTGTTGACACCAAGCAATGCAAGCATGTGGCGATAAAAGTAAAGATTGATACATATAATAATGACCAAGTATGCAAACATTTGAGTCTTAAACTAAGTATTGCTCTCAGTCACTTAACAACAACTTTCATTTTTGGGATGTCCCACATAAAAAGAGCATGGGCAACACGTCTATCGGAAAGATCCTACTCATATAGTTAATTCCATACTATATACAATCATATGTACAAGATTTTCTTAAAAGCATAATACTCCATCATGATAGTGGTACAGGACTAACATCAATCTAGGCATATATCCATTCAAAGCAAAGTAACATAAGATGACAAACGCTAATGAGGTGTTTACCAGATGACATCCATGCTTTGCGTATCCATTCCCTATTGTTCTTTGGAGGATTTTTTGTCGTTTCAAGTGATTTGATACAAATCCTTCTTAACGAGCTGCAACCAGTTCCATCTCAAGAGCTGTCAGTTTCTTCTATTGTTCCCTAGCAAGCATAAAATTGTCAACTAAATGTATAACCGAAATTACTTGATAGAGTAAAAAACCAAAACTGCACAACCACGTTACCTGAATCCTATTATTACTTGATAGCGTATCATCCACCGATATAGCATATTTCCCCTGATATAAACATTTGAAATATCATCAAGCTAACTCCAAATACTAGCAAATGAAGCAAGTAGACACATGAATTATCAAGGCAAATCCATTAAGCGGAAGCATAGAGACGATCAAAGTGTTAACATTTTTTTTGGTGAAAACCAGGTGAACATATATTAATATGGAAAAACATATTACAAACTGTAATATACTCATACAGCAAGTCAATAAATGTATTAAGACTTTTTATCTACCATTTAAAGACTGCATAAAGCTCCATACTCAAACATAAGGAACATACAAACTGTAATACACTCTTCAGCTTAACAATAGCTAAAAAGCAAGCCACCAATTCACCCAAAGACTACATTTCCTCCATATTATACAGTCTCAATCATAATGCAGCATCATCTCTTTTTGCTTGTCCTTATTAAACATTCCTCTAACATTCCATACCGTAACACTTAGATCTGTCTTTAATACTGACACTGGAAACACTCATGGATTTAGTTATGCAACAGATCTCTATCCCTTCCATTCACTTCATTTGTAGCCATATCCTGAGCCATGCCACTATTATTTTCTAAGACATCCGCTATTTCATAACATTCCTCATCCCACATAATAACTCCCATTGATCTTAAAAATATCTAATCATTTCCTATGACCAATTCTGAGTTTCTTCAACAGTAGGTTCCCTTCTATGCTTAACAAAGGTATCAACAATCTCCTCATCATTACTGACAATTGTTTCAATTATTTCAGTATCCCCCAATTCATGAAACACATCAGACTTATTAGCACTTTTCTTCATCTCATCCATAGCCTCTTTTTGTATTTTCCATCCAGGCTTTGGACTGCTACTCTTAGAACTGTCTTGTCTTGTTTCTGTATTGGGCTTACAAAGTTCTCTTGTTCCTCAGTTTCTTTCTTCTTATCATTATTCTGCACCACTTCTTTTCTTATGACAGGTCTGAACACCATTTTCTTAGTCTGTCCCCTATTTCTACTGTTTTCATTAGGCTTAACTATAATTATTAATCACAAAAAAATATTTCATCATCATATACGTATCCAGTGATTAAGTTCTTTGGCACACCTATACATGCCGTGTCATCCATCTTTTCATTTATTGTTCTACTAGTGATGTCTTCTTCTTTTAATAATTAATATTGCACGATCGATGCTGAATCACAATGCTCACGTATTCTCGATTACAATAAATATTTTATATTCAACATGTTTGTGTTTAGTACGTAATAAATTGCGTATATCCATCCCCTTCTAAACTTAAAATATTAAAACACTAACTTTTTAATACCAAACTTGTACCAAATTATCTACAACAAAATGCCATTCCTATTTATTTTGCTAAGCATTTCATCAAACACTTGGTATGCAGTGATTTAGTAGCCAATGATCCAGTAAACATTTAAGTCAAAATAATTCGCTAAACCTAAACTTTTAGAACTTAAATCACCAATGTCGGTTTAAATAGACTTGATCCGAACTGATCCTTTCAACCTAAAGTTCATCGACTCAAATACGCAATCAAATCAACAATCAAACAAGTAAATTTAACACAAATACAAACGAATTATTCAATGAATACACAATATTTCAGGCAACTAACATAATATCTAACTAATTAAATGAAATTAGCTCTTAATAGTTAGGGATTAGATATAACCTCCGAAAAAATTAGGGCAAAATAGTGAAAATGAGATTCGGAAGATGTCAGCCATGGCGTAATAGTGCTAGTGTGTGTTTTTAGTGTGTGAAACTGTGAAGAATTGAATGATTTTTATGGTGCATACCGTGCATTTTTATGTGTGTGTTTTTAGTGTGTGTTTATGTTTGCTATGAAATGAAGGAAAATGATAGTACCCGTGTTTATGTAAAAGTTTTTAAATTATTTAGGCATTTTGTCAATTTAAGTCCATGTACTTTTAAGTGTTGGATAGCAAAATAAGAATATGTATTTGTTCAAGTGAGTGACGAATAGTTTCGTGACTACCAATTCAAAAATTAGTGACGAAAACTTCGTGACTAAGCACCGTAACAAGAAATGAGTTACACGGTGACAATAAGCACTTGACTTAGTGACCGATACTTTGTCACTAACATGTATGTTAATGACAACTTGTTAGTTCGTCACTAAATATATGCAAGTGACGAGATATAGTGACGACAATTCTATATCGTAACTAAATTGTGTTTTTAGTGACGAAAAATATATGTCGTCATTAAATTCTCGTCACTATAGCCCCTTTTTTTGTAGTGATACCTACAACAGAAGCAAATTTATAAAAATCAGTATGTTGATGTGTGTCTGAGTTTTTTGGAATCGCATGAACGCGACGAATTCTTACCAACTGAATGATACAAAATATGATCGATTACTTTTTGCATTTGTGGTTGCGATTCACAGTTGGTGGCACGCATACCGCTAAACCTTGTTTTAGGCCTTCATTACTACCTACAATTAGATAAAATTTATAAGAAACAGTATAGCTTAAACCAAGACTTGTATCCCATATATAGTACTTTAACTCGGTAGGTAACCAAAGATTTGACATAATCTTTATCCAGAAAAAATTTACAGCAGGGTGAAAAGAGCATATCGTATTTTTAATTCAACATATAGCTAGGCAGATGGTTATATTTCAAGATATAGAGTGGAGATCAAGGAATTTAAGTATCTATTGTTACATATCTGCATGATCTAATATTCTAATGCACTATCTTCCCAATTCCATAACAGAAATGTGTTATCCGTGATCACTTGTGATAAGATGTAGGCTCATTTTGATTGTATAGTTGAGTTTAATGTTCAATGGAATTCCTTAAATCCTTTTTTTCGAACAGAAAATTGGATTAAAGACTCTAGCAAAGTGCAAGGAACCATCACAATTGAAAGAAAAGAATTTTACATCATTAAAAGAAGCTCCTTTCTTGGTTGTTTAGATACAAAGATCGAGTCGTTTCTAAAGCGCCATAGGATCCACAAGCTGGTTTGTACCACCACATCAAAGGACGTACTTTTTGTTAGACTCCTATAAAGGAACATGAAGGATGATATTATCCACGTTCCTTGTATTGTAAAAAGAAACAAAACAGAAGAGTACACATAAGTATAGTTGTGAGAGTTTTAAGTTATCTTAAAATGATGCTTTAAGTTAACTGGAATGTGAAAAATATGTATGAGCTTTTTGGTATCACAACACCGACCGCATAACTTGATCGGGGTATGACTGAGGTTATAATGACATTAAGCTGCATAGAATTGGAAAACATAAGTTCTTAAGCGTGTTGAATAGATGGTACTTGGAGATTGAGAAGGTGACTAATATTTTTTCTTTTCAATAGTTTAAAGAAAACCGTCATGGTTGACCTTGCTTACGACCGCCTATGGATCTTTGTGGCATACTTTTTATTTTATTTTTTATATCACATAATTACTTCCAAAATTAAATGTCGCACTCTTTATTTTTTAAAGAGATTACTTGAAGGGGTGTTTGGGTAAAAGGTGATTTCGGCAGCTTATTGCTAATTGCAGGTTCAAAACAAAACAAATAGTTTTGAGTACCCAAACAGCCTATTACTTGAGATGTTTAGTTAAAAGAACTTATTGAAAGCATTGTAGCAAAATAACGTAACATAATTTAGAGAACAATATTACATTGGTGTAAAGAGTGTAAGAACGTGTCCCAGTTAGCCCATCCACTGTTCCAACATTGTTTACAACTTTTCGGGAGTCCTAAAAAAACATCAGTCAACAGGAAGCAATCAGAAAACAGATTCCAAATAACTTAACGATAAACAATATTGCAGGCCCATTCTCAAGAATCCAATAATTCCTCAATATACATGTACCGAAAAAATGTCTATTTACGACTAAATCTACTGAGTTGGTGTCTGGTTCTGTTCTTTGTTCAAGCTTGCATTCCATGTGGTAGACTGTTCTACACAATGACATTCACTAAAACTTTCCACTATGCTTGTGTATGTTCGCAAAAATTATAGGACTTTAGAGTAAGTGCTTCGAGTTCCATTAGATGTTTAATTGATAGCAAGTATTCTACTATTTTACATGCCACGTTGGTAACTTATCAGTTATAAGTGTGTAAATTATATTACAAAAAGTAAAATAAATAGTATGTAAATAGGATGGATAACATGGTTTAAATTCTCTGCTAATTGTTATAACTATAAGCTATACCCTTGTTTTACTTCTTCATTAGCAACTTAGATTCCTATCAGTTACTGTCTGCATTCTACCTCCCCCATATCCTGCCCCGGTGGGATTGGGTATTTTTTTGTTGTTGTTAGATCCCTACAGTTCAATACTTCAGACTGGTAAGACCCCAATAATATTTTCAGAAGGCAATCAGCTAAATAAAGATTGACTAAATTGAGTAAATTCAATGACAGACAAATGGCAGGCTAGCAACAGTGGTAACCAGTCACAACAAACCAATACATGGTCCCAGATGTGCTGTCTGAAGCTATAAGTGATCTTATCATTAAGAAGACATGAAATAATCACCAGTTATTGTACGTAGCAAAATCTTGTTTCAAGCCCATAGTGTGAAATGAGGGTGGCTGCAAAAGACTGTTCCAAAAATTTATAAGTTATTTCTGCATATCCATGACCCTAAAAATCATCTGGACCTAAAATAAATCATGTCACAAAGCTTGAAAGTAACCCTAGGGTGTGGTGCTCAAGAGAACCCAGGTATCAAGTTCTAAAACTTAGAATCCCTGGTTGTGTTTGAGTTGTTTCCCTAAATGAAGTCTCTAAATTCCATGACCACGTCATTACGCCTTATTGTATTTAACTTGTACTCGATATATCATTAAGAAATTACATTTCTGAATATCTTTTATCTGTAGTATTATGCCTTCACATGTATAAGTGGCAATTACTTTAAGGGGATTCATAAGCACTTCAAAGATCGCACTTGACAAACTTCCGAAAAAGATGAAACATGGATGTTGGTCACTCCACCACCGGGAAATCACTCCATCAATTGTGAATGTCATTTGTAGGATTCTATCATCCAGACAACTTCCTTCAGAGAAAACTAACTCATCTTACAGCTAAGGGATTCCTTTTCTATAGTCACAATGGCTTATATCAGGATGGTCTAGCTAATAAATGGCATTCTAATGGATCAACTTTATTGAGGTTTTAATGTCTTGAAAGAGGACTCTTATTTAAGATAAATAGCTGCAGATGCTCTATGTGAGTGTGGGTTAATACCTATTGATTTACCTTATGACACAAGGTGGAATTATCATATCAAAGAATAGAAGCTAAACAATAATCCATAGAGCTACTGTATGTGGGGACTTGTTGGCAAGCTCGCAATCAACTCTGTGTACTGCCATCTGTTGTTAGTCTGTATGTGTACTCTATATAATAGCTATCGAGAGTTTTCAGTCGCAGATTAGTCATATGCTACGACTATAAACCAGGAGCAGCTTCTAGGGCGTTTTAAAACCATGTATCCCGATGCTGCATAAAAAACACGGCAGATTATGTCATATAAGTATAACCCAAAGGTTTGCAATTAGTAAATAGGCAAGACGCATGAAAAATCTAATGTAGCTATGTGGCACCAACCTGGCCTGCGGGAACTCGTGCCATCTGCCGGTGTAGCACGATTATATACACCTGTAATTGTAAAAGCATCAGCTTCATGGGACTGGTCGGTTGTTCCTGTATAAAGACAAAAGGCTGATTAGTTGGTACACCATATCACTACAGTCAAAATACGTAACAATACATAAACTAAATGAGACAACCCATTACCTGAAGCCGCAGTGTTGAAAGCATCCAAAGGTGGTCCCTCAAACTGGCGAACAACAACACCGGTAGTACAAATATTACAGTCTTACCCTGAGATTTAGGTAGGCTTCCCACAAAATCCATTGAAATGCTGGACCAAATAGTAGCTGGCATAGGCAATGGTTGGAGAAGTCCTGGATAAGCCACCAATTCTGACTTATTTCTTTGACAAGTATCACATTCTCTCACCATTTGTTTGACATATTTTCTTAACCTCTTCCAATAAAAGATATCGCAAATTTTGCTAGTGGTAGTCTTAACTCCGAATGACCGCCTAACCTGACCCAAGATGAAAGTGATTGAGTAACTCGCTTAATTCTTGATCATTACCTACCACTAACTTCCCTTTTCTTCTTAACTCTTGATTAGACCATGTATAAGAACCTTTTACATTTTGACCATTCTTCAACTGTGTAATGACCTGTTTAAGCTTTTCATCCTAATCCCAACTAGTCACAATTTTGTGGTACAATTCAAGATTCATAGAAGATGTAACCAAGCTGAACAATTCACTAGAATACTGCAGTCTGGATAATGCATCAGCAGTAACATTTTCCACACCCTTTTTGTACTGAATCTCATAATCAAACCCCATTAACTTTGGTAGCCACTTCAGCCAGCAGAGTATACATCCTTTGATCCAATAAGTATTTAAGACTAAAATGATCAGTTTTAATCTTAAAATTTCTATCCAACAAGTACCCTCTCCACTTTTTCAAAGCATAGACAATAGCCAGAAATTCTTTTTCATAAGTAGACATAAGCTGGTGTTTTTGTGAAAGTGTTTTGCTAAGAAAAGCTATAGGATGTCCCTCTTGTAACAACACAGCTCCTAATCCCACCCCTGATGCATCAGTCTCCAAGGTAAATTCTTTGGTGAAATCAGTAACCTCAAAGCGAGCAAGAACCATAGCATGTTTGAGCTTATCAAAAGTCGCTTGAGACTCATCGCACCATAAAAACTATTCTTTTTGAGTAATTGGGTGAGTGGTCTACTAATGCTAGCATACCCTTGAATGAATCTTCTATAATAACCTGTAAGACCCAAAACCCTCTAAGTCTGTTTCACATTGGTGGGTACAGCCAACTAGCCATAGCCTTTATCTTCTCAGGGTTTTAGCTACTCCCATAGCGAAATAACATGACCCAAATACTCAACTCTATCGCACCAAACACACACTTACTTTCCTTAGCATATAATTTGTGATGCCTCATAGTTTCCAACACAGTCTCTAAATGTAACAAGTGATCCTCCATATTTTGGCTATAAATGAGTATATCATCAAAGAACACAAGCACAAATTTCCTCAAGTAAGAATGGAATACCTCATTCATGAGAGACCTAAAGGTAGAGGAGCATTAGTCACCAAATGGCATAACCGAGAATTCATAGTGACCTTCATGAGTTCTAAAAGCTGTTTTCTCCACATCTGTATCATGCATTCTTATTTGATGGTAACCAGACCTCAAATCCAGTTTTGTAAACAATTGTGCCCCATGTAATTCATCTATCAGCTCTTCAATTATGGGTATTGGAAATTTGTCTTTGATGGTTTGTTTGTTCAAGTGTCTATAATCTACACACATCCTCCATGAATTGTCTTTCTTCTTTACCATAACAATTGGTGAAGAAAAAGGACTATTGCTCTTCTTTATCACACCTGATTCCAAAAGTTCTTTTACCATACCTTCAATAGCATCTTTCTGTGTTGGAGGATGTCTATATGGTCTAATGTTCACTGGATGAGCACCTTCCACCAATGGAATTCTGTGATCATGGGTTCTCTTAGGTGGTAGTGATGAGTGTGTAAATACTCATCATTTTTGGTCAAATCTGAACTGCAAAACATTTAAAAACACTCAGAAATGCATCAAAATGATAAAAATATCACAAATAAGTGTTTTATGTGTTTCAAATGCAAAATACCAAAATCAGATGAAAAACATATCAAGTTTGCATAATTGGCAGGTTTAGTCCCCCAAGTTTCAAAAGTTGTCAAAAATAGTCCCTGGTAAATCAAAATAAAACAAATTATCATTTAAGGTCCATGGGATTCAAAAGTTGTCAAAATAAACCCTTCAAAGTTCAGTTTTTCAAAATGGCAGCTTTGGTCCCTGAAGTTTCAAAGATTGACAGAAATTACCCATGGACATTTTTATTTGAAAATTATTATTTTTGGTCCTTGGGAAAATTAAACTTGTCAAAATTGGTCCTCTAGATTAACTTTGAGAAATTGATGATTTGGTCCTTGGTTTTTGATGAATTGCAATTATGGTCCTTATGTATTAATACAAATCACCCTTGGTCTTGAACCCCTTTCCACTTGACCCCTGACACTCTCCTATTTGAACCCCTCCACAACCAATAATAAAAACGACCCCCCACGACCCTTTTTTCCCTCCTCCCTCCTTTCTCTCCAACCCAGAACACCATCCACCCTTTTACCCAATAATCCTTCACCCAAGACACTGAAGTGGCTACCAAAGTTAATGGGGTTTGATTATCACATTCTCTCACCATTTGTTTGACATGTTTTCTTAACCTCTTCCAATAAAAGATACTGCAAATTTTGCTAGTGGTAGTCTTAACTCCAGAATGACCGCCAACTGACGCAGCATGAAAGTGATTGAGTAACTCTGCTCTTAATTCTTGATCATTACCTACCACTAACTTCCCTTTTCTTCTTAACTCTTGATTAGACCATGTATAAGAACCTTTTACATTTTGACCATTCTTCAATCGTAATGACCTGTTTGAGCTTTTCATCCAATCCCAACTAGTCACAATTTTGTGGTACAATTCAGTATTCATAGAAGATGTAACCAGGCTGAACAATTCACTAGAATCTTGTAGCTGGATAATGCATCACAGAACATTTTCCACACCCTTTTTGTACTGAATCTCATAATCAAACCTCATTAACTTTGGTAGCCACTTCGGGTTGTGCAGGAGTAGACATCCTTTGATCCAATAAGTATTTAAGACTAAAATGATCAGTTTTAATCTTAAAATGTCTATCCAACAAGTACCCTCTCCACTTTTTCAAAGCATAGACAATAGCCGAAATTCTTTTCATAAGTAGACATAAGTTGGTGTTTTTTGAAAGTGTTTTGCTAAGAAAAGCTATAGGATGTCCCTCTTGTAACAACACATCTCCTAATCCCACCCCTGATGCATCAGCTCCAAGGTAAATTCTTTGGTGAAATCGGGTAACCTCGACTCTGGAGCAAGAACCATAGCATGTTTGAGCTTATCAAAAGCTGCTTGAGACTCATCAGACCATAAAAAACTATTCTTTTTGAGTAATTGGGTGAGTGGTCTACTAATGCTAGCATACCCTTGAATGAATCTTCTATAATAACATGTAAGACCCAAAAACCCTCTAAGCTGTTTCACATTGGTGGGTACAGGCCAACTAGCCATAGCCTTTATCTTCTCAGGGTCAGTAGCTACTCCCATAGCAGAAATAACATGACCCAAATACTCAACTCTATCAGTACCAAACACACACTTACTTTCCTTAGCATATAATTTGTGATGCCTCATAGTTTCCAACACAGTCTCCAAATGTAACAAGTGATCCTCCATATTTTGGCTATAAATGAGTATATCATCAAAGAACACAAGCAAAAATTTCCTCAAGTAAGAATGGAATACCTCTTTAATGAGAGACTGAAAGGTAGAGGAGCATTAGTCATCCAAATGGCATAACCAGAATTCATAGTGACCTTCATGAGTCCTAAAAGTCATTTTCTCCACATCTCGTATCATGCATTCTTATTTGATGGTAACCGCACCTCAAATCCAGCTTTGAAAACAATTGTGCCCCATGTAATTCATCTATCGCCTCTTCAATTATGGGTATTGGAAATTTGTCTTTGATGGTTTGTTTGTTCAAGTGTCTATAATCTACACACATCCTCCATGAATTGTCTTTCTTCTTAACCATAACAATTGGTGAAGAAAAAGGACTATTGCTCTTCTTTATCACACCTGATTCCAAATGTTCTTTTACCATACCTTCCATAGCATCTTTCTGTGTTGGAGGATGTCTATATGGTCTAATGTTCACTGGATGAGCACCTTCCACCAATGGAATTCTGTGATCATGGGTTCTCTTAGGTGGCAGTGATGAGTGTGTAAATACTCATCATTTTTAGTCAAATCTGAACTGCAAAACATTTAAAAACACTCAGAAATGCATCAAAATGATAAAAATATCACAAATAAGTGTTTTATGTGTTTCAAATTAAAAAATACCAAAATCGATGAAAACATATAAAGTTTGCATAATTGGCAGTTTTAGTCCCCCAAGTTACAAAAGTTGTCAAAAATAGTCCCTGGTAAATCAAAATAAAACAAATTATCATTTAAGGTCCATGGGATTCAAAAGTTGTCAAAATAAACCCTTCAAAGTTCAGTTTTGCAAAATGGCAGCTTTGGTCCCTGAAGTTTCAAAGATTGACAGAAATTACCCCTGGACATTTTTATTTGAAAATTATTATTTTTGGTACTTGGGAAAATTAAACTTGTCAAAATTGGTCCTCTTGATTAACTTTGAGAAATTGACTGATTTGGTCCCTTGGTTTTTGATGAATTGCAATTATGGTCCTTATGTATTAATACAAATCACCCTTGGTCTTGAACCCCTTTCCACTTGACCCCTGACACTCTCCTATTTGAACCCCTCCACAAATAATAAAAACGACCCCCCACGACCCTTTTTTCCCTCCTCCCTCCTTTCTCTCCAACCCAGAACACCATCCACCCTTTTACCCAATAATCCTTCACCCAAGACACTGAAGTGGCTACCAAAGTTTATGGGGTTTGATTATCACATTCTCTCACCATTTGTTTGACATGTTTTCTTAACCTCTTCCAATAAAAGATACTGCAAATTTTGCTAGTGGTAGTCTTAACTCCAGAATGACCGCCAACTGACCCAAAGATGAAAGTGATTGAGTAACTCTGCTCTTAATTCTTGATCATTACCTACCACTAACTTCCATTTTCTTCTTAACTCTTGATTAGACCATGTATAAGAACCTTTTACATTTTGACCATTCTTCAACTGTGTAATGACCTGTTTAAGCTTTTCATCTGAATCCCAACTAGTCACAATTTTGTGGTACAATTCAGTATTCATAGAAGATGTAACCAAGCTGAACAATTCACTAGAATATCTGCAGTCGGATAATGCATCACAGTGAATATTTTCCACACCCTTTTGTACTGAATCTCATAATCAAACCCCATTAACTTTGGTAGCCACTTCGGGCCGGTTGTGCAGAGTAGACATCCTTTGATCCAATAAGTATTTAAGACTAAAATGATCAGTTTTAATCTTAAAATGTCTATCCAACAAGTACCCTCTCCACTTTTCCAAAGCATAGACAATAGCCAGAAATTCTTTTTCATAAGTAGACATAAGCTGGTGTTTTTGTGAAAATGTTTTGCTAAGAAAAGCTATAGGATGTCCCTCTTGTAACAACACAACTCCTAATCCCACCCCTGATGCACCAGTCTCCAAGGTAAATTCTTTGGTGAAATCGGTAACCTCAAAGACTGGAGCAAGAACCATAGCATGTTTGAGCTTATCAAAAGTCGCTTGAGACTCATCGGACCATAAAAACTATTCTTTTTGAGTAATTGGGTGAGTGGTCTACTAATGCTAGCATACCCTTGAATGAATCTTCTATAATAACCTGTAAGACCCAAAACCCTCTAAGTGTTTCACATTGGTGGGTACAGCCAACTAGCCATAGCCTTTATCTTCTCGTGGTCAGAGCTACTCCCATAGCGAAATAACATGACCCAAATACTCAACTCTATCAGTACCAAACACACACTTACTTTCCTTAGCATATAATTTGTGATGCCTCATAGTTTCCAACACAGTCTCCAAATGTAACAAGTGATCCTCCATATTTTGGCTATAAATGAGTATATCATCAAAGAACACAAGCACAAATTTCCTCAAGTAAGAATGGAATACCTCATTAATGAGAGACTGAAAGATAGAGGGAGCATTAGTCAGTCCAAATGGCATAACCAGGAATTCATAGTGACCTTCATGAGTCCTAAAAGCTGTTTTCTCCACATCTCAGATCATGCATTCTTATTTGATGGTAACCTGGACCTCAAATCCAGTTTGTAAACAATTGTGCCCCATGTAATTCATCTATCGCCTCTTCAATTATGGGTATTGGAAATTTGTCTTTGATGGTTTGTTTGTTCAGGTGTCTATAATCTATACACATCCTCCATGAATTGTCTTTCTTCTTAACCATAACAATTGGTGAAGAAAAAAGACTATTGCTCTTCTTTATCACACCTGATTCCAAAAGTTCTTTTACCATACCTTCAATAGCATCTTTCTGTGTTGGAGGATGTCTATATGGTCTAATGTTCACTGGATGAGCACCTTCCACCAATGGAATTCTGTGATCATGGGTTCTCTTAGGTGGTAGTGATGAGTGTGTAAATACTCATCATTTTTGGTCAAATCTGAACTGCAAAACATTTAAAACACTCAGAAATGCATCAAAATGATAAAAATATCACAAATAAGTGTTTTATGTGTTTCAAATGCAAAAATACCAAAATCAGATGAAAAACATATCAGGTTTGCATAATTGGCGCTTTTAGTCCCCAAGTTTCAAAAGTTGTCAAAAATAGTCCCTGGTAAATCAAAATAAAACAAATTATCATTTAAGGTCCATGGGATTCAAAAGTTGTCAAAATAAACCCTTCAAAGTTCAGTTTTGCAAAATGGCCGCTTTGGTCCCTGAAGTTTCAAAGATTGACAGAAATTACCCCTGGACATTTTTTTATTTGAAAATTATTATTTTTGGTCCTTGGGAAAATTAAACTTGTCAAAATTGGTCCTCTTGATTAACTTTGAGAAATTGACTGATTTGGTCCCTTGGTTTTTGATGAATTGCAATTATGGTCCTTATGTATTAATACAAATCACCATTGGTCTTGAACCCCTTCCACTTGACCCTGACACTCTCCTATTTGAACCCCTCCACAACCAATAATAAAAACGACCCCCCACGACCCTTTTTTCCCTCCTCCCTCCTTTCTCTCCAACCCAGAACACCATCCACCCTTTTACCCAATAATCCTTCACCCAAGACACTCAACCTCAACCTTAATTCTCTTTACCCAGTTAACCCCAACTCCCTAACCCACTACTCAAGCTTTCCCCTCTTCCCCAAATGCCACGATGGCAATCCAGGCTCAAAAAGCTCAATGGATGGCTCTGATTTATACTCACTTGTACCTACTTAATCAAGGGCCAAGATGATGTGAAGAAAGCACACAAAGGGGTTTTGGCTTGTTTACCTCACACAGAAGAAGCACAAGAAAAGATTGAAGACCCAAGTAGCTTTTAGTATAAATAGGAGATGTATGCCATTGATATAAGGCACCCTTTACTTAGTTTTCAAAATTAGTTTTATGTCTTTAAGTTCTATTGTAATGAGTTTTTTTTTAATCAATGAAAAGCATTCCTTTCTTTTATTCTGTTACAGTCCTATTTTTATAAAGTTGTCATTATAGTTATCAAGTGTTCTAACAGTTTTAATTAAGTAGTATTTAGCTTTCATCAAAAAACATTCTAAGTTCTAAGGGTTTCAACTTTCAATCAGTTTTAAGCACCTGTTGGGTCAAGGATGTGAAAGGGTCAAGGAGTCGTTTTAACCCATTTGACTTTCTAAGTCAAATCTCTTTTTAAGTCTAGTTTTAGGAGTTGGAAAATGGTCAAATTAATCTTTGGTGAGTTTGGTTAAAAATAAAAGTTGTTTTCTGTGATCTTCGTGAACTACACAGATAGCGCCTATGCTATGCTCTTGTTCTTATTTTTCAGTTTGATTGGTGTTTAAAATTAGTAAATCTTGTTTTTCTGAAATCCTTGTATTCCCAACTCAAATAGTTGATAGCTTATTTGTAGTTAGAAGTAATTGAGCTTGGTTAAAAGTGCCTTTAAAACCAATCAGTTGTCTTATTTTTTTCAGATCGTTGAAAAGTAGCCCAAAACAAGCTGGATACAGCTTATTTTTAAGTTGTGTTAGTGCCATTCTTTTCCACCCATTGGACTTTTTGGGTACCCTACTATGCTAACTTTGTTGTTGCAGCATGATCTTAGCTTTGGAAGTTACTTTTCAGTTCACAAATAAGCTCCAAAAAGAACTACAGCACCTTGCTTGTAGCCTGCAAGAAACACAAGTCAGTTACTATCTTTTAGCTTTTTAGTAGTATAGTTTAGCTCATTTAAGTTGTTAATTGCTCAATTAGTTTAAGTTAAATCATTGTTAGCTCATTAGTGCTTATCATAGGAGTTTATTGCTTGTTTTACATTCTCCATTTTAGCTTAGGATCCCCTAGTTAGTTTCATTGCCTCTTGCTTGTTCCCCTTCAGTTAGTTAGCTTTTTATTTGTTCTAGCTTATTTCAGTTAGTGGATTTAATATCACAGCTTGTTTCCCTTTCTTAAGTGCTTATTTAGCTTTTAATGTGCTTAAAATTATGAATAAGGGCTGTTTGGTTGGTCTGTCACATCAGTGGATAATAAGTCGGTCATTCAGCCTATTCCATGGTCTCATAAAAAAGTTCTTTGCACAAGCCAGTCATTTTTATCTCTTCTTTGATTTCCGAAAAGCAAAAGTAAAAAAAAAAATATAGTTTTCAAAAAGTGGAGCTAGGATTCGAACCTGGGTGTCCACAGTCTACTCACTCAAACCTCGACACCACACACCAACACCATCTGCCCTTGGGACTTGTCTTGTTTAATTCTTACACAATTTACTCTTTAACTAGCCTTTAGCAGTTTTAGCCTTAAGCCCTTTTAGCTTATTTAACAACTTATTTCCAAAGTAAAGCATTGTTTTCTTAATTTGTTAAGTCAAGCCGTTATAAAAGTACTTTCTGTGATTTTTCCACATTTATCTTAATTAGTTTAGTATTTTTAATTATCTAATTAGAGTTATTTAGTTTTTCATTCGTAATGATTATTTTAAAAGTCGAAAAAATTCCCTGCTTTTTTCTAAAATTATTTTTAGTCAAATAGAACGTAGGAAAATTGATTTCACACCCGTAGCCCTTAAATTGCAAAAATTTTACGTTTATGGCTCGGGTGGTTGCCGGTTTTCGCGTTTTTGTGTTTTAGCACCCTAGGACTTAGTTTAGCCTCGTTTTATCATTTCTTAGGCTTAGTAGTAGTTAGTTTGTAGTTTATTAGGGTTCCCTTGCCTTAATTACTTTCCCGTTAATTAATTCGTAGAAAACGTAATTCAAATCAACAAATCATTCAAATCCAATTCAAGTTCAAATCACGAAACTCAACGATTCCTTCAATTTCACACCTCGTTGGGACACGACCCGGGAAATCACTTTTCCGGTATCACTTTTATCACACCCGTAAGATTTGATACGTTAACCTTTTTCCTAAAGGGTTAATTTGCCGAATTTTACGGTTATTTTGATATACGTTGATATTGTGTTTTTCACCACTCACTTTCAAACGAATCAAATTTTTGGCGCCGCTGCCGGGGAGGTGTGTTGCGACAATATCGTGAAGTTATTGTTTTTATAAAAATACAAAAATACAAAAATATTTTTCTTTTCTTTGTTTATATATGTAAAAGATAAAAATACAAAAAGATTTTGCTTGTTGTTTTAAATAAAATAGAAGACACAATCAATATAACATTCTCAACTGAGGTGTTATCATTATAAGTTCCCGAACAAAAGATTTAAAACTTGCCTTTGTGTCGCTCGTGATTTGGTTTATTTCTATCGGATAAACAAACTGTGTAAGGGGTATAAGGACGGCCGACATTAAATTCGGCTAAAAGAGGCGGGTTTTAATAAGCTTCGCCCGACCTAATAAGCTTCTCCGCTCCTTTGTGCGTTTATCTTATAGAAGTGATCATTTTATGCGGGATTATTGGTTTAAGTTCACTGTGTTTTGCCTCGGTCTTGTTTTAATTGAAAGTGTTGTTTTTGGAAGTGCATGTGCACTCGTTCTTCTAGATCATTGAGCCCTTTTCGTGATCTAGCAGAAATTCCTAGAAGACGTTCTCATAGACATGCTGCCCGAATAGTCGAACCCGAGATTCGTACAATTCCAAACAACAATATGGCAGACGAACGAACTATGGCGGAAATGCTCCAAGCACCCACCGAGGGTTATGGAGATGCCATCGTTTTACCACCAATCAATTCTGATCACTTTGAATTGAAGACGGATTTGATCCAACTTGTGTCTACGAATCAATTCCACGGGTTTGATCGAGAAGACCCGTATGCACATATCCGTTGGTTTAACAAGTTGAACTCAACTATCAATTACAAGGATGTACCACAAAAAGTGATCAAACTGATGCTATTTCCGTTCTCACTTGAGGGGGTAGCCCGGATTTGGCTGGAAAAGAACCCTCGAACCATCGAAACTTGGGAGGATCTTGTTCAAAAGTTTGTCAATTATTTCTTTCCTCCATCAAAGACGACTAATCTTAAAAATGAAATTTCTGGATTTCGTCAAAATTTCGATGAAAACTTTGGAGAGGCATGGGAGAGATTCAAAGATCTCCTCAGGAAATGCCCCCATCATGAATTCACAGAGCTTCAGCAAGTTAATATCTTTTATAATGGGTTGAACGGTAACGATCAAGATTCTTTGAACGCAGCCGTCGGTGGCAATATCTTGAATCGTAAGCCTAAAGATGTGATTGAGATTTGCGAGAAAAAATCAAAAGTTCCTATTTCTCGCAACAAAGTCAATATTCGAACACTCGCTTCTTCATCCGGTAACTCTTCCGAGTTAGCCGCTCGTTAGCTTCTAACGGACGTCATCCGTTGTATGATGAAAGAGGTAAAGGAAATCAAAAGCGAAATTCATAAGCCGGAACCAATCAAAGCCGTGAACAAGGTGTGTGAAACTTGTAGTGGTCCACACGCGTATTATGATTGTCAAGCAACCGATGCTTCCGTTTACCAAGCTCCCGTAGCTTCGGTAAACCACAATCAATACCGACCACAGGTTGATCCTCACTACCGCACCTAGCAAGTATGACACCACCGTTTTCCTCCGCAAAACCATGGCAATCAAAATCGCTTTGTTCCAAATCAAGGATAAAACTTCAATAACTCTCAAAATTTCAATCAGAACCGGAACAATTTCAACCAACCATATCATGCTCCAAATCAGCAAAGTTATCAACAACCTTCTCAAGCTCCCTACCAAATGACTTCATGAAAATTACTGAGTCAAGCATACGTTCAATGCAAACTCGGATCAATAACATGAGAGTTGAGCTAAAAAAGGAAATTGATACCACAATGTCTCGGCAGATAGATGAGTTGAAGAATATGATGAGCGTTTCATGAACATGAATATGAACAAAGCCGTCATCTTCGGAGGACTCCCAAGCAATACAGTTCCAAATCCAAATGCCGAGTTGAAAGCCGTCACCACTCGTAGTGGTAAGACGCACAATGGACCTTCGACTCCAATGCCTCCTCCACCGGGAGCAATGAGTCAAGTTACCAAGGATACAACGGACAAGGTGCATTTCTCAAGCCCACGGTACAAGACACGCCCCACCTTCGGTAGTCCAAGCTTTAAGTCCGGAACACGAAGTTCCGAAGACAAATTCTGAGCCAGAAATGACTTCCGTCCCGGCTCAAAAGTCTAGTCACCCCTTACCCATCAAGATTGCATGATGAGAAGCTCAAAGACAAAACCAAAGAGCAAATGGAAAAATCTTTCCAAATTTTCAATGAACTGCACTTTGATATAAGCTTCGTTGATGCTCTCGTTCTAATGCCCAAATTAGCATCCACGCTTAAAAGCTTCTCCTGAGCAACAAAGATAAGTTATTCGAGATGGCTAAAACCCTCTCAATGAGCAATGCTCAGCGGTCCTTCTCAAGAAGCTTCCCAAAAAGCTTGAAGACCCCGGCAGGGTTTTAATCCCGTGTGATTTCTTGGGGATGGTTCAATGCTCCGCCTTGGCCGATCTTGGTGCAAGCATTAACCTCATGCCACTCTCAGTATGGAAGAAACTGTCTCTTCCTAAACTTATATCCACTTGTATGACACTCGAGCTAGCGGACCGTACCAAAACTCGTCCACTTGGGATAGCCGAGGATGTCGTGGTGAAAGTAGGAAAGTTTCACTTTCCTACTGACTTTGTTGTAGTAGACTTTGATGTCGATCCTAGAGTTCCCTCATCTTAGGGAGAGCTTTCTTGAGAACGAGCCGTGCTTTAATTGATGTATTTGCTGAAGAGTTGACCATACGGGTTGACAACGAAGAACTCACGTTTAATATCAACCAGAACTCCAAACCTCTATACAAACATAGTGTTGCCACAATTGATCAAAAATCTGAAAGAATCGATGCAACACTCTCAAATTTCACGGTTAAGAGGAGTCATCAAAACGGCGAGCTAAAAGCTTTGAAAATCAACCCCGGTTCAAACAAATGGTTTGAAAGTTGTACCAAGGAAGTCAAGAGTGTTCTTGATGATGATGATCTAGAATCGGAGACTTTATCGGAAGTGGTGGAAATTGCTAGCTCTAAGAGCACACCACTTGTACCACCTCCGGAATCAGTTTATCGTATTGAGTTTGTTAACTCTGTGAATGAAACCAAACTCTCTTCGTTTCATCCGATTGGATGATGATGTTTGTGATCCAATGGGAGACATTCTTCCCATTGAAGAATTTCTCAAAAATGATCCATCATCCACTAGTCTTATTATTTCCGACTCTTCCATCCCTTCTCTCACTCCTGATGAGGAAGATGACAACTTTTGGAATGAAGTCGATGCCTTTCTTAGTGATGAGTCGATTCCAACAGGAATTGATAATACTTACTTTGATTCGGCGGGGGACATCCTTTTCCGGAAAAATCTGTTGATTGAAGAACCGTTTCCAACCCTCCCTACCGTAATTCCTGTTGACAATCACCACACAAACTTCAAGACTAAGCTTAAAAATGTCAAAAATGGTGATTTTCTTTTTTCTGCTGAGGAATGGACTTGCATTCTCATGCACATCTTTATTCCATTCTTCACAGATGGTGTGGTTGCTCTTTCCCTTTTCTCTTTCCGGAATGAGGACACCATCTTTGACCCCGGTATCATCCTTTATAGTTTCTACTATTAACAATACTGCGGTTGTATCTCGTCGGTGTGGAACTTTCTGATGTTCATATGTTTATTAACACTGTGAACGAAAGCCCGATCGAGATTGGTTTTCCACGTTGCTTCCCCAAGAACAAATGAATACGGGATCGAGTCAAGCTAGCGACTTCGGAATCAAAAACAAGAGCACACTATATGGGTTTTCACCCGTATTTCTGACTTCTTTCTACTTTCTACCACCCTAGTGTGGGGAGTTGCCCCCCACTGTTGTATATAAAGTTTTCCAAAAAAAAAAAAAAAAAAAAAATTCAAATAATGGCCGTAGTATTTCCCTTTTACGTTCTATGTTTCGGCATAACCCCCGGTACTTTGAATATTGAGGGCAATATTCATTTCTAGTGTGGGGGGAATTCTCACGAATTTTATCATGTAATTATACCACCCTATTCCCCCATTTTTGGCCAAAATTTTTTTTTGGAATAAGTGTTTTGCACTTACTCAGATTACGGTTATCAGTCCGCCATGTCTAATAAACAAAAGGATTCGCTAATCCAGGAGCAAACGGCTCTTGGTAAAGATATCTCAAATCCGTTGACGGCTTGCAATTTGCCCAAAATTGTATGGTGTTCAACTCACCATATCTTTAATTAGTGAAGAGTTGGCTAGCCCGCAAGTTTATGGCTTGTGGTAAAGGCAGTTGGAAAACCATAATTGGTAATCACCACCAAAGATATTTTGTCTAAGAGTTGGCTAGTCCGTAAACGGCTTCGGTAAAGACAAATCAAAACCGTTGAAAGCCGGTGATTTGCTCAAAATCATTTGGTTATCATTGTACCAAGGTTCTTACTTGAACTAAAACAATTGGCTACTCCAGAAGTAATGGCTTTAAGTAAAGAGATTCAAATCCATTAAGTTTTCTCAAAATATTGCTAGGGACTAGCAATAGTTTAGTGTGGGGGATTGATGAGTGTGTAAATACTCATCATTTTTGGTCAAATCTGAACTGTAAAACATTTAAAAACACTCAGAAATGCATCAATATGATAAAAATATCACAAATAAGTGTTTTATGTGTTTCAAATGGAAAAATACCAAAATCAGATGAAAAACGTATCAAGTTTGCATAATTGGCGTTTAGTCCCCAAGTTTCAAAAGTTGTCAAACATAGTCCCTGGTAAATCAAAATAAAACAAATTATCATTTAAGGTCCATGGGATTCAAAAGTTGTCAAAATAAACCCTTCAAAGTTTTGCAAAATGGCAGCTTTGGTCCCTGAAGTTTCAAAGATTGACAGAAATTACCCCTGGACATTTTTTTATTTGAAAATTATTATTTTTGGTCCTTGGGAAAATTAAACTTGTCAAAATTGGTCCTCTTGATTAACTTTGAGAAATTGACTGATTTGGTCCCTTGGTTTTTGATGAATTGCAATTATGGTCCTTATGTATTAATACAAATCACCCTTGGTCTTGAACCCCTTTCCACTTGACCCCTGACACTCTCCTATTTGAACCCCTCCACAACCAATAATAAAACGACCCCCACGACCCTTTTTTCCCTCCTCCCTCCTTTCTCTCCAACCCAGAACACCATCCACCCTTTTACCCAATAATCCTTCACCCAAGACACTCAACCTCAACCTTAATTCTCTTTACCCAGTTAACCCCAACTCCCTAACCCACTACTCAAGCTTTCCCCTCTTCCCCAAATGCCACGATGGCAATCCAGCTCAAAAGCTCAATGGATGGCTCTGATTTATACTCACTTGTACCTACTTAATCAAGGGCCAAGATGATGTGAAGAAAGCACACAAAGGGGTTTTGGCTTGTTTACCTCACACAGAAGAAACACAAGAAAAGATTGAAGACCCAAGTAGCTTTTAGTATAAATAGGAGTTGTATGCCATTGATATAAGGCACCCTTTACTTAGTTTTCAAAATTAGTTTTATGTCTTTAAGTTCTATTGTAATGAGTTTTTTTTTTAATCAATGAAAAGCATTCCTTTCTTTTATTCTGTTACAGTCCTATTTTTATAAAGTTGCCATTATAGTTATCAAGTGTTCTAACAGTTTTAATTAAGTAGTATTTAGCTTTCATCAAAAAACATTCTAAGTTCTAACGGTTTCAACTTTCAATCAGTTTTAAGCACTATTTGGGTCAAGGATGTGAAAGGGTCAATGAGTCGTTTTAACCCATTTGACTTTCTAAGTCAAATCTCTTTTTAAGTCTAGTTTTAGGAGTTGGAAAATGGTCAAATTAATCTTTGGTCAGTTTGGTTAAAAATAAAAGTTGTTTTCTCGTGATCTTCGGGAACTACAGGGATAGCACCTATGCTATTGCTCTTGTTCTTATTTTTCAGTTTGATTGGTGTTTAAAATTAGTAAATCTTGTTTTTCTGAAATCCTTGTATTCCCAACTCAAATAGTTGATAGCTTATTTGTAGTTAGAAGTAATTGAGCTTGGTTAAAAGTGCCTTTAAAACCAATCAGTTATCTTATTTTTTTCTGTATCAGTTGAAAAGTAGCCCAAAACAAGCTGGATACAGCTTATTTTTAAGCTGTGTTAGTGCCATTCTTTTCCACCCATTGGACTTTTTGGGTACCCTACTATGCTAACTTTGTTGTTGCAGCATGATCTTAGCTTTGGAAGTTACTTTTCAGTTCACAAATAAGCTCCAAAAAGAACTACAAAGACCTTGCTTGTAGCCTGCAAGAAACACAAGTCAGTTACTATCTTTTAGCTTTTTAGTAGTATAGTTTAGCTCATTTAAGTTGTTAATTGCTCAATTAGTTTAAGTTAAATCATTGTTAGCTCATTAGTGCTTATCATAGGAGTTTATTGCTTGTTTTACATTCTCCATTTTAGCTTAGGATCCCCTAGTTAGTTTCATTGCCTACTGCTTGTTCCCCCTTCAGTTAGTTAGCTTTTTATTTGTTCTAGCTTATTTCAGTTAGTGGATTTAATATCACAGCTTGTTTCCCTTTCTTAAGTGCTTATTTAGCTTTTAATGTGCTTAAAATTATGAATAAGGGCTGTTTGGTTGGGTCTGTCCACATCAGTGGATAATAAGTCTGGTCATTCAAAGCCTATTCCATGGTCTCATAAAAAGTTCTTTGCACAAGCCGGTCATTTTATCTCTTCTTTGATTTCGAAAAGCAAAAAGTAAAAAAAAAAATATATATAGTTTTCAAAAAGTGGAGCCAGGATTGAACACTGGTCTCCACAGTCTACTCACTCAAACCTCGACACCACACACCAACACCATCTCGCCTTGGGACTTGTCTTGTTTAATTCTTACACAATTTACTCTTTAACTAGCCTTTAGCGCTTTTAGCCTTAAGCCCTTTTAGCTTATTTAACAGCTTATTTCCAAAGTAAAGCATTGTTTTCTTAATTTTGTTAAGTCAAGCAGTTATAAAAGTACTTTCTGTGATTTTTCCACATTTATCTTAATTAGTTTAGTATTTTTAATTATCTAATTAGAGTTATTTAGTTTTTCATTCGTAATAATTATTTTAAAAGTCAAAAAAATTCCCTGCTTTTTTCTAAAATTATTTTTAGTCAAATAGAACGTAGGAAAATTGATTTCACACCCGTAGCCCTTAAATTGCAAAACTTTTACGTTTATGGCTCTGGTGGTTGCCGGTTTTCGCGTTTTTGTGTTTTAGCACCCTAGGACTTAGTTTAGCCTCGTTTTATCATTTATTAGGCTTAGTAGTAGTTAGTTTGTAGTTTATTAGGGTTCCCTTGCCTTAATTACTTTCCCGTTAATTAATTCGTAGAAAACGTAATTCAAATCAACAAATCATTCAAATCCAATTCAAGTTCAAATCACGAAACTCAACGATTCCTTCAATTTCACACCTCGTTGGGACACGACCCGGGAAATTACTTTTCCGGTATCACTTTTATCACACCCGTAAGATTTGATACGTTAACCTTTTTCCTAAAGGGTTAATTTGCCGAATTTTACGGTTATTTTGATATACGTTGATATTGTGTTTTTCACCACTCACTTTCAAACGAATCAGGTAGTTGAGTAGGGACTTGAAATACATCTGCAAAGTTCTCCACAATCTTGTGAATCTGTGGGTTTGGTTCCTTCTCCTGACCCTCCATTTGCATACAAGTAGGTGCAGAGTTAGGATATACACAAAGAGCCATAGAATGTAGTTCTGCTTGTCTCACAGTTTTGTCAGAAGCTTTGGTCTTCAACCAATCCATGTTAGACTTGTTAATTCCTCTGAGCAAAACCTTTTGATTATTGTACTTGAAAATCATCCTCAACTCTCCAAAATTCACCCTTATCTCCCCTAAGGTAGCCAACCATTGAATTCCAAGTACCATATCATAACCCCCCAAAGGTAATAGCATCACATATGTAGTGAAAGGAGTAGTACCAAAATGCCATTTGAATCCTTTACATTCTCGCATCAAGAACCAATTTATTACCATCTCAATCAGAACCGTAATGGGCATGTACTTTTGGTGACACAACCTATCTGCTTGGCCATATTTTTGTCCAAAAAATTATGTGTAGACCCACAATCAATCAAAATGTGTAGTGTATGTTTACCAACTGTGCCAAGGACCCTCATGGTTTGAAAATTTGTGGTACCAGTAAGAGCATTGAGTGATATCAATGGCCGTGGATCGCAAATCAATCAAATCCTCTTCTCCCACAGTTTCATCTATCTCCAAAAATGACACCCCTTCATTTTCCAAATCAGGCACTAAAACCAAAGAGTACAACTGACCACTACACTTATGTCCAGGAGTATATTTTTTATCACAAGAAAACAAAGATTATTGGCTCTTTTTTCTGCATACTCTTTCTGGGTCAACCTTCTATTGTTACTAGCAACTGAATTGTTTGGTTTAGCAACTGAAGTGTTTGGTGTTGGCAACAATGGTTTGTTAAAAGTACTATTAGAAGCCTGACCAAATCTTGAATTATTGGGAACAAAAGTACTCCTATTCTTCTTCTTAATTGCATTAAGAGTAGCTTCTTGGAGGTTTGTCAAGCAATAAGCATCAGCCAATGTTTTTGGCTTGAACATTCTGACACTCATAGCCAATTCAGTTGGTAGCCCACCCAAAAACAAACTCATTGCATGTACTTCACTTATCTCTACCCTACTCAAAAGATTATCAAATGCATCTTCATAATCTCTAGCAAGAGTTTCATACTTCAAATTCTTTAGTTCAGACATAGGATCATCATAAACACTACCAAATCTGTCCAAAATGGCCTGTTTATACACTACCCAATCTACAAATCCTCCATGAATCTTAAGAAACTGTGTATGCCATAACAAAGCTTTATCATAAAGATGAATAGAAACAAGATTTACCTTCTCGATTTCAGCCACTTGATCAATCAAGAACAGTTGTTCACATCTAAACAACCAACCTCTTACATCTTCACCAGAGAATTTAGGGAAATCAATTTTAGCTACTCTTGTGTGTTGTAATGAACCACCTCCATTATTACCACCCATTTGAGTGTTTTGCAAACTCAACCCTGTAATTTCCCCTGCACATTTGTTCCAATCTTGTATTCATAGCCTCGCATAGCCCCACTCATCATTTGAGCTATCGATCTGCTATGTACCTTCTTGTTTCATCATCAAAACTACTGAAGACCCAAGTAGGCTGTTTGATCTGCTGAACCAGTTCTTGTAACCACCATTGTTAACTACTTCAAGATTCTCAACTAATCGCCACGTGTACTATTTCTTGAATATGATGTAGATCTGTTACTAATTATCACTCTCACTTCTTCAATTGAACAATAACTAGTAATCTGAACCGTTTCTTGATTTACCGTAATTGTTGATCGAAAATAACAACCTCCACCAAAAGTGGACCAGAAATGTGATTGTAATGGATGTAAAATATGAATGAAGACGATATAGAGCCAAGAAAGAGCTCTGATACCACTTGATAAGCACCAATAGGGATCAATTAAGATCCGTTAGAGGATTACAAACAGTTGGGCAATCAAGAATGAAGAAATAGACCGCCAAAACCAATTTTGTATTATCAAAGTGTGAAATGTACAAAGATAGTCGGATGATTACAAGAGTTGAGAGAGAATTATATTTCTAAAACTGAAAATGAAAGTAGAACAATACAAGTATTTAAAGTGGGTTTTGGCGGGAAAGGTTGTTAGAAGCAGTTGAGGAGTAAGTCATGTGCACCTCTTGTGTCTAGTCTTTAGACTATGCACAAGCACCTCACATGCCATCAACAATTCACTTTATCACTTAAGTACTTATCAGCTTGTCGATGGTACTGTCGAGCACAACTCAGATGTTTATAAAATAATGATATCACTAATTGTTATATTACCTTCTTAGCAACTGCATAATGTTAGCAAGGGACCTTAGAGAAGAGAACTTAACATCGCCATTTGACTTTTAGAATCAAGTGTTTTCAAGCTTCAAACTTTGGAAGCAATGTAATCACCGAGGATCTCATGCTTCAAAACTTGCTCTGCATAAGCCATTACTTAATAAGAAAGTGGATCTTTCAATCAACAAATGATAGAGATGACAAATAAGATGGGACAGAAGTTGGGTAACAGATCACGACAAATTCCTTGTATGGGGTGGGTTGGGTTGAACCAAAACAAAACACTTTTTGTCAAATTCTGCTATGAACTTTAGAAAATGAAAAGGAATTGAATTAAATAACAATGAAATAAAATACATTAAAGAGAAAAAACTCTGGTCCTAGTTTAGAAGAACTTTGGTTTAGAATCTGGAATAGGAGCATGCAAAAAGAAGTTGGAGCATACAAATTTGTCACCATAAAACATATTATTTAATTACTGTTCAAGTCAACTCAGTACGTTGGCGGAAAGAATGAAAGAAAAAGAGAGCTTCTGAAATTTAGTATAAAACCTTATCAAGTAGCAGTGAACATCAATATAGTGTATCCTTTAGTCCCATCTAGTATTGTAAGAAGAGATCCGTTATAGATTGTAATATAGAGATGGAAAATGTCCAGAGGAACATTTATAACTTTGAACTACAGTTTCTTATTTAGGGCCAAACCACTTGTAATTAATGTTAGTCTCTGCCAACTTATTTCAGAATTTTTTGACTCGCTTCTTTATACATTATCTTAGCATCAACATTAAACCCTTTCATAAATTGCATTTGAACATATCCATTAGCACTCATTTAAGTAGCGAGTGCAAGAATAATAAGTGCTAATTGACAGCATGTTGTAAACGCTATCACCAAACCCGCAGTTGCAGATGCTGAATCTTGGAAAATTTGAGCAAGCGCGCAACCAACTAAACCACGAATGGGATAAGCGACAAACGATACCACTCCAAGGATAACCAACATTAGGTCCCAAAATTTTGAGTGTGACTTCATTTTGTGAGGCGGTTCATTAAATGTCTTGATCATGAGCAAAAGCAATTACTAAAAATATAGACCAAGTATGATCATGAGTAACAATCGCATCTAACACATCTAATTTATTTATAAACTTGTAAATGAGAATCAAGTTCAAAAACCTACTTATTTGAACAAATTATCAATACAACTAATATACCGGCTTATTCATGTGTAAATACGTACTGATTATAATCTTTATAATTATAATTTATATTGTTTTAAAATAGTGTGTGTAAAAATAATATGCATTTGTATGTGTTCCATTGTGATTTCATTTGTTAACATATGCAATATCTTTCCTAAACATGTATACGTTTAACATATGCAGCTCTTTTTACTCAATTCTCATATCATATATTTTCATCAATTTGTTTAGCAACATGTATAATAAAATAGCATTATGTATCATATTAATATGGCTTTGCCATAAACTAAATAGTGTGCATAACAAATACAAATAAAATGTCCTTACCTCCTCATCCTGCAACACACATTAAGCTATATGTATCATGCTCTTCATTTAGTTTACGGCAATGCCATATTGAGATACATCTTGCTGTCACCACCATGCTATCGACCATAGAACTAATATCTTTTATAGGCGTAATCTTCTGATTCATTGATCTTTGGTCCTTGATTCATCATACTTGCAACACATATTCTGTATTCAAAAGAGTCACATGTAATCTCAATACGCCGAATCATAATAATGTATAAAAAATAAGGTATCATATAACCACAATCTTGAAGCAAATAATTTAAATAACCTCATACAGAGATGCCTCATTTGCATTATCCTGGTAATTTTAAAAAATAACCATAAGGCTGTTAATAAATAGATGAAAACACAAATATTATGTAAAGCGTACAAAGCCAAAAAAGAGAGTATTCTTGCAGGTCTATCACCAAAGTTCATCGTAACTGTGGGGCCATTCATGTGATGAAGGAAACACAAAAATCAGTAAACATTAGAAGAGATTGTGAGGAAAAAAAAGGATATTATGGTTTTTGAAAAAAAATATAATGAACCGTATATTTTTATATATATGTTTTGTTTAGGGCTACATAAGTTGTAAGGATTCTCCTACATAATTGGTTGCATAGATTTATAATTTTGGACTTGCAACAAATATTCCAAAAAATCATGTTGCCCTAGTGGTAAACACACATGTTATTTATCCAAATAACCAAGGTTCAATCCTTGCAAGACTCCTTTTTTATAAACAAATTTTGAAAATTAATAAAAAAAAATCCGAAAATTAATAAAAAAAAATCCGAAAATTAAATAATACATAATTAAATTTAAAAAATATTGCTTAGTTGGACAAAAAATGCTTATGTGGCATGAAATTGGATTATTTGGCATTGAGGTGGCATTAATACCAAATGCCTCCTGTTATATATATATATATATATATATATATATATATATATATATATATATATATATATATATATATATATATATACCCAATATGTAAACACTAGTTGTTATACGTATGCATTTCTATAACATGAAAACACTATTACTTGTTTAGCGTTTTATATGAAAACGTAAGTGTGTTAGTAAACTATTGGCTCATACCATTTACGTATTTTATTTGTTTCGTTAAAATGATTTTACGTTTGTTATCGAAAAAACATTAGAAGATCGTAAAATATAAAAAATGTTTTTACTGCTTATTTGTATTAACAATCTCCCTCTTTTTGTTGATGACAAAACATAAGATTATTTTAAGGAAAAACTAAAATTCATAAAAGTTTGAATTGGAGTTTTTACTCTCTTCTTCCTCTTTTTGTCGAAACAAAAAAAGCGTCGAAAAGAAACTAACACATTGTTTTAAGAAAAACATGTGAAAAGAAAGAAATGTGAAAAATAGAGAGTAAGGGAAGAGAAGTATTCTCGTATTAGCTCCCCCTTGACGGTTCCATCCCTTTTTGAGGGCGTCAAGTAATTAGAAAGACTAAGCGAGTGCTTTGCAAGTATGTTTGCAAATGGTTTCGTCTTTTTGACGAACATGCTCCCCCTTGACGAGTGCTCCTTTGCAAGGAGGACGTCATGTAGTTATTGTAATCCTATGTGAAAGTATTGCAAATATTTTTGCAATTGTTTTACTTTGACAAAAAACTCCCCCTAGCTAAGGGTGTCAAAGTCTTCATGTGTATATTGAAAATCTACAAAACAAAAGTTAGGAAACAAGTATATGATGCATAATTTCCTTCAAATAAGACTCAATTTAGTAATAAAAATGTCTTCTGTTGAACGGATCCCACGGTTCCTCCCTTGGAGGGATCCGTCTAGGCTAAAATGAGGGATCCGTCTGCCTGTAAGCTTAAGACAGCAATGGTGATGTAAAATGTGATGTTAACATCAAAATAAGATATGTGTTAAGGCACCAAACATATTCTCAAGACAATATGGCATATAACATGTAATTTCATTCAATATAAATACGAGAAATGATCTACATATCTCTAAAACTAAGAGAATGAGTCAAACAAGTAATACATTTTCTACTAATTCTAAGAAGTACCGGAAACCTAAAAAGCATCAATGTGCTTGAAATCTAAGGATGAGTAGAAGTGTTGATTTGGTCTAATCGTTCAAGGAGATGATTAAACATGAAATGCAACTCATTTCGTACTTCTTAAACAAGTCCTTGGGTGATTTGACAATTAGTGCAATTATTGTCATGACTAGGAGCCGGAGGAGGTGGGATGTTTTGAGGAGGCTCCACAAAGGATGATGGAACTCGTAAAGATGAGTTGAGCAATATAGGATGTGGTTCCACTAAAAATGAGGGTGATGATGCACGAGTTGGTGGTGCTGATGGAAAGTCCTCTATATGGTCATATCTTTGGTGATTCCTTGTCTCCAAAGATGGACCATTTGATGATGCAGGTGGTTCCCTATTTAGCGAGAAGGTTGGTGAATGAGAATTCCTTAGTGGTGAATCTTCTAATGAGTAGAGATTTGGATGAGAAAGAGGTTCAGTAAAGGAATGTAGTCTAGGTTCTAGAAATGAAGGCTTGGGTGTTTTACTAGAGCTAGGTGCGTTTGGTTTAGTGCTTGATGAAGCCTTTTCCAATTCAAAAGGTCGAATGCTAATTCTAGCGGTTCTTTTAGCTATTGTTGATTGAGGTTGTTGAGGGGGATTGTAGCATTTGGACTTCTTACGGGTGATGACTCGGTGGATGATATCTCATGAACCATATGAGCATTCTTTTTGGATGAATCTTTGGTTGAAGAGTTCTTGCTAGAAGCTTTAGTCATAGTGAAGGAGAGGGTGTAATAGAAGTCTTAACTACTGATTTTTGGATTGTGGTATGAATAGTGGCTTAAACTCCTAAGAGTGCTTGGTTTATAAAGGATGAAGTTGAGTTAATGAATTAACTTCTTGACCACTAAGAATTTTGGCATGCACTAAGGTCAACTATGGTGTAGTTATATTCTAGGGAGTCATTAAATGATAAGTAAAAGTGTTTAGACTACCAAAGAGAGTTTGAATTTGGAAGAAAAGCTAATTATAAGTTGTTCTGTAGACCCGAATCCCATGGTTCCCTCTCACTAGGGATCCGTCTAGTTATAAAAGGGATCCGTCACGACACAGCATAGTGGTGAGGTGATTATGCTCTTTTAAGGTCTAGTACCTATAAATCTTAATGGTTTGACTTCTCTCAGGTGTATTAAATGGTATGTAACTTAAATGTCCAACTACAAGGAGTGAGGATACCTAATGATAGTTTTTGGTAAGAAAGTGGACTTTTTGAGAGTGCAACTAAGTATTTAAGGATGATACTATTGATTTGAGGATGAAAAATGAGGACAATTGATCCTAGAGATCAGATGGTGGCTTAAGAAAAATTTAGAAAATTCCTAAAAAATAAAAAGAAATGAAAAACTAGTTTTAAGCCTATTTTGAGGTAAGGATGACTAAAATCAATTTGTCAAAATTTAGAAAAATAGCCAACTAAGTGCTTTGAGATGTGAGGAACAATGTGTGAGTATGGGAGCAGAAATATGGTGAGTTTTGGTGAAGTGATAAATCAAAAATACCTATAGTGTGATCCTATGTTAGCTATGAGTGAGTGTGAGACCTACTAAGTTTGAGGAAGACTTAAGTGGTCCTAAAGTATCATGTTTAGCTAGTGTGATAAGGTCTAGAGGATTGGATTGTAGTGAAAGTGTAAGAAGTCCTTGTCTGTTTTCTCGGATCCTACGGTTCCCTCATCTGAGGGATCTGGCTAGTTATAGCTCAGGGATCCGGCTACTGCTGACCAGTAGCTTCTCAGCAAATGTGCAGTTTTTGTAATCTTTAGCAAATACTCATCCTAATCATTTCTACATTCAATAAACATATGCAAGCAACAAATATAATGCATAGTAAGTAAGAGCGACTAGAATGTAAGAAAAATGAGTGGGATCGACTTCTTGATTGTGATCAAGTTGTCGTAAAATTCTCATTTCGGGTTCCTAGGTTAGAATGTTTTAGTTTATGTTATGCCATCTACTACGAGCTACGTCCTAAACTACATAAATATTGTTTTGATTGTTTACAGACCATTGTTCATAAATTGTTCACAAATTAAGGTCTACTACCTTACCTTCCTTCCATTCAACCTCTCACTCCATCTCCATCGCCATCGCCTCTACTCTTCACTCTTAACCCCTCCACCCCTACTTCTTCTTCTTCATGAGGAAGTTAGCAAAAAACTTGAATATGCCCTTTGTTTCTTGGAATTCTTGTGAAGGGCTCGGGACTTCCGGCAGTTGGTCAATGTATGCTAAGGGGTCGAGATGGAGGTTGCCAAGGGGGTTGATTCCTTCTCCTTCTCTTTCTCTTTCATCCGATGAGTCCGTTGGTGGGTAAGGTCTCTTACCATCCACCATAATCCTTGTAGTCTTTCCATCGGACAAAGGCACCATAACCTTGTTGCAAAAAGTGTGGTCATAGGAATAAGGAGAAGAATCTAGAGCAAAGACGAAGTTTTCTAGGCGATTCAAGATCATGGCATAGGGGAGTACCATCTTGTCTATACTTTTCACACTTTCCATTCTTTTCACCATGTAATAGGCGAGGTTGAAGTGAGTGCCGGTTACAAGGCAATTGATCGTAAAGCTTGGGCAAGCATTGGGATGGTCCTTATTTCCTCCCAAACAAAGAACGTTCTCCCTTAGCACAAGTTCCCATTTCTTGTATAATGGGAACATTTCAGAAAGCTCCATTTGAAATGGATATCTATAGATCACCTTGGACTTTCTAGTGACTCTTGACGGAGAGGCTCTTTCCATGAAGATGGTATCTCTTACCGTAGTTGCTTCCGTGATGGCTGTGTAGTATACCTCGTGATGATCCACCATATCATGAAGCTCGGCCAATGACCATTCATTTGAGTACATACATACTCCTTGACTTGGGATACGAAGTATCCTAGCAAACTCTTCAAGAGTGAAGGTGAACTCGTGCTCATTGATGATAAAGGCTATCAAAATGGTTTCATCTTCATTTCAAATGATTCTCATGGTCTTGTAAAACTCTAGTACAAACACCGGAAAAATATGCTCATTAGTGTTCATGAGGCAATGTAAGTTGATTCTCGCAAAGACTTGGGGAATGTCGGTGTTGTTGGTGAATGAGGGTTCAACTACTCGTCCTTCATTGAATAATCTCTTTTCCAACATCTTGAAGGCTTTTCGGTTATCCTGGCTCAACCCATCCTTTCGATGGTACATGGGAATGTAATGAGCGGTGTCTTGGTAATCTTGTTTTCTATTGCAAGGAATGATTGGTCCTAAACATCAAAACCACAATGTGATGTTAATTGTGTGAATAGTAACCTAATGAGATTCATCACAGTTTTGCTCAATACATCTTCATTAAATTCAAAAAAATGAGTTTAATTTGTATTAACAATATTGATTCTTTGATTTAGTTTATCTTAGAAAACAATTTGATAACAAATTGTGACAAACCAATTTCAGCTCAATTTCTAAAGATGAAAATTGTACTTCTAGGAACTAAATAATGGAAATAACAATGTAGTGAAGATTATACTTACACAAGTGAATGTTTCCTTAGAGAAGATGATGAATTAACTCATGTGAACAGTAAATTGGGTTTTATGTTCGTGGGTTTGAGAAGGTAAAGTGAAGTATAGAAATTCCACAATGATCATCTTTTACTTAAAATGTCTTATGATGTGCCGATTCCCACGGATCCCTTGAATGAGGGATCCAGCATATCAGCAATTATCAGTTTAAGTAATCTTTGATAATTTTGATTTGGGAGTTCTAATTCTTGGCTAGGGTCGATGGTTATGCTCTATAACTTATGGTTTGGGGTTTTGACGTGTTTTACTAGTCCTATTTGACAAGGTTCCCTTTTTATGAATAAATCATAATTCTTTGGGAAGTTTTAAAGATTATGATAAAATCCTATATTATCATAATATGAGGAGTTTCACATGGATACTTATTGAAATAGATGAAATGTCAATAAACTTATGTGAGGAGTGATGCAAGGCTCTCGAATAGCCGAGATATCATTATCACTAGTTTGTAGTTTTGTCTATAGAGATCGACAAAGAATACTATTCTTGATGATGAGTTCTATATAACAAATCTAGTGATTTTTAAGAAAGCATAATGAGACTACTAATCTTAATCGTGTTTATACCAAATGATATTATTAATTAATATAAAAAATATACGAAAATAATTTATTTGTAAGTAACAAGCATACCTTTGCTATATATTCTTTTTGAGAAAAGAGATATTGAAGCAAAATTCTTCATGATCTTCTTAGGATGCCCAAATCCTAGTATAGAGAATTCTTTGCTATATATTCTTTTTGAGAAAAGAAATATTGAAGCGAAATTCTTCATGATCTTCTTAGGATGCCCAAATCCTAGTATGGATAATTCTTCAACAAGGAAAATATATGAAAGATTTATCATTATCCAACATTATAAAATATGATGATTTAAAACATGACCTTTTGTTTTTAAGAAATTTTTCTTCCTTGTAGTTTTCAATCATACACGGATCGTATCAAGTTTTTAAAAGTACAATATACTCTTAAAAAACTTGGTAACGAAGCTTTAGTACCAATTGTGGAAAACTATAAGGGGGGTTGAATAGTTTTACCAATTAAAACTTTGTTTTTTAAAATGTTTAGATCGACTTATGTCAATCTATTTAAATGTGTATGTTGGATGTTGATAGATAAGTATGTAGATATGTAATGCAAAGGTAAAGAGTAAGAAACACGAAACCACAACACGAGTGTTTATAGTGGTTCGGCTACAACGACACCTTCCTTGCCCTTCTCCACTCCCCGAGTTACCCACTCGAGAGTTCGTAATCACTACACAACACAAACTCCTTGTGGCGGAGAAGCCATCACAACGTCGCCTACTCTTTATCCGGTACAAGGCTAGACACCGGGTTCTTCCACAAGGTAGAACCAAACCTATCACAACGTCGCCTACACTTTATCCGGTACAAGGCTATATACCGAGTTCCATTACAAAGGAGGAACTACTACCCAACACTACACAACACCTATCCCAAAGGAGACCCACTCATTAGTACAACATCATCAAGGATATCAATATCCTTGAACACAACCTATCTATATTTGTACATCGATGCACCATATCGATTGTACACCCTTGGCATCTTTCACTAATGCCCTTGACATGATCTTTTGACACCTTTAATTAATCCCTTCATCATGGACCTTTGGCACCCTTCACTAATGCCTTAGACATGGACCTTCGGCACCATTCACTAATGCCTTCGACTTGACCCTTTTGGCATCTTTCTCTAATGCCTTCAACACAACACTTCTAGAGAGGAAGAAATAACTATCAACAAGAGAACTTCAGTAGTCATGATGATGACGAAGCCAGGAAACTCAAGGACTTGAGCTTGCTCGAATTCAAGAGGTGGTGATCTCGCCTTTAAGAGGAACCTATAGAATCACACAAAAACAAAACACAAAGTACATAGAAAGATCTTTTGGATCTGTGGTTAGAGAGTTTACAATACTAGGAGAAAGTATGTGTAGGAGTGGTAACCTTCAATGAAGAAATGGCTCACTATTTATAGATAAAAAATCACTACTGTCCCACGGATCCCTTGCTTGAGGGATCCGTCTAGTGTATTCCTAGGGATCCGTAGGACGCTCCCCCTAAATGGGTTGTGGGTCATGGATCATGGATCATGGGTTGTAGACTTTGAACCATGGGTATCCAAATAGATACAATGTATCTAGAAGATGCAATGCATCTTGTTAATGGGTCATGGGTTAGCTCCATGGGTAATTGATAATACACATTATGACTTATGCATGATGTCATGCAATGGGTCATGGGTTATGGATCATGCTCCATGGGTATGGGTCATGGACTTTGGGCTTTACCCAACTAAATTCAATGTATTTAGTCGATGGGTTAAACACTTATACTTCTACCCATTAAATTACCCAATATAATACATACTATGTATGTATATATATATATATATATATATATATATATATATATATATATATATATATATATATATATATATCTACCCAATATGTAAACACTAGTTGTTATACATATGCATTACTATAACATGAAAACACTATAACTTGTTTAGTGTTTTATATGAAATCGTAAGTGTGTTAGTAAGCTATTGGCTCAAACCTTTTACGTATTTTATTTGTTTTGTTAAAATAATTTTACGTTTGTTATCGACAAAACATTAGAATATCGTAAAATATAAATAAACATTTTTACGGATTATTTGTATTAACACTAGCAACAACTATTTTTTTTTTCAGGTGGATAATAAAAATAGTAACTCATTGTTTCCTTTGGGTATCCTATAAAGATACACTTAACAGATCTCTGTTGGAGTTTATCTGGTGAGTCACGTTTAACAAATGCCTCACAACCCCAGACCTTTAAGTAAGACAAGTTGGGAGATTTTCTATACCATAATTCGTATGGAGGCTTATCAACCTTCTTCGTTGGAACCATATTAAGAATGCGAACAACAGTCTCTAAAGCATAATCCCAAAAGGATAAGGATAGAGTTGTAAGATTAAACATAGATCGAACCATGTCTAAAAAGGTATGATTCCTCCTCTCAGACACACCACTGTCCTATGGTGTATACAAAGGAGTGCGGTGCTGGACAATTCCACACTCTTTAAGGTAATCATTAAACTCTTGGTTTATGTATTCACCACCTCTATCGGGTCGAAGAGCGTTAATCTTCTTTCCGAGTTGTAACTCTACTTTACTCTTGAAAACCTTAAATGTTTTAAAGACATCATGTTTATTTTTAAGTAAATAAAGATAACCATAACGACAAAAATCATCAGTAAAGGTTAAGAAGTAGCTAACACCTTGCTTTGACACATAGCTAAGTGGACCACATACATATGTATGGATTGACACATATCTAAGTGGATCACATACATATGTATGGATTATTCCAAGTAGATATAAAGCCTTTTGTGTTTGATGCTGAAATGGTTTCCTTGCCATCTACCCAGATATGTAAGATTCGCACTTATCAAATGATTCATCATTGATAGATTTCAAAAGCTCATCGCGTTCTATGCATTTCTTGCCTATGTGAGCAAGTCAACAATGCCAAAGACAAGTAGAATCCAAGTCAGACTTGACTCTCTTATCTCTAATGTTTAAAAACAGAATTATTATTATCATTTGACATAAGTTCATGCATATCAATTTCAAAAACACCATTAAGAGGAATAACACTAAAATAAAAAATATTATTTAAAGAAACTAAAATTCCATAACTTGTAAAAGTCTGAATATAACCAATATCCTTTAACAAAGAAACTGAAATGACACCTCTAATTATAGAAGGTGCGTAATGATAATTGTCTAATACTAGTGCTAAGCCCCAAGGAAAAACTAAATCAAAAGTCCCTATGGCTTCAACAACTGCATGTATTCGATTTCCCACGTACATGTATTGCTCTCCATAGTTCAGCTTCTTTGCTCCTCTAAGTCCTTGAGAAGTGTTGCAAATATGAGTACCACATCTAGTTTCATACACCCAGGAATTATATTTATGAGGAAAAGAAAATAACTCTATCATGAAGAAACCTGAAGTGCTGGTAAGTTGTCCAACATTCTTCTTTTTTCTTCTGTTACAACTCTAGAAGATAGAGGGGACAGTTCCTCTTCCACTGCCCTACCTCGTTGCAGTGGTGACAAGCTTGATCCTTTCCAGGATGATCTTTCTTCTTAGGAGGGTACTTCTTGGGATTGGGTTGATAAGCCATAACTTGCTTACCCTTCCCATTGCCTTTGTTCGCTTGCAGCTTGTTTGGCTTTTGGATTCTAACACCTTGTATTGCTAGTACCTGAGGTGCAACAAATTTTTTTCGCAAACCCTTCTCATAATCAATAAGCATTGCATGTAGCTCAATAATTGTCTTCCCCGTGCAATGCATGTTGAAGTTGCGCACAAATCCAAAAAATTCCTTATGAAAGGATCTATTGATTAGGCCAACACATAAATCTTAAGGAAAATGGTAGTTGAGACGTTCAAGTTGATCCAAGTAACTTTTCATCTCAAGTACATGAGAACTCAGACATTTTTCTTCCCCCTGTTTGCGGCCATGTAGAGATTCAAGAAGATCGAATAGTTCTACACCTGCTTGCTTTTCAAACATGGATTTTAGTTCACAAAGCATATCATGGGGAGTATGATTTTCAAATTGATTCTACAAGTCAAAACTCATATTGCCAAGAATAAGTCATGCTACCTCGTTGTGACGATCATACTGAATAGTCCATGTTTCCAACACCACATTGGGTGAATCAGTCGAAGGGGCCTCGGCCAAAGACTGTTCCAATACATCAACTCTCTTAGAAACTCTCAGTACTATCCTAAGTTTTTGAAACCAATCATTGAAATTATTGCCCGTTAACTTCTCTTGATCAAACATTTATTTGAAAGAAAAGTTTAGTGTGTTATCGTTGGGTTGAGCCATTCTACAGGAAAAAATTCAAAAGTTAGTACTTGCGATTTTCTTAAAGTTAGGATCCAAATTAACATAGTATCATTGCATCAGTTTATCTGCTACTAATGATAGTACTTAATAAGGTAAGTGTCGAACAATAATTGCCAATCATGTGCAATTCCTAGATCATTATGGGACTTACTTAATGGTACTGGGTACAATCACATAGTGTCATTGTAAGCATATTTCTTCCCATCTTATGCCTTGGGTTAAGGAATCTCACCATGTAACTTAACTAAGTTGTCCAATTTAAAGAACTGTAAATTTATTCCACCTACGTCTCACATAACGTGGAGATTTATCATGGGATTACAACCTAGCTACGTCTCACATAATGTAAATGGTAACTGCAAGTGTTCCTTTAATTGGATGGCATAAACATAAATTCTCCCAAAGGGTACGTTTAATTTGATTTGATATCAAATATTTACGAAGAAGCATGCACACATATTCGTATCATACATTTAATAAAAACTTTACTCAATTAAGTTATTTATTAAACATCTACATTAATAAAAAGTGTTTGGTAGCTCTATATGAACGCACAAAGAAGCAGAGAAACGGGTCAGCGCAAAGCATATTAAAAACCCGACTTCTTTAGGGATGTTAAACAACCCTCCTAATACCTCTCTTATAGATTGTTCACTATGGCTGAGCCTAGTAGCCAATTGATTAACACTGTATTTAGAATAAAGGAATGAACTTTTACTCGAGGAATTGGTTAGAGCAATTAAAGAATTAGCAACTACTATATTCTACTATCTTCTTGAGCCAAAAGACACAAGTTATTCGAATAATTACCACAAAGTAGCGCGTAGAATGACGGTAATCACTCTTAAGATGGTTTTTGTAAATAGAAATTCATTGATAGGTTACAAATAAAATCAATTGAATAAGAAGTTTAAAACTCTATTATTAAAAAACATTGTAAACTATTAAATCTTCCTAATGTCGACGCGAGGATGCATTTAACATATTACGGCATGAAAGGCCAATCCCTTAACATCACATAAGATTCCGCAAGATCAATAATTTATAAATCAAATTTCACCTTTGTCGTCTGGTTTATTTTTCTTTTCCAAAAACACTCTTTGCTTTACGTGTCAAACAATAATAAAGCAAACAAAAAATAAACAACTTATACATATTAACAATTAATAACATGCTTAATTTAAAATCAACTAACATGTATATTTTTAACTAAGGGTCCCACTTGTTTTCGATCTATATACAAGTAGACCACATACATCGATAACTCGATTGCGTAAGCCCCACGTTAATTATATAAAATAAATACATAAGTTGATTAAATAACGATATATATAGGGTCTTTCCAAACTTTAGAATTAATTAAATATTAGGTAATTAAGTGTCATACAAAATTAATAACTAATAATCCGCAATTAATTAATATATCATCTAATTAAGCATGCAAACAAAAGTGACAATTAATCCAAACAATATCATATATCAAGATTCATATAACCATGACAAAACATGCATGTTTTTGTCATGGATCTCATATAATCACATATTAGCATTTAATAAACAAGGTAACAAGATCGCATATAACGACACATAATCAAATTATACGTTATATTACACATAAAAATTGCATGCAACCTAGGGTTTTTAAAAAATTTAAAAACCCTAATTTTTTTAATAACTGTACGACCCAAAGAGGTCTTCCCAAATCATAAAACCATAAAAAAAAATAACATGCAATAATCATCAAGATTCATTTTTTATGTGTTTAGGTAAATAATCTATGTACTACTAATCATATTAAAAGCATAAAGAGAGAGTAGCAGAATAATAGAAGCATATAGCTTAATTAATTAACCTTAAAATAAATGATAATGTACCTTGTTTGCTTTCACGAAAATCAAGTCATCACAAAAATCACAAACCCTAAAATTAGGGTTAATATGAATCGACAAGTATGAATGTCGATTAAGGTTTACCACCAAAAAATCTAATTGGGATTTTCTCTATGATTTTGTACATGCGTATTGATAACGATTCAAAAAGAATGCTAGTTCAAGGATCACAATAACTAGCTTAATCACCTTGGTTTCAGTCAATGTGAAACGCAAACCCTTGCGGGTTTGTAGTTCGGTCGACAAAGGCAAAAGAGGGGATGTTGGATCGATATACTCGGACCAAACTAACTATGTAGCTTGTAAGGGTTTAGCAACCTCGGATAAATCCTAAGTTACTAACAATGAAACACTAATATTACTTTACTAAGTATGCAGAAACTACTTCAATAAAGCTAAGAAGAATAACTTAAACTTCAACGATTTTATTAATACTTTGAACCTGCTTGATATACAGATTCACTAACAACCCTAATAACTCTAATATCGTACTTTGTAAATTCTAAATCACGTATCTCTAATGCCAATCTAGGGGTACTTTTATAGGCATAAGAAGTACCATAGCCGGTTTACAATTACAATTCTTGTATGACAAGTAATACTAATTCTAAGAATATTCTAGATAAACATAACTTTCCATAAACGATATAGCAGTTTTTTAGCTTTGCAGTACTTTGATTTCTTCATTAGCAGTACTTTGACTTTCTTCAGCACTTTAACTTTCTTCAGCACTTTGTCTTTTATATCCCAACAATCCTCCCCTAACTTGAATTCTACTTGCTTGATTTCAAGTTCCTTTGCATCTTTAACTTTTAACAGCTTTGTTTTTAAGGAAAGATTGTGTCTTTATCTTCAGATTTGTCTTGTACTCTCAGTGCTTGTATTATCATCATCAAAGTAGTCTTTATAAGCAATCCTTTTCAGCAATCATTATCAGCAATCTTCATCTTTTCAGCTACTCAGCAACATATGGCAAATTGTACATCAGATCATAAAGTTTCAGTCTATTCTCATCACTTCCAGATGTATATACTCCTGTGAGAGGTGAATCATTGAAAATTTAATGGATTTTGATGTCTCTTTACCAAAGCCATTAACTCTGGAGTAGCCAATGTTTAAGTGTGTAAAACCATGGTACATTGATAACCATATGATTTTTAGCAAATCATCAGCTATCGACGGATTTGTTTTGTCTTTACCAAAAGCCGTACCCTTTTGGACTAGTTAGTTCTTGCAACCATGGTGAACTAATTACCATATAAATGGTTTTTCCACAGCCTTTACCACAAACCATTTTCTTGTGGGCTAGCCAACTCTTTACTATTGCAGATATGGTGAGTTGATTACCATACAACTTATTGGCAAGTTGTCAACCATTAACGGATTTGAGATATCTTTACTAGAGCCGTTTGCTCATGGATTAGCCAGTCCTTTTGTTAGACATGGTGGATCGATAACCTTTTGTGGTGTTAGTGCATAGCACTTTTACCAATTAAAATCATCTCAAAAACCATTTGTTGCTGATAACTTTTGTCTCAAAATATTTTGTACTTAACAAAAGTTTGCTTATTTTCTATTAAAAAGACTTTTTACTGGTTTTAAGCTGCAAGCAGTACTTTGGAGAAAGTACTGTTTGTCCAGCAGTACTTTGAATAAAGTACTGATTTTTCAAAAGATTTATATTATAAAAATCATACCAGTAACTATGCATCATCATTTGCTAACTCTGTCCATTTGATGAACAACTCAATCACCATAAGAGCTGTTTCATTCTCCTCTTCGACTTCCATACCATTATCTAGCATTCTTCTCATAAGATCTCTTGTAAGAGGATATCTTCTTTCTGCTAACATATGGATCATAGTCCCATATTCTAATTCCAAAACATGCACTCCTGATTCTTCAAAGAATCTCCAGCTAGTAATCTCCCAAACTTCTTGGTTATTCCAGATTGCATCAGTACTTGTTTCTTCTGTCACCCAGATAGTTATAAGATCTCCCAGCAAGACTAAGCCAACTCCAGTTGATGGAATATGCTCAAAATACTCTTGCACTAGTTGATATAGGTGAAACAGATCTTCTCTATCAATCAAATGCAGTATATCCCACAGTAAATTAAATACTCTAAAGCTTTCATCTTCTCTATGGAACATAAGATAGTCTCCTTCCTTTGATTTTACAACTTCAAATGTAGACATCTTGGACTTCTTTACTGCAACGTCTTTAGACTTAGGATGCTCAAAATCTACAACTTTTAAATAATTCCTCAGCTCATCAACTGTATCTGATCTCAATTCTATCTTCTTTGATGGCTGTTCATCACCAGTTGTTCTCTTTCTCTTTAAGCTCCTTTTTCTTGCATCCTCATTCTGTTTTTTCATCATCAAAAGGAATAATACCAGCCACTTCCTTTTGATAAGCTTCTCTAATAGCATCATATAGATCTTTCATCTCTATATACTTCAACCTTTGTAATCTAATATATCCTCTACCCTTTAGATAAGCCATCATAACATTTCTTTCCTTAGCAATACTTGGTCTTTTTGGTAGAACAGGAACAGGTTGCTTTTCTGGTATTTCAGCTTCAAACTCAGCTTGAAACTTTCTAGCAGCTTCCTCATTCTTAGTTACTTCAATAGCTCTTACTTCTGCTAATGTAAGCTTCTTCTTTTTCTTTGTTTCTACCAGTTTACCGTTTCCTTTGTCTTTAGGATCTAAAGTAGGTTGAGATGATTGCAAGACTTGAGGTTGTTTTTGTTCAGCACCTGGAATACTAATACCTCTTGGTCTTGACATGTTTTGCAATATCTGAGCAACAATCTCATCATCACTAGCAGTACGTTCATATACTTTAGGTGTATCAGCTTCCTCTTCTTGTAAGACTGTTGATGGACCAGCTTCTTCTTCAAAATTTAGGGTCCTTGGTGTAATGAGCTCTTGCCTATAAGTTCCTTGAAGAGCAGTACCTTGATCATCAGTACTTTGTACACCAGTACTTTGAAGTCCAGTACCTTGAGGTTCAGATTGCTTAATTTTCTCAGCTTCTTCTTCATCAAGATCCTTAGCTTCTTGTTCTTCAAAATGTTCAGCATCTTCATTCAAATTCTCTTGGTCCATATTCCTCTCCAATTGGAATGAAGACTAGTTGTGAACCTTCTTTCCTTTAGAAGTCTTCCTAAACTTCTTTCCTTTCTTCTTCTGAGACTTGACCCATAATCTGTGATGTTGAACTAATGGCCATACAAAGTTCTTCAATCTTCTAAACTTGTTGGTCAACTTCAACAGTTGTGCAGCTTGAGCTTTATAATGTTTCTTTAATCTCAAAAGCTCCCTAGTCAATGCATAGTTATCTAGAACTTGACCCTCAGTAGCCATATCTCCCTCATCTCCTCCATATGTTTGAGACCCATCTGTGGAAGTATAATCATTGGGAGATGATGGTGGGTTGACCTCCGGTTTTGAATCACCATGAGAAATATCTTGCAAAGATGCAGTAGGTGGAGAAGCAGTACCTTGCTGTGAAGCAGTACGTGGAGAAGCACTACCTTGCTGTGAAGCAGTATGTGGAGAAGCAGTACCTTCCCTTGAAACAGAAAGCTCATGATCTTCACTTTCAGCAGCTTCATCTCTAACTGCTTGCACTATCTCCATCATTTGAGCTGTTAATGGTGTATCCCTCCCAGAAAACTTGTCACTCTTTCTAGCCATGAAGGTGAACACCTTAGGTGGATGGACTACAACTGGTAGCAAGCTATAAGGTTTAGGCTCATCCTTAAGCTGTTTGTTCAAGAATAATTGAACAAATCTGGGATACATTAAAAACGGTGAACCATTGGAGATGTGAGATAGCATACCATCGAAAATCATTCTTGAAAAGTTAAAGGGTTGATTGGTAGCTAATCCCACTAAGGCAGAAGCTATATTTGAACCAAATTGTTCCCATGAAGTACTCTTGGGACTTAAGCAATTAAGTAAAACATGGAGTAGATACTTCCATTGAGGACTAAGCAAGGGTTTCTTAAAAGTTGTTTCAGTGAGAGACCCTTCGTACCCAATGTCCCTTAATGTATCCCAAAGCACTTGTTTATCAAAACGAATAGCCCCTTCTTCATCATGAAACAATAAATCTTCTCTAATCCAAGTTTCACTAACTCTAACTATCTTCCATATGAGATCTGGCAGTTGCCCAAAATTGTTGAATCCAGGGCTCAATGATGTCAGGTTCAACCAAAAGAGCAGAATTAATTGATGATCCAGTGAGGAAATCAATTATGTCATGAAAAGCGACATTGGATGGTGTCTTATCAAAGTTAGCCACCATGTTATGCTTACTAACTGTGTTACGATTTGCCATTGAATGTTGTTATAAGAGAAAATGGTGTGATGAATAGTGAATGTTAAAGAGATAAGGATGGATAAGTATAAGGATGAGAGGGAAAATCGGAGGGTAGTTATTTATAGGTCATATTTAAAAAAATCACAGCCCAATTAATAAAGTTACCGTTGTTTGAATTTTACCCCATCTTTTGACCGTTGAAACAGTACATTGACAAGACTGTAGTGCTTTCCACGTAAGCAGTACTTCCAAGGCAGTAATTTTAGAGCAGTACTTTCAGATAAACTATAAGCAGTACTTTTCCATCCTCTTTTTCACAATGGTAAAAACATTAAAAAGCATTGTATTGCCTCCCCTCAAACAATGCATAGGCCTATCTAACTTATAAGTCCTCCCCTTAATTATAGCTTAATAGTTAATCATATCAATACTCACCACTAAATGATTGAATCTTGAAACATCAAATCACTTTGTGAGTAGATCAGCTACATTGTCATCTGTGTGGACCTTGACAACATTAATGAGCCTATGCTCATAACAATCTCGAATAAAGTGATGCGTAATCTGAATATGCTTGGTCTTGGAATGATAAACAGGATTCTTCACAATGCAGATTGTACTCTCATTGTCAATATTGATAGGAGTAATCTTAAAGTTGAACCCATAATCCAAGAGTTGATTCTGCATCCACAAAACTTGTCCACAACAGCTTGCAGTAGCAACATATTCCGCTTCAGTGGATGATGTTGCTGCAATAGTTTGTTTCTTACATTGCCATGAAACTAATCTTCTTCCAAGATATTGGCATCCTCCAGTGGTTGATCTTCTATCATAATTATCACCTGCATAATCACTGCCTGAAAAAGCTTCCAAGTGAAAAGGTGAATCCTTTGGATACCACAACCCTAACTTAGGTTGTTGCTTCAAATAACTAAAAATCCTCTTGACTGCATTTAGATGAGAGACCTTGGGTGAGACTTGATATCTTGCACACAAATAGACAGCAAACATGATATCAGGTCTAGATGCAGTTAAGTACATAAGACAGCCAATCATAGATCTATAAAGCTTGACATCCACAGGTTGTCCATCTTCATCCTTTCCTAATGAGTTGATAGCTTTGATAGGTGTGGTGACTGGCCTCATAGCATCAAAGTTAAACTTCTTAAGAATGTCAGTGACATACTTATCTTGACTAATAAAGATTCCAGTACTTGATTGTTTAACTTGAAGCCCCAAAAAGAAAGTTAATTCACCCATGGAACTCATTTGAAATTCTTGTTGCATGAGCCGCTCAAATTCTTTCACCATAAACTGTTTTGTAGCTCCAAAGATAATATCATCTTAATAAACAAAGTCTTATCAATTGCTCCTCTCCTGTAACCATGTTGCAATAAGAAAGTGGAGAGTCTTTCATACCAAGCTCTAGGAGCTTGATGAAGGCCATACAGAGCCTTAACAACTTTGTAAACTTTGTTTGGATGTGCAGGATCCTCAAAACCAGGAGGTTGTTTGACATAGACCTCCTCTGTAATCTTGCCATAAAGAAAGGCACTCTTGAAATCCATTTGATAAACAGGAAAGCCCATATAAGATGCAAAAGCCAGGAATAATCTAATGGCTTCAATCCTTGCTACAGGAGCAAACACTTCATCATAGTCCACTCCTTATTCTTGTCTATATCCTTGTGCAACTAATCTTGCTTTTTTCTTGATGACATTCCCTCTTTCATCTCTCTTAACTCTAAAGACCCATCTTGTGCCAATGACTTTCTTGCCATCTGGTAGATCACATAGTACCCAAACTTCTTGAAGTTTGAATTGACGAAGTTCTTCTTGCATGACTTCAACCCAACTCTCTTTAGTTAATGCTTGAGCTACATTCTTAGGTTCTTCATGAGAGATAAAGCAAGTGAATAAACATGTTTGTTGATCCTTATGATTCATCCTGTTTTGTTTATACATAAAGCTAAGTAAAGCATTATGTGGCTTAGAGAAACCTTTAGCTTTGGTTCTTGTGAGCAGTAGGATGATCTTTATGAACTCTTAATGTAGGAGTCTGTGGAACTTCAAGATCATCATCCAAATTTGTGAAATCAGCTCCTTCATTGGAATTTGAGAAAATACCTTCATCATCTAATTCATCATCAATGTCCTCTAATCCAGACATGTTAGGATCATTCAAATCATCAGAAGTACTGTCAATTTGTGCAGCAGTACTTTGATCCAAAGTACTGTGAGAGTAGTTTGTAGACTTACCCTTTTTCTTTGCAGCTTCATAAGCTCTCCTTTGATCATCATCATAAGATTGTGCTATTGTTTCTTGAAAAAGCATCCTATTAAGTTCATCTTGAATAGCTTGATCTTTAGCAGACAAAGTGGATTTTGGTTCATCAGTACTTTTCTCCTTCTCAATAATTATGGGTTCTTCATCAGGAATAGTATCAGGTCTAATATTGACTCCATGAACAACGTACTGTAAATCTTCTTCTTTGTGAACATCTTGATTTTATTCTCTAACAAGAACATAGTTCATAGAAGGAGTCAAAACATCAAGATCAAACATCCAATCAGGACCTTTACCTTTTTGATTTTCTTGATCTTCTAAAAATTCAACATGAAGACAATCTTGAACCTTTTTGGTAACCTTGTTGTACACTCTAAATCCTTTGCTATTGGTACAGTATCCCAATAAATATCCTTTATCTGACTTGCCATCAAATTTGCCCAAAGAATCAATAGTTTTGAGAATAGTCAGAGGACATCCAAGGCTTCATAAAACGTATGTTAGGTTTGTTTCCCAAAAGCAACTCATAAGGTGTCTTCATCTGAGGTTTAGTGACTGATACTCTATTCAACACATAGCAAGCAGTACTTACAGATTCAGCCCAAAATTGAATAGGTAATAAAGAATCTGCAAGCATTGTTCTGGCTACTTCTATCAAGGTTCTGTTCTTTCTTTTTGCAACACCATTCTGCTGTGAAGTTCTAGCAATGCTAAACTCCCTCTTAATTCCTTTCTTGGCACAAAATTCATCCAGAAACTTGTTTTTGAATTTAGTCCCATTATCACATCTAATACCTCTAACTTTAAGTCTCAATTGGTTTTCATGGGCTATTATAAGATCATGAATGGCATCAAAGGTTTCATCTTTAAATCCCAAGAAAAAGACCCAACTAAATCTACTATAATCATCTGTTACAACCAAGCAGTACTTCTTCTTGTTTAAGCTTGCAAAAGAAACAGGACCAAATAGATCCATGTGCAACAACTCTAAAGGATCTCTAATAGTTCTTTCCTCAATCTTTTTGCATGAAGCTTTGTGTTGTTTACCCTTCTTGCACGCCAAACATGAATGATCATTCTTGAATGTTTTGGAAGGTAAACCTCTAACTAAATTGCCTTTAACCAACTTGTTGATAATCTTGAAATTTACATGACCTAATCTTCTATGCCATTGATGTGCTTCTTCAAGTGTTACCTTTGCTACTAAACAGGTTGCTCTTTCAGAAGAATTAAGACTCTTCATATCTGGACTGTACACATCATTGGTTCTTGGTACTCTTAGTGTTACCAAGTTATCATCAACAAGCTTGAACTCAGGGGAAAGAATAAGACATTATGTGTCAGTGAATAACACAGGGTGCTTCTTGTCACAAATCTGAGATACTGACAAAAGATTGAACTTGAGCTCCTTTACATAACGAACATTTTCAAAGTCTATACTTCCTGCCTTGATGGTTCCTTTCCCAGTAATTCTACCTCTACTAGGATCATTCCCAAATGTAACTCTTCCTCCCAAATAAGATCTAAAATCTGACAGAATCTCTTTGTCTCCTGTCATGCTTCCAGAGCAACCACTATCAACAATTAAATGATCTTTAAGCTCCTCTTCTGGGTTGCCCTGCACAAAGATGAAAGAGTTAGTTAATTTTAGGAACCCAAACCATTACTGACTTGTGTTCCCCTTGCGGAGTGACATACTTAAATTCTTTAAGTATGTAATCTCCACTGTCTTTAAGCACATGATCAATTATTTTTGTTTGTTCCAAAACATGTGTTGGATTTTCAACAAAACTCTCTTTTTGATCAAAATTCTCTTTTTCTTTTTCAACAAAATTCTCTTTTTCACCCTTACTTGCTGAAAGTACTGTTTGTTCCCCATCAGTACTTTCTTTCTTAACCCAGTTGTTTTTAACTTTTTGTGTAGATTTCTTTAATCTAGATACTCTTTTTGAGGTGTAACGCCTTCTAGATTGATAGTAATTGGATCTCCTAGGGCTTCCATTCCAAAAAGTGCTAGCGGTACCTTGATTGGGTGAAAAGCTACCAGTACTTTGAGAAGGTACTGCTTGAGAAATTTTTGACTTACCAGTACCTTTAAAAATGTTGCTTGAGGGTACTGGTGGTTTGGAAAAAGGTCTTTTCTGGTGAGGGTACCTATAGTCTTTTGAGAAATTACTATGGTTAACCCTATGTGAATAATTCCAAACTGGTTTAGTCTCTCTAGGCTTATGGTTGATAGATGTGGTCTTTGGGAATTTGATTAAGTAATCTGAGTGAAAGTCACAGTCCTTAATCAAATGATCAGGACTATAACAAACAAAACATAATTTTTGACCCATAATCCCAAAATTTCTTCCTTTAGGACTGTGACCAAACATATCCTGTCTTTTTGGCGAATGACCAAAACTATCCCAAAATGAGTTAGCAGTATTTTGAAAAGTTTTTCTTGAAGGTACTGCTGAATGTCTAGCAGTACTTTGAGATAAAGGTACTGCTGAACTCTTAACATTAACATCCTTAGGTTTCTCAACTGTTTCTTTTGGGGATTCAGAATTAGATGGACCTGTATTAGATTGACCAGTAAGCTTTTTCCTAAACTCTAAATTGTCTACTCCAAAACAAGAAACATCTGTCCTAAGTGGTTGAAAACTACCAGTGGGTGGAGGAACTACATGATAACCTTTGCCTTTCTTAAATTCAGGAGGTGTTTGACTAATTGATTCCTCATTACTAGATGTGTTCTCTTCTAAGCTAATGAGTTCATCATCACTAGTTGTTATCTCCTCTAAATCAAATTGTTCCTTATCACTAGGTGAGGTCTCTTCTGTATTGCTAAAATCCATACCAAAACCTAGGCTAGTTTTAGTGTGTGCTCTTTTTTGTTTTTCAACAAAACTAACATGTGACAGATTCTCCCCAAGCAAATTTTTCTAACAATTCATCCCTTTCTTTAGTCAGCTTTTCAATTTCAGAAATCTTACATCCTAACTTCCATTTACTCAATTTTAATTGATAATCTTGTTGCTCATATTTTTTTGCCTAAGCCATTTCATTATTTTCATGAGTTATTATTTTGGCTTCCATTGACTCTAAAGTTATTTGATAACCAGCTACCTCAGACCTAGCCCTTCTACAATTATCTCTTTCAGTTACATAATCGTTAAGCACCTTTTGATAAAAGCTATTAAATTTGGAACATACCTCAAAGATAGTGGGTGAACTTGGTGAAGTAGCTACCATGGCAAGCAGAACAGATTCTTCTTCACTTTCCATGCTCCAATCAAAGCTTCGAAGACCATCTCTTGATTCTAAAGCAGCAAATCCTGGTTCCTCATCAAAAGCTGTGCTCCAATCAAACTCTTCCACTGCGACCATAGAGTAGGTTACTGGTTCATCATCAAATTCAGCATTCCAGTCAACCTCTGATAGATTTTCTTGAGCAACCAAAGCTTTTGGTTTTGGTTCAGTAATAGGAATTTCCCTTATTTCAAGCTTGGGTTTCTCAATCATTCTGTTTGCCTGATAGTTAGCAAACTTGCATTCTCTTACAAAGCGTCCAGTTCTTTGACAATTAAATCATTCAATCTTGGACTTGTCAAAAGTGAAACCCTGTTTGGGTTTGAAGTCAATGCCTCTTCCAGTTTTCTTCATGAACTTCTTGATCCTTGCAGTGATCATGGCGACTTGCCATCTTATGTCAATTTCTTCTAGAGCATCCTCTTCAATTTGTGACAAATCTTCTTCATAAGTAACAGGTAAAGTGGCTTGTTGAGCAAAGAAGGAACATACAACTTCATCAGAGTGGATGTTGTTTTTTGGTGATGAGGTGGGGGTAGTCATGGTTGTGTAAATATGCTGTTTATCACCAACAGTACTTTGAGCAGGATAAGCAGTACTTTTAGTGGAAGTACTGCTTCTATTTTTAGAAGACATAAAAGCAATGCTGTGAGATTTTGAACTTGTTTGGCCATTCATCTCATGCTCATACACCTTTAAGTGGTTGTAAAGATCATCAAAGTCCATAATGTCCAAACCAGGTTGTCCTCTGATCATAGTAGCAATGACATGCCATACGGATGGCAAACTTCTTAAGAACTTCAGGTTTGCATCTTCAACAGATACCTCTACTTTGTACAACTCTAGCAAACTAAGAAGATTTTGGAATCTATCATAGGCAGCATCAAGACCTTCTCTTTCACCAACGGTGAATGTTTCAAACTGTTGCTTCAACAGATTTCTATGCATATTCTTGGAAGCATCATTACGTCCAAATCTTGTCTTGAGAGCAGCCCATAGTTGTTTTGCATCCTTAGCATCTTGAAACTTGAGTAGGTGGCCATTAGGAATAGCAGACAATAGTATGTTGAGAGCCTTTTCTTGATTTCTTGTTGTAGCTGCTGGCAAGGTAGGTTTAAGTGGTTTAGGTTGTCCAGGAACTTCTACAGGTTCTTCAAGAACGACATTACCATTGACAATCACATTCCACAATGCATGGTCTGTAATAGCAATGGACTGCCTCATCTTCATGCTCCAGAGATCATATTCTCCCTTCTTAATGATAGGAATTTTGAGTGAGGTGATGGATGGGGGTAGTGCAGCTTCAGTCCACATCTTTAGGGTTTGTTGTTAAATTGGTTTTAAGGGTTTCTTCTTAATCAGAGTTTCCACACAAGCTCTGATACCAATTGTGGAGTTTGTTAGACTCCATGGATCATTTTGAGCCTTAAGGTTAAACAATAACATATACATACACAGCGGAATAACAAAGAACAATTATGTTATTGACACAAGGTTTTTCATTCACCATCACCTCCAATTATATTAATAACGTGTTATCTAAACTATAACAAGGATCAAAGACTTGATCTTGGAGGTTAACTAACACTAACTACTAACCCTAAACGTTTATAGGAACACGTCTAGATAACTAAACTACTAACTAAACTAATAACCTAGGCGTTTACAATAAACTACACGCCCTAGGTTACACACACACACCTTTAGTCGACTACATTATGGAAGACATGTATTTGAAACCTACACCCCATGTCCTCTTTATATACTACAGGATTAGGGTTTACAAATCTCTACGAAGGACTAATAAATAAATCTTCTTTTGCAAGTAAGTCCTTCCATCTTTTTGTAAGTTTCATCTTTGTTACTTTTAGTCCCTTTGTTTCATTCTTCTATTTACTTTGTCTCATCAAATCAAGAATCCCAACAATCTTCCTCTATTTGATGATGACAAAACAAACAAAGTCGTGTACGAACTTCCCTAGACGAAGTAGCAGAAGTTGAGATGTAAACATCTCCCTAAATGAAACAAATCTTAGCAGAAATTGTGGAGTTTGTTAGACTCCATGGATTGTTTTGAGCCTTAGGGTTAAACAATAACATATACATACGCAGCAGAATAACAAAGAACAATTATGTTATTGACACAAGGTTTTTCATTCACCATCACCTCCAATTATATTAATAACGTGTTATCTAAACTATAACAAGGATCAAAGACTTGATCTTGGAGGTTAACTAACACTAACTACTAACCCTAGACGTTTATAGGAACACATCTAGATAACTAAACTACTAACTAAACTAATAACCTATGCGTTTACAATAAACTACACGCCCTAGGTTACACACACATACCTTTAGTTGACTACATTATGGAAGACATGTATTTGAAACCTACACCCCATGTCCTCTTTATATACTAGAGGATTAGGGTTTACAAATCTCTACGAAGGACTAATAAATAAATCTTCTTTTGCAAGTAAGTCCTTCCTTCTTTTTGTAAATTTCATCTTTGTCACTTTGAGTCCTTCTTGTTTCATTCTTTTTGTCTTATCAACTCAAACGTATAATTCCCAACAATCTTCCCCTAGTTGATAATGACAAAACCATTCTTGAACGAGCTTCCCTAGACGAAGTAGAGAAATTGAGATAAATAAATCTCGCCATAAATGAAACAAGTATGTCTTCCTTTGTCTTCCCATTAATCCATGCCATGCCACTCCATATATCTTCCCTTTTTTGTTCTTATCTAAATAGGGAATGTATGCAAATAATGATCTTGACCACCACGAACCAATTTCATACTTCCAGTCTAAGCCGTCCAATGTTTCGAATTGCCCTCCATGAAGAACACCAAAATGCTTACTAAAAATGAATCCAAAACAGTAGAAAACTCCAACTAGCAGTAGTAATAATGATCTACAGTAGTAAAAATCAAACACTTCCCCTTGAGTGGTGCATGAACATCAAATGATTCTTCAAATCTGTAAGCTCCTTGTAATGATCACTTGTGAAGAAAACCAAATATAACGAATTTGATGAAGAAGTAAAATAACCCAAACTTGTATCTTATGTCTTGTTTATCCACGTGACGTAGAACTTATACTAACACCATATAAGTAGACCGCAATCTCTTGACAAAATCCTCATCTTCAATGAGACACTGAGCACTACAATGTAACTCCTTTAAGTGATAGTTAACTAGGTCTTCATTCATCCACCCCTTGACCTATGAAAACTAGATTTTGCAAGTCTTCGTCAACATCCTTTAAGCACGAACAAGTTATTTTTAAATGATTCCGCCATTTAAAAATATATTAAGAATACGCATCCAAGTAATTCCACTTCACCTTCAAATAAGTGATAAATAATCCTCTTCGTAATCAATTCTTCAATAAAATCAACTTCGAGCCTTTTTTTAAAAACTTTAAGAACAAATAACCAAACTCCATGTGTGTGTGAACTAACTCTTCTGTGTGTGTCGTCCAAACTCCCATGTGTGTGTCGTCAAAAAAATCTCAGTACCAAAAACTTGTACAACTTCCCCTCAATTCCAAAACAACATGAGAACTAACCATTTACCATCCGATATCGAGTAATGCTAGCAGTACAAAAATACTTTCTCAGATAAAGCTATCAGTACAAACTTGCGAATAGACAGTAGATACTCGAAACTCTAAGCAAAACCACGATTAGTACCAAATTTCTAAAGAAAACAAATTTATAAGAATCAGTACCATGCACATGCAAAACAGGTAATAAACCTTAGATACTATCTCATATTTTGCATGTCACTAACTCTCGTATACCAATTATAATGAAGGAAACAAATCAGCCATGCTTGAACACCGACCCACTATATGTTGATAACATAAATACGAGGTTCTCTTTATGATCAACCTACTTTCCAATTCAACAATTATAATATTGTGGCTTTACTTACTTCACGTGCACCTATCAACATGTACCTCAATTTGCATGTTACCATTCATATTACATGAATAAAGAATACCTATACCGACATTCTTGATCAATATAATCAATTTACAATATAATGTATTACCTTGAACCAACCATAACTGCTTGTCGTCTCTTTTATCTTGTCGTCTCCCTTCACCAATCAGAAAAGAATCTCCATTATGTGTCTCATCCATACTATGCATAAAACAGCAGCTTATTATCCATCGATCACAAGCAGTCCAGTATCACCAATTCATAAAGAAACCTTGAAATCCTTGCAACCATGAGCAGTAGCATCCCGTAATGTTGTAGCAGTTGGATCAATATAAACAAGCAGAGTAGTGTCTCATAACTAGCAGTGGTAACTTAACGAATGGGAGTGGTAACAAAGACTAGAAGTGGAAACTATCATTAGCAGTGGAATCGTTTAAAAGGTAGCAGTGGTTACCAACGTGCAGCAGTGGAAACAAAATGTACTAGCAGTGGTAACGAGAATAACCTGGCAGTGGTACGAGAAAGAGCTAGCAGTGGATTCAAGATTGATAGCAGTGGTTGAACTAGAATCCTAGCAGTGGTTACCAAACGTAGCAGTGGAACGAGACATGAGCAGTAGTAACATAATATCAAAGATCATGAGTAGTAGCAGTATAGAATAATGAGGTCATGAGGTCGCATTAGTTACGTAGCAGTAGGAATTATAACATACGTCTTCGTTTCGAACTCCATCCAATCAATCATAGCGTAATCAACAGTTTCCAAACTTTCTTTTTAGTGTATTCCCAGCAGCAGATATAAAGCAAAGGTAGCAGTAGGTACTTTTAACATTAGCGGAACAGCGGCGGTAATCGAGCAAACTTGTAAGGTAGTAATAGAAACTGTTGAGTAGCATCAATATTACAAGGAGTAGAGTTTCTTCCATAAACCTCAGTTTGAACCACGTATTGGTCGAATCCCAATAAGAAAAACATTACAAGTAAATCTACTTGACCTTAGCAACATTACCAGTAACACCATTCGACAAAAAAAACTGCTCTCATTAATAATACGTATAAAACGATAATCTTTAAAGCTAATTCAGTAGCCCTTGCTAAATAACACCCAAAGTTAATTTGAATGTCACCGACCCAGTAATTAAACTCAACCAATGAAATCTTCATGATTTTGATTGACCCACATTCTTTTCAAACCCTCGTTCATATTTAAAATAAGAACATTGATATGCGTTTTTCTCCAAAATTGCTACTTCTTGAATATAATATCACTTGACCAAGAAATCATTGATCCAATATAATATCAAATTAGTTGTACGAGGTATCTTTTAATGTTTCAAATTATTATTGACAACACCTTGCACAAGACATCAAAAAAATATGAGAATCAAACCCTAAAATTCGAAACTTTAACCTGTTTCTGCTGCGAACTTCGACACTGAATAACTTTTGATTGTGATCTCGAATTGAAGATCCCTCCAGTGAAATGTTATATGGGTATATAGAGAAGCTTCAGTAAAAATTGAAGCCCGATCCAACGGTTTACGAGTGAGATATCTTCGTTTGAAAATTGCACTGCATAAAGTTGCGAATTTTGCAAAAAATCGATTTTCTTCTGTCTTTTTCGCCAAGAAACCTTGTGAATCCCTAGGTAACGAGCTCCCCGAGCTCTGATACCACTTGTTGGATCGATATACTCTGACCAAACTAACTATATAGCTTGTAAGGGTTGAGCAACCTCGGATAAATCCTAAGTTACTAACAATGAAACACTGATGTTACTTTACTAAGTATGCGGAAACTACTTCAATAAAGCTAAGAAGAATAACTTAAACTTCAAAGATTTTATTAATACTTTGAACCTGCTTGATACACAGATTCACTAACAACCCTAATAACTCTAATATCGTACTTTGTAAATTCTAAATCACGTATCTCTAATGCCAATCTAGGGGTCCTTTTATAGGCATAAGAAGTACCCTAGTCGGTTTACAATTACAATTCTTGTACGACAAGTAATACTAATTCTAAAAATATTCTAGATAAACATAACTTTCCATAAACAATATAGCAATTCTTTAGCTTTGCAGTACTTTGACTTCTTCATTAGCAGTACTTTGACTTTCTTCAGCACTTTGACTTTCTTCAGCACTTTTATATCCCAACAGGGGAGAAGAAGATAAGAGTAAGCTAGCTAGGGTTCACCAAGATTACCAACTAATGAAACAAGAGGTTTATTTATATAATGGAATAACTTGGAGGACAAGTTGGACAAGGATTCCTCTTTGGTAAACCCTTGGCCGATCGGTTCTATCCCAAGAGAGGGGTTCTAGAACCTTTTCTCTTGGCTTATTTTCTCTTTAGTCCCTCTTATTGACTTTTAATGTCCGTTAGAATAACTACCGTTAGTGTTTATTGTGATTTAATGATTAAAAAATAACTATTATTTATTCATTATTATAATTGAATCTCATACGCAACACGCGTAATCCCATAGGCTCGAGTTCGAACCGGACATACGACTATTAAATATGTCCATAAACTAACACCTCTGACCTCCATGTAATAAGTATTAAATATAAAGACACTCTCAAGTAGGGATGAGCACGGGTCTGTAACCGGTTTGAATAGGAACCAAACCTGACATATTTGTCACACCCTCAAATTACCTGTTTTGCAGCGGAATAGAATACCAGGGGGATGACTACCATAGCATCACAGTTATAGTTATATTGAATGACCTAAAGTGTCGTTTGAAAAATACATCGTTTGATTGAATAAAATAATCATAGTTTACAAAGTATAGGTCCCAAAAGATTTCCAAAGTACCAAAATGAGTTTGTTAAAATCAAACGATAGTTAAGTGCATAAAATATATGTGAGACGCGTCAGCTCAGCGACTCCATTCAAGCCATGATGATATGCTAAGTACCTGAGATAAAACATGCTTAAAACAGTCAACACAAAGGTTGAGTGACATCCATAGGTTTAATTAATTCGTTTGAACACAATATTCGTAGTGTGAGTTACGTTGTTTCACACTCATCGTTGAAAACAAAACAACATTTATTTCACTAAGTTCATGACAACCAAAGCGTAAACCTCGTACCAATAGAAATTGGTAAAATCGTTTCATCGCAGCCCTAGAAAGTAAACTTGCCAATTTACTTTTTGATTCAAATATAGTGCGTTCGATTTCCCCTAACTGGGTCAATAAGAACGGGAGTGTTAATTCCAATCAAGTCATTTGTGGGACATAAAGTTTTCAAAAATCAAGTTATTTGTTTAAGTAATCGCATATATTGGACATAAGTAAAAAAAGCATGTATTCTCCCCCAAAAGTGTTTCAAAACAAGTAAAGTAGGGGCCATGAACTCACCTCAAATGAAGTAACGCAAGAATCACAACTGTCACAACTTGCATCAAGAAGCATAACACAACAATATCAAAAGTACAGGTACAATGGTACGGGATCGACACAACCTAATAAGTATATAGTTATCTCAAAATATGAATTGTAAAGTAAATGAGTTTTTAAAAGACAATGCATTTTGGTTTTTGCGGATTACTCGTATCAATGATTGTAAATAGATTAGTATCATTACTCGTAAGGAAAGTTTAGTTTAAACATTTCATGTGGTGGTATGAAAACATAGACTCGACATGAAACTCACGCCAAAAGTATAATATGCATCCAAACGTAACTCGCACGAAACGTAACTCACACCAAGGCATAATATATATCCCAATATATTATGAGAAATAGTCAAGGAGTATTGACCAAGACTCAAATCGAGTAGGAAATACATAATAGAAGTCGAGACAATAATCAGTCATAGCTACATCAAGAAAGTGATAATTAAGAATTACGTCAAAAGAGAAGTCAAGTGGTAGTTTCGGTATTTACCCAGTAATCCCAGGTAGTTTAGATGGGTCAATTAGGTTTTTATAAGAAAACTCTAATTAATAATAAAAGGGTCATAACTTAATAAAACATGTGTCTAGATTCTGGTCGGGTTTTAGAGAAATAAAATGGTTTTCAAATACAAGTATAAGATTAAATAGTTTTATAAATTTCGACATGATGCGTCCGTTTATACAATATTTTCAAGTCAATAGACTTTAATAAAACTCGATTTCCAAAACAATATGTCTCGACAAGTTTATAATTAATCATATGTTCATGTTTATTAATCCAACATGATTAAATAACATATTAACTAAATGGTATTAGTAGATAATTGAATTTTAGATTATTTATTAGTTATTGAGATTTACAACCCATTATTAGTTTAATATGGTATTTTTTGTCCATCACGAGTAGAATCTAGTATATCACCTCCGTCTCGAGTCCAAATAGTCCAGTATAAGTCCAATTAATATTTATCCGATATAAGTTCAATAAATTTACGTCATGTTTCAATATTTATAATTTGTATATAATCTCAATCTCAATTCTAAAATATAATCCAAAACAAACCGAGCCAAACAAGTACCCCCTTGTTAAACCGAGATTAAAACCCACCTTTGATGGCAAAATAACAAAGCAGGAACAACAAATCAAACACTGTTGCAGGTTTGGCCCTAATGTAATCAAACCAAAAAAACCCTATTCGACTGAAGACAACATAAGACATGGACATTATGTTTTTACCAAAACAAAACTAACAAATGGAACCTAACAGTTTCCTTTCTCGTATCGAATCAAACAACACCCCAAATAAGCTATTATTTGTAACAAGACGAGCAAAATAGATTTAGAAAATAAGCATTAACGATTCCAAACCACAAACGAAATAAACAGAAAACCAAACCGAATCTGAAACATAATCGGGTCGCCTTGACCCGTAAACACAGCATATTCACCAACACAAATTTTTAACCACACGAAACTCTAGAACACGATTCTTATTAAAAATGTGTTAATCCCGTTTAACATTCCATGAAAACTAGAGTAATAGTTATATAATCGATTTCGAATAAGAAGATTAACAAAATGAGTTTAGGGACTTAGCATACCAATGAATGAAAACGAGGGAGAAGAGAGACGAAGGTGGTGGTAGCGATGAACCAAGACTGGAAACCATAGAAAAACACCCTCCATACATTCACGGTTAGGACCTAGTCCAAACACGATCTGTACCCGATCTTGAAACTACGATCACACACGATCTTCAATCTTTATGGCGGCTGGACAACGGCGGCCGGAGACGCCGCCGAGGAATAAGGTGGTCGGCGGCTGATGTGAGAGAGAGTAGGAGGGGTGAATTAGGGTTTGTAGAATGAAACCCTAGTTATAATTTTATATTTATACTCAACCTCAAGGACCGAACATGTAACTTTGAAAGTTCAAGGTAGGCGGCAAAAATATATTACAGGGACCAAAACTATAATTTTTGCAATCTTTTGCATTTTAGAGGTTCGGGATTCATTTGGGCTAGCAAACAATCGATTCAACTCACCAAAATTACGCCATCGCTTTCAGAATAATTTTTTCCAATAAAGACAAGTATTCACACGACTAGTTTCTCGTAATTAAATATAATAATCAAATCAAAAGGTTAAATAAGTTTACGGTTGTGCCAGGTGTGCTATGTATAGTTTCCCATGTTTTACGATAAAGTTCTCGTTTTCTAGTTCAAATTGGCTCGGGAAAGTCCGGAATGAAAAACAAATAATAATAAATATAACTTAGTATTAAAATAGGCTCTTAAAAATTACCAGATGCTACAGTCTACCCTCCTTAAAAGTAATCACGTCCTCGCGATTCAATTCAAGTCATTCGATAGCGTAGTGTCTCAGAAGAGGTCATGATACGGGCAACCAAGAAGGAATCTTATCATATGGAACGAATAGGGTGATTTGTACAATGATGAGACAGTGTCGAGACTTGGTAGATGGTTATCTATAGTTTCAAGCAGAGGTGTAGGATTCACTCATAATGTTTGGTTTAGTTACAAAAGAAAATATTAGTTGTTCAGTTTATGAGGTAGTAGCATAAAATAATTTCCAAAGGAGTAAATAGTTTATAAAATGGCTTGTTAAACGGTTTAGAGTAGTAGGAAAATAAATTTAATGTTTATAAAATAGCAATATGGTCAAATTTTTTGAGTTCATGGCTGATTAGTAAAACATTTTGTAGGATGGCCACATAATGGTCTATCAAAAATCGAAAATAGCTCGCAAGGCAATAGCGGTACGACTCAATACCTCATAAGGAAGTAGTAAAGATAACGATATTCTCGAGAGATAAATGAAGGATTAGGCGTCAACCCCAAAGATCGCGGTTCAAGTTACTCCTTAAAGTCTTAAGGTTCATGTCGGTCATAGAATGTTAGGAATTAGAAAATTCCATAGTAAAAAGTCGGTCACCCCAAATATTATCTAGCATAAGTTAGCTCGTAGACATATCGTTAGTTACGTTATTTATTGTTTTATTAGTTAGTTATTAGTCTAGTTTAGCATAATGCAACACCGTGGAGGAAGGACGGGTCTTTACCCACTGTATGCCTGATCCACAGCCCGTCAGGAGGGCGTTTCATTTGTAACTATAAATACCCCTTCCATCCTTGGAAGGGGTGTGGCTTCTTTGAATCTAACCTTACATTTCTTTAAGCAACTCTCTTTCAAGAACCTCCTCTCAACTCTCTTCATCTTTCTAAAATTGCTTTCATATTTAATCATTGTCCTAGACCACCCGAATCATCAAACAATATATATTCACGATCCTACAATTGGTATCAGAGCCAGGTTATGTTGTTTTGATGATCTACATAGTTTCTTGATGCGGTTCGTACGGTTCATTTCGTACTGTTGTGTTAACATGTTTTGATGATGGTCTTGTTGGTCGAATGTCTTTATGAAATGCTATATTGGTGGTTTTAAGTTTCTTTTGGTCAAACAGATTTTTCTTACATGTTGCAAAGTTGTATCTGTTTTGATATATGTTTGTTAAACCTGGTATGCTTATGTTTCATTGGTCATATTTTTGTGGTCAAATTTCAAATTCATGTCAACTTTTATATAAGTTTCATGATGCGTTAAGTGGTCAGAAAGCTAGTATACATGGTCAAGTCCTTGTGGTCAAAATGGGTCACCATATGCAATGTTTCTGGGTTTAGTTTGGTTCTGTCTTGTATGCGAGTTGTGATGATCTTATGTGCGAGTTGGTATGATGCGTGTTGCGCTTGCTCTTTAGCGAGTTGCTTAATAATGTCAATGCGAGTTGTGTCAGTCATTTAACTTGCATTTTTGAATGCGAGTTGCTTGCTTGCATTATTGAATGCGAGTTGATAAAATGTTCTGTAGAGCAAGCGAGTTCTTTGTCATCTGTCCAGCTACAATGTACATTAAGGGAGTTGACTCAGAAAACCAGATGCGAGTTAGACTTGATGTGTTTGAAGATTAGCAACTTTGTGACTGAAATGAAGAATGAGACGACAAAGCAGACCAAAGACCACAATATACCTTGCACCAATGACTACTCGAACCTCATTTTATCACCATCATAAGTCCAAGCAGTTTCTAACTCGTAAAAGAAGAAATCAAAAAGAAAAGAAACAACTTCAACTGGTTCAAAACAAAAATCCAACTCCAACACAAACATCACCAAATATCAATAACAATCACGACCTCAGTTCTTATATCATTGGTCTATGGTGTTTCAAGAATATGTGAAGTAAAGACGCTATAACAACATATACGATCCATATATCCAACTCCCATCAACAAATACAAAACTCAATCAAAATGAAATATTTATTCTTCACAGATTAAAGTCTCACACTTCTTTAATTATTCGATTACTAAGAAAAAGAGTTTAACAAGTATGTTATCTCTTTGACTTGATTCGTTTAACACAAGTGATCTCAGAATCAACTCAACCTACTCTTTTGGTTAAAGATCCGTTTGGTTAAAGTCATGCTCATCATCGATCAAATATCATAAGGTTGTTATTATATCCGAATAATTGATGAAACAAACAAAAATCCACTGGGATTCCATTTGTTACTCACGTTCGGTATGAATCTAAAGATAACATTGATAAAGAACCTACCTTGATGACTCGTATCATACCATCTCTGTGGTGTTAATGGACCTTCAAGCCATCCCTGTGGCGAGGTCTTGTTGTTGTTGCGTTGTGTTTACAGAGGCTGGTATTAAACGGCGAACGTATGAGGAGAGATTTTGGTTTATGATGAGGATTTTTTTGAGTAGCAGAAGATTGAAGGGTGGCGGATGTTTTGATGTCTAGGGTTTGAGATTTATTAGGGTTAGTATATGTGATTAGGGTACATGAGGTGTGTGATGTTTGTATTTATACTCCCGTGTGATTAGGGCAACCAGTGATAATACATGTTTTGGATTTTTCTGTGCTGGGCCGTATGGTGTGTATGGTTAGTTGGATTAAATTGGGCCTTTTGGTTATTTTGAATGGAATGGATCAAAAGGAGCTTATGTGAATCGAGATGGTTGTATTCATGGGCTATTATTTAAACCGAGAGTTGACATGATGTTGGGCCGGATTGGATAACTTGATTATTGAACCATGATAATGCTTGGTTGAGAAACTAATCCAGTGTGCATAACGAGATGTATATGCTGGTTGCTTTTGAATCACATATATCTTGTTTTTGAAAATGGTTTTTGTTTGACAAATGTCTTTAATTCCTGATACTATCTGTTAATTTTGACAAATCGCAACTTGAGCCGAACGGTTTGGACTTTGACGGTTTATTTAAGTCATGGGCTTAAGGTTGTTGATACTTCCTAGCATGAGCTCTAGCTACATGCTTAACAGATTGGACCAAGGTATCACGTGAAATCAATTCGAACCGGGCCTTTGATAAATGATTTGATTTGTCAATTGGACTTTCTAATGGGCCGGAAGCAGATTTATAAGGGCTGCGAGTTGTTGATACGGATAATATGAGTTTTGAGGATGAGATTTGTTGAAAAGATTCGATGATGAGATTTGGTATGAGGATGTGAGTTGGTGTGCTGTTTGACTTTTTGAGTTACACATTTTCACGAATGATACTATTCTCGACTTAAATTGTTTAATGTTGACTACGGGGTTGTGTGGACGGTATTTCCTATTTGGATATGAAGTGAGGTTTTCCGAGCGAGTCTGCTTACTTCGTCTTCTTTCTTTCTACCCTTCCGCGAAGATGACTTGTTTGGGCGTTTATAGAGGGTGATAAAGACTTGGCTATTTAGTTGCGTTTTGTGATTCTTTCTCGCTTAACCCACAACGTAGCTATCACTTCGGTGTCTCACGCAGTTGAGGATATGTCAAGAGGTTTTGTACATTTGGGTACACCGTTTCTTCTTCACAAGGATTAGTACAAGTTTAAGTAACAAATATGGGGAATTTCACTTCATGATCAAGTTTGGCATATCGGGTTTACTTCTCCATGTTGTCACTGCAATTTCCGACAGAATGCGTGAATGATGTGTTTACCAAAGTGTTGATTGGATGGTTGATGATGTTGTTGATGTTGAATAATGAACCGTTGATGAACCGCTGCATGTTCCCCTAAAACAGATATTCACCAAAACCAAAGTTGTCATAACATATTCAAGCTGACATTGTTTACGGTTTTGTCTTGATTTTGTAAAATCCCACGAAAGAACCTATTTCTCGGTTTCAATCATAGACTTGTAAAATCCCGTGACAATGGAAACATCCCGTAATAGTAAAGTGCATTTTTGGATCTATCTTACGGTTTATTCTTAGTCTTGTAAAATCCCGCGAAAGAAACTATTTCTCGGTTTAGACCATAGAATTGTAAAATCCCGTGATGATGGAACCATCCTGGAGAGAGGAAAGTGTATTTCTGGATCTTATCTGAGGTTGGTGCTACGGTTTCTGCTTCGAAGAAGGGATAAAATGGTGTATTTCATGAATTGGATGTGTGTTTGGATTATCGTCATGGCAGTTTGGTTATTACATGGTTTTACGGGGTCGGGATGAAAACCATTATCATTGTTCACTTAAAACGTCAAAGGAGGCTAGAGTTGTGTTTTTAACCAGAAGATGTGACAACGGCGTTAATTCAGTATTATTTATTTGAGGTTGAAGTGAAATATCACGGGTGAGTGTACTTAGTATCTGAAGGTATCGGGGATGGTTGGATGAAGATTCTTCATGATCCTTGTTCGAGCTTATTATTAAAAATGAAGACTTGGAAATCTAGTTATTGTTGGGTGTCTTTTACCTTTTCTTTTACCATTTGGGGGAATTGGGCTCATACCACCGCAAAATAGCTATCACTTTAAGGAGTTACATTGTAGTGCTCAGTGTCACATTCAATTGTGGATTTTCAAGAGGTAATGTACGTCTTATACTTGATGGTTGGTTGGTTGAAGAGTATAGAGTACATAGAGAGTACTTAGAGATGCTAATGGAAATCGACACCGCTCTTTGTTACATATGTGAAAGTTTAAGTCATGAGTTCGGGGTAGTTTACTTCAGGGTCAAATTCATCATATTGGGTTTTCTCCAACAACTGTCACGACAATGAGCCTACTGAATGATAATGGGGTTGATTATAAGTTTGCCAAGAGTAGATGAAAAGAGAGAGATAATGACGTATGAACACAACAGTTCATTCCTCGTACTCTAAAGAAAAGCAAAGTGTACGCTTCAGTGCACATTATCTTTGGAAGAAGAGAAATCTTCTCAATTATGACCATTCTCATCAACATGCTTCATGATTTTTCCATGCGCTTGAGTCATCAAGTGAACCAGGGTACCATTGATTGTTTTCATATTCCACTTGCTCAATATAATGAAGATGTCGAGATCACGTGCTAAATTTTGCGGGGGAGAAGTGTGAATAGAATACTTTTGGATGATATTCACTTACTTAATCAAGAATGGCATCTCCGTATGCAATTCTTGAGGGGAGAAGAAGTGTGAATTTTTTGCATGGTTGATTGATATTTGAGAATATATGGTCAAACGGCTCCTAACTCATGTAAGAACCGAGACTCTTCTTATCGGATCATCTTCACATGTAGTTTCGTCTAAGAGCCGTTGGTTGACATCTTCACTCGGATTGATGAGTTTATCGACAAAGTGCTTCCGGTTAATGCTTCACGTATACCTCAACATGATGATTCCGAACAATCTCTCGTTCTTGTTTGATGTGATTGGTAGTTTGGTGTTACCATCTTGTGTGTTCGTTGCGGGCCGATTGCTGATTTCCTTGATGAACATCTTTCTGTTCTTGTTTGATTGGGAGGGATTTTAGTTAAGGGGATTTGCAAGATGTAAGTTAATTGGGATGCTTTTTGGTGTGAGTTGAAGATGTTAACACTCTATTCCCCATTCGGACAATCTTGAAGAAGGTCGAGTCTACAGTCAGTTCTACATTCTCTGTTACATGTTAGAAGACTAAAGACGAGTTGCATTTGATTATCTAAAGACTTCTTCTTAATCTGGGCATTTATCAAACAGGTTGTCGGTTTATGGGAGGCGTTGATATTGACTATTGTAATATTGCAGTTGCACTATTGAATAATAATCCGCTCTTTGGTATTCCTTTGCCAAATCTTCACGGATTATTGTTCATGAAAAATGATCCGCTCTTTGGTATTCTTTTACCAAATCTTCACGGACTATTGTGCACTCTGTAAATCAACCACATGAACATTAAGGAAAATAACTACCTCATCCGCTTGAAGACATTATTGGTGAATCTTCCAGATCAGTCTCTATATGTATATCTTTAGGAAGATGGAATTGATGTTGAGGAATCATTTGTTCCGGTTCATTAAGTGGGTCAATGTACATCCGGTTGTACATTTATTCACGTGTTGGACATTTGACACAAGTTGATTACTTCGGAGTTAATCATTTATCACTTATTTGAGATTGAAGTTGACTTTCACAAAGTCGTGTTCTTATTTGATAACTTGCTTGGGCTTAAAATTTGAGTTGAAGACTTGGTTTATCTAGTTACCAGCAGTCAAGGTGTATGGTTGAAGACCTGGTTAACTATCACTATTAGGAGTTACTTTGTTTTACTCAGTGTCACACGCATATGACGGTGTGGATAATCACAAGAGGTGTTAATGTCTCATACTTTGCTTGAGTAGTGAGTACTTAGAGATTTGCTTGAAGCATAAATTCTCGACACCGTTCTTCCATCATTAGGTGCAAGCTTAAGATACAAATGTGGGGAATTTGATTTCAATTTCAAGTATGGTATATCGGTTTTTCTTCTTCAGTGGTCACTTCAAATTGTCTACATAAGGGTTGATAAAATAGTCAGAGAAAGTCTTCAGCAAGTTGATTCTCACAAAAGTTCAAGTGTTCTTCTCATAAAGATTTCAAGTATTTAGGCTTATACTATGTTGCTGATTCTGAAGTGTCAAAACTAGCAAGGGGGAAGGAGACACGTATCTAAAGGCGAGCAAACTTGATGAACTTAATACTTCTAAGTGATTGAAGATATCCCGGGAAGACAAATGTTATTACCGCAGAGAAAATCAAGGTTTGACTCATGGCGAGTAAACTTGATGAACTTAATACTTCAAAGTGATTGAAGATATCCCGGGAAGACAAATGTCATTACCGCAGAGAAACTCAAGGTTTGACTCATGGCGTTTAGTATTTATTCCAACTATGTGGGGGAAGAGATGTTAGAGAAAGTTTCTGAAGATAAAAGAGGTACACAAGTGTGTGGTGATTTCGATGGTATCGCAATGATCAGGGAGAGAGATTGTGTAAATTGGGGATGCTCAGCGGTTTCACTTGAGTGCTTAATCAGTGATTCAAAGACATAATCACTTACTCTGGAGTTGACATCCGCAAAGATAATCAGTGATCCGGCCTGATTCTTCAATGTTATCAGTTATTCATTCCTTGTGTATTGGTATACTTTGGATACTTAAGCTTCATACACGATCATCAGGGAAGAAAAATGTGAACATGGGGAAGTGTTTTCATTCCTCTCATGATGTGTATTCGGAGAACTCTTGGATATTGGTGTACTTGGGTTCTTGAGCTTCATACACTATCATCGGGACGAAAGATGTGAACATTGGGGAGGTGTTCTTCATTACCCTCATGATGTGTATTCGGGAGAGTTCTTAAGAATTATACAAAGAGACTGACTGCATCATTTCAACTACTTGGGGGAATTGTTCTCTTGACACCTTTTGGAATGGATCGCTTCAGACGTAAGTTGAAATGGAAATTTGAGAAGATTGTTTTATGTGTGGGATGATACGATGCTGTTCTTCTATTGGATGATATAACCTCGAACGAAGAATCACGGTGATTATTCTTAAAAGGAGCAGCAAGATCGATGATAATGGTGTGCTTCTTTGTGCACCTGGCTAATGGAAGCTTGAAAGAAAGCTTTGAATCTGCTCAGCTAAAGGATTTTCGGTTTGGGGGGAAGCTGCCAAAGTCTCTTTTTCTCAAAGGCTCATGTTCTATCTTCTATTCTGGAGCCTCGGAAGCTTTGGTGGTGAAAGTTTTAGGGATGATGACTTCTATCTTCTACAACGGGGCTGCTCGATATCCTGATCTCGGTACTCGTATCATCATCTTCTTAAACTATATCATCTACTCTATCTTTGTATATATTTTTCAGAAAACCAAATACAAAAATATAAAACCAGCAAAACAAAATAGAAAATTATAAAATCATCAAAAACCCATAAAAATCTGAAAATTTAAAAATACCAAAAATATGTTTTCTCAAGACATGTCTTCTGGTATCGATAACATCTGCGGTCATAGAAATGTCATTCAATAATGGCACGGGACCATAGATGAAGTTCGAGCAAAAGGTGTAAATATTCTTTTCCAAAACATGTCTCAAAATATGGCTTGCAGTTACTTCAGACTGTGACCCGCGCTTAAACTATGGTTTGCTATTATTTCATATAGCAACTAGCTCTTCAGGAAAGGAAAGTGTTGCGCTAAACAAATTTTCAAAATATTTCGTGCACTTATCTTAAAACTAATTTAGGAAATTATGTCAAAGGACTGTTGTTCCTACTCAAATATTTTTTCGTCTAAAATTCTTCAGAAAAGTATTTATGGTTTTCATAAATGGTGGAAAATGAGTTGCTTTAAAAACAATCAGATTCAGAGTTTTTGTAAATTTGGAAACTCAATCAATGACTTCAGCACTTTTAAAATCTTTTATAAAATGAGTTATTGGTTGAGGGGGATAATGTTTTCAAATCTATATCTTCTAACGAGCTTTCTTAATTATCCTAATATGCTTAATTAAAAATGATGTTAACCTATGTTGAAGGACTAGGTGCCTAGGATATGATTGCTAGGATTAGATGATTAGAGTTTGATGATCACAGTATTCCCATACATTTATATGATCTGATTGATATGTTGCATTGACTTTTATTAGTCGATTGTTGTTTGGGTGATGTCAACCACCATATATTTGTATGTGTGTTCACTAACGTATGCAGGTATATTGGTATAAAAGAATGTTCCCGATCCGGATCCCACAATTGAAGATGATTGGATGCCGAAAGGAAAGGGTAACTATATCTTCGGTTGACAAATGAAGAAACGGAGCTTAATTGAACTTCTATGGAGAGTTGGCATAAATGCAACGTAAGAGGTCTTACTGCATCAGCAGATGGTTTTCTTCTAAGTAATTGAAGAAACGGAGCTCAATTTGACCTCAGTTGGCATTCAAAATGCAACGTAAGACGAAGTCTCATGCATTGCAGACGGTTTTCTTCCAAGCCCTACAACAACATCAAAAAAAGCAGCTTATGATTCTCTCCACCTAACGTATCTTGTGCAGGAAAAGTAGTGAATGATACCATTTTTAAACAATTTTTTGAAAATATTGTTTTGAAAATGGAAAAATATTGTTTTGAAAATAAATTGGTCTTAATTTTGAAAATCACCGGACTTCTTTTTATCAAAACCTATGTCACTCAATTATCGACTTCGGTCATCGATTGAGGGGGAGAGTGATTTAAAATAAAATATTTTCAAACGATATTTCTTCACAAAAGTTCCGGTTTGTACAACAATAAGTGGTGATCTAAAGATTTAATGTTATGTCATGGTATGATTTTCTTTAAAACTCAAAGATCTTACAAAATGAAGTTTTTTCTGTTCTTGTTTGATTGTGAAATTGTTTTATTTTAATTAAAGATCTCTAAAAAAACTATCATACCTGACACTAACAATCTTTAATGTTAAAAATTGATCCGTATCAATCATTTTTCAAAATTAAATCAAGCCACTTCTTTCCCCAAAATCTTTTAAATAAGTTAAATCAACTGGGATCACAAATCTCAAAAGGTTTGAAATTTTTGATTTGGGTAAAGATCATGATTTAAATCTTAAATTTGTTTAAATGGAATTGGTTTTAGTCCTTTAAAGGCACTCCTGCCTCCATGTGCCAAACGATTTCTAATACATAATGCACATGTTGAGGGGGAGCATTTATCCAAAAACAAGATGAGTTTTTAAATCTGGCACATTTTCTTCATGTTTTATAAACCTTATTAAATCACTTGGGATCCAAAATCTCAAAGGGTTTGATATTTTTGATCGGGGGAGAATTTGTGATTTAATAATGAAATTTGATAAAAGGTGATCGTTTTGATTCAATTGTGCAGGCTGCTCTCTCATATGTGCTAAACGCTTTCGAATCTCGAAGCATATATTGAGGGGGAGCATTTCAAAAGAAAATAAACTATCGAGGTGCAAATGCTTTTATGTTTTAACATAAAGTACCTTGATTGAGTTTTCAATTGGTTTTCTTAATGGATTTTGTGATCGTGGATGTGCTTCAAAAGAACTCTTTCCTCTATGTGATAAAATGATTTCAAACATCCTATGCACATATTGAGGGAGAGAATTTACCAAAGAAAATCAAATGGCTTTTTCTAAGGAAATTGTGATCAAGAAATTATTTCAAAGAACTCTTGCCTCCATGTGCTAAACAATTTAAAAATCATATGCACATGGTGAGGGGAGCATTTCTAAATGATCAAAACTATTAAGGTACAAAATGCTTTGATCTCGTATCACAAGTACCTTGATTGTTTTTCCAAATGATTTTTCAATTGGTTTCGAGAAGGAATGAACTGTACCAAAAGACCGACCAATTTATTTTATGCATGGTGTTATAAGGATGGTTAGGTTAGATATTTGTTCCCACGATCCGCCAGAACCGGAGGGATCTACCCAGGGACAATCCACTAGATAGTGTAGAGTCCTTAGGTATATTGAAAAAAAAGGAGAAAAATGAGAATATGGGAAGAGTGCCGACTGAGACAGAGCTAGTACTGGAATAGACCCAACAAGGTTCTAGTAATGAAGTCTCGGTAAGCACTGAAGGGGTTGAAGAATGAAAAAGAAATGAATATGAAAAGGGTGAAAAGAAATAGCCCTCCAATAATTCAACCTTAGGGCAGGAACCGGGTTCAATACATATGCTACTGGTGGTTACTAAGGTAACACCGGTATTGAAGACAAGACGTCATGGACCCAGTGACGCACGGCACTACAACTTCCCAAGCTACTCAAGTTCCTCTTAAAAGGGCTTGTTTCATTCTCACGGGGAACCTACATAATCTATCGACTTTCTCTTAGAGATTGTTGATATTGAAGAAGGAGACCCTCTCCCTAGTCTCCGGCATAGGAACCAAATGTGCACTATTGAGTCTAGAGCCAAGAGATCATCCATAATATCTCATTAGGACACTAAATTAATGAAGACTTGTTGTTTCACACAATGTGGAAAGTAAGAATATTTTAAGAGTCCTACGCATTATCCTTGTGGTATTGCCAGAACATCTGAGTGATATGTAAAAGTATTCACGATGAAGATGGAAATCCTTCTAGAGCTAACAAACAAGCTCTTGGTGGGTGACATGTGAGATCTTCTCGTAAGATCAAGCTTGTGACAACTGGATAGAAATGATGGGGAGATTCATTCTTGAATCAACCTTGGTCCAGGAATGGAATTGACGAATACTTTTGGAAAAACCGTTCGATGTGCAAACCTTCTTTTCTCTATCACGTCGAATGTGTATTTATGTTTCAAATTCAAAAAGTATCTCTGATTGAAAAAATACTTTTGGAAAAACCGTTCGATGTGCAAATCTCTTCTTTTATCTAGCACATCGAATGTGTACTCTTTTCAAATATAAAAAGTATTTTTGATTGAAAATTGATCTTTCTCATAAAACCTTCGTCGTATTGCAAAACTCTTTCTTCTAAGCAATACGCGATTGTTTTTCAAATCATTTTTCATCAATCAGTGAATCTCAATTCGCTGGTTCACTCACTCCGTGTTGTCTTCTTTGAGACGTTCCGTTTTGAGAACGGCTAGAAACATTTGCGAAACCCTGTCAAGGAGATTCTTAGGAATCCTACCGATCACAGGCAGATTACTTGTATCGATCAACGGGAACCGTGGGCCGTGTACCTCAATTCAACGAAAGTGATCAAAGACACTTTCGTGTGTGTTATTGCTAACTATTGTTTGCGGTACACTTGGCGGTTGCGGTGATCAGAATTGAGGAGTCAATCCAAAGCCGCATGCTCACAAAATCCACACTTAATTGAAGAAATCATGACTGGTGCATATCTACATAACACTGGCTCGATATTTCATACTATGCTTCTGCTTCGCTGCTGCAAATATCATGAACCAGTAAGGCTTCCGCTACTCTAATGGAAAGATGTCATCATTCAAAGTGTGAGCATGTCGGTCCAAAAGTCACAACTTTACATGATGGCAACACAATAAAGGGTGATACAGAGATTTACTGTGGCTGATGATCTCAATGAAAGTTCAAAGATCATCAAGATGTGGATCAGTTCAAAGACCTCCACTGAAAGTACAAAATAATCGGACTATGAAGAGTCACTACAAAAGCACAAAGATTGCAGAATTGAAGAATTGAAGTCTACGAGCACAAGAACAAAGTCAAGTATAGAATGCTAGGATTGGAAATTTAAAACATGGGATGACCTCCCTTAGGGGGAGATTGTTAGGAATTAGAAAATTCCATAGTAAAGAGTCGGTCACCCCAAATATTATCTAGCATAAGTTAGCTCGTAGACATATCGTTAGTTACGTTATTTACTATTTTATTAGTTAGTTATTAGTCTAGTTTAGCATAGTGCAACACCGTGGAGGAAGGACGGGTCTTTACCCACTATATGCTCGATCCACGCCGTCAGAGGGCGTTTCATTTGTAACTATAAATACCCCTTCCATCCTTGGAAGGGGTGTGGCTTCTTTGAATCTAACCTTACATTTGTTTAAGCAACTCTCTTTCAAGAACCTCCTCTCAACTCTCTTCATCTTTCTAAAATGGCTTTCTTATTTAATCATTGTCCTAGACCACCCGAATCATCAAACAATATATATTCACGATCCTACATAGAATCTCTGTCGAAAGGAGAGTCTAACAAGTTCAGAAGACGATCTGAAAGAGAGTATTAGTTTCCACTAGGAATCAATAAATTGACTCAGTAGGGCACTTAATACTTAACGCAGAAGGGTACAATATTCGAATCCAACATCATAATTTCCAAAAGAAATTTGACTACAAATCGATATCAAATCAAATTCCAAATATGAGTGAATGTCGACGGTTCCAAACAGTTATGCTAAAGGCATATACATTGATAGAACGTAAGGCAAACCATCAAGAGAAAAGTATTGATGTAACGACATCGATCGAAGATAAGGCTTGAGGTAGAGGCGTCTGTAACAAGATCAAAAACAAAACAAGGCTATGGGAATAAGCGAATCCAAATTCGTAATGAGACCCAAAATCATAGAATGTATCCATCAATTCATAACCTGGACCAAGGTTGATTTGAGTGAATCGCCCTATTGTTTCAATCCAGTTGTCACAAGTTTGATCTTTTGAAAAGATCTCAAATGTTACCCACCAAGAGCTTGTTTGATGTTGGCTCTAGAATGATTTCTATCTTCATTGTGAATATTTTACATATCACTCAGATGTTCTGGCAATACCACAAGGATAATGCGTAGGACTCTTAATATATAATTTCTTACTTTTCATATTGTGTGAAACAGCAAGTCTTCATTACTTGTATGTCCTAATGATATTTATTGACTATAGACTCAATAGTGCACTTTGGTTTCCTAATCGGAGACTAGGGAGAGGGGCCCTTCTTCAATATCAAGCATCTCTAAGAGAAAGTCGATAGGTTATGTAGGTTCCCCGTGAGAATGAAACAAATTCTTTTAAGAGAACTTGAGTGGCTTAGGAAGTTTAGTGCATTGCGTCACTGGGTCCATGATGTCTTGTCTTCAATACCGGCATTACGTTAGTAACCACCTGTAGCATATGTATTGAACCCGGTTTCTGCCCTAAGGTTGAATTATTAGAGGGCTATTTCTTTTCGCCCTTTTCTCATTTCAATTCTTTTTCATTCTTCAACCCCTTCAGTTCTTACCAAGACTTCATAACTAGAACCTTGTTAGGTTTATTCCAGTTCTAGCTCTATCTCAGTCAGCACTCTTCCCTTATTCTCACTTTTCTCCTTTTTTCATCATACCTAAGGACTTCTACACTAACTAGTGGATTGTCCCTGGGTAGATCCCTCCGGCTCTGGCGGGATCGTGGGAACTTAAAACCTAACCTAAGCATCCTTATAACTCCGATACATAAAGTAAAATGGTCGGTCTTTTGGTACAGTTCTTCGGCCTTTGAAACCAAATGAAAACCATTTGAAAATCAATCAAGGTAGTTTGTGATATAAAATCAAAGCATATTGTACCTTAATTGTTTTTTATCTTTTAGAAATGCTCCCCCTCAACATGTGCACTGAGTATTAGAAATTGTTTTGGCACATGGAGGAAGGAACCAATAAGAAAATTAGATTGAAAGCTCCAATTCTTGATAACGTTTTCTAAAATGATCATCATCACTCCCCCGATCAAATCTAATATTTGAATACTTTGGATAAAATATTATGGGGAAGGATGTGGTTTTCTTTTATTTGCTCCCCCTCAATATGTGCATCGAGATTCGAAAGAGTTTTGCACATATTAGAGAGAGCCTACACTTTGAGACAAAAACGATCACTTTTATCTAGACGCATAACCGGTTCACATGATCGAGCTTATTCAGATATTCTTTGGTTTTTGAAATCATTTGTTACACAACCGAGTGCGTTTAGATTTGAACAACCAAATTTTTTCAACATGATTTCAGATTTAAATCCTCTTTAGTTTTAGATAACTGCTCCCCCTTAACATGTGTATGGAAAAATTGAAATCGTTTGGCACATGTAGGAAGGAGTACCTTTTATTCCTTTTCTAAAACATTTTACACTTTATCAGTTTATTTCAGATTTAAATCACAAACTCTCCCCCGATCACAAATTTAAACCCTTTTAGATTTGAGATCCCAATTGATTTAAATTATTTTAGAAAACCTTTTGAGGAGAGATGTGACTTAGTTTTAAGAATTTATGACTGATAAAAATCATATTTTGAAACTTTAATCTCCATTGAACTAACATGCTCATGTATCATTTATAAAAATTCTCTGATTTTGTACCATTTGAATGAAAACTCAAGGTTAGCATGCTCTTTATTCAATTGTGGACAAAAATATTCTTTTTGATTAAAAAATATAGAACATGCTCCTTTTGATGCCAATTGTTTTGAAAATATCTTGAAATGTTTAAAAAAGGATATTTTGAAATGTTTGAAATCATTCTCCCCCTCAATCAATGACCAATGTTGTTGATTGAGAGATAGAGATTTTAAAAAAGATAAGTCCAGATGATTTTCAATATAAAGTCCGAGTTATTTTCAAAGCAATTTTGTTTTCATATGAAGACAAATATTTTTCAGAAGAATCTTTAGAACGAAAAACATTTGTGAAGAAACATTCGTCTTTTTGTCACATTAAATATTATTAAGAATGAATTTTTGTCGCCAAAAAGACTTCCTGTTTTTGTTTTAGGATCAGAGCTTGAAATTTTAAAATTGATTAAGCATAGCACTGCCCTTTCTTTAAAAGTGGGATACAGTCTGAAATAACTGTAAGCCATCATTTTAAGCCTGGGGTACTGCCTGAAATGACAGTAAGCCATAATTTTAAGCATGAGTTACTGCCTGAAATGACAGTAAGCCATTGTTTTTAGACATGTTTTAGAAATATTTACACCCTCTGCTCGAACTTCATCTAAAGACTCGTGCCATTGTTGAATGACATTTCTAAGACCGTAGATGTTATCGATACCAGAAGACATGTCTAGAGAAAAACAATATTTTTGGTCTTTTTCAAATTTTCTGATTTTTATGGATTTTTGAAAGTTTTATAATTTTCAATTTTCTTTTTGTTGGTTTTATATTTTTGTATTTTGCTTTTTCAATAAAATATTTAAAAAGAATAGGTCAAATGAGGATCCACGGCGCTGATACTTACGCCGTAACTACTGCATCACTTACGACGTAATCGTGTTTATTGAAGACTACGGCGTAACCACTTATTAGGTTACGCCGTAACTAGCCGATCTAGTGCATTTACGACGGAATAGAAGGTTACGGCGTAACTCCTATATTGGTTACGCCGTAACCCAGACCTGGCCTATAAATACCCCATGAATTCCAGCATTTCTAATCATCCCATTCCACACACAACTCTCTGAGAACGTGGGAAAAAGCTCAAGGCAGGTCGAAGTCACTCCATTACGATAAGCTTTAGCGTTTTATATTTCTTTTACTTTCAATTCATGTATTTTGTACCTTTGAATATTGAATTGATTTGCATGATTAATATGAGCGGCTAAGCACCCTTTGGTGCTAGCCTAGTTATGATTCCTTAATTGTTTTGTTTGCGTTTACCTTTACTTCCGTACAATTATTTCTAAGTGTATGCATGCATAGTTCTTTGGTAGTCACCCTTGGTTCGGTAGTTTTGAATGGCGGTAGAGGCCAATTGCCTAGGAGATATGACCAACTGACCCTAGGTGAGCGGACAGAGACGGGAAGGGTAAGATATGACCAACTGACGACCCTTTCTACTTGTGCGATTTGACCAACTGATCACCTATCGTTTGGATGAACTTAAGAATTGGGGGGTGTAGTGTCTAAGTTCCTAACGGCCGGGCACTCACTATTTAGAATCTAGCATGTAGCGGTCCTTAATGACTTGGCTTAGGGGACCAGGAACAACAGGAGTTATGACGGTGCGCCTGATTTCTCCTGTGGTGGCATCTTTGCTGATAGGTTAGGGCGAATTGACCAAATGTTGTCCTCTCGAATTTGACTCCACCTGAAGTAATTGGAAGTAGGTAGACGTAGACATAACTAGCTAGGAGGATTGACTAGGTTAGCACCGATATTACTCTATTGCTTTCCCTTTACCCATTTATCTGATTTTTTTCTGCATTAGTAGTTTAATTAATTAATTCCCTATCAAAACAATTATTCTGTGACACTAGACTTAGTAATAATCCAGCACACATAGCTCTTGGGACGACCTCAGCTTTACCATTTACTACACTATACACGACCGGGTACACTGCCCGTTAGTGCATTAGGGTAGACCATAGGCATAGCGAGACACTATAAATATTAAGACCTGGTCAGTAAAACCTCCATCACTCATCATAATCTTTATCAAAACACATTCGAACTTGCATAAGATCCCTAAAAATCACCATGAGCAATCTTCCAAACATTATTGACATCTCTTCTGATTCCTCCTCTGACACAGAGATTGAGTCATCTTTAGAGGCATCTGGGTGGGCAGGTTACTTTCCACCATGTGCTACAAGCTCTTCTTCCAAGAAGCCAACTAAGAAGACTGCTAAGCCTGTTGCCAAGCCTGCACCTGTTGCCAAGCCTGCACCTTCTCTTGAGTTCTACTCTAGCTCATCAGATGATGATGAGACCTATTCCTTATCCAAGGAGTTGCCAAGGGCTCTGACAAAGGCTTTGGGAGCAGCTCTCTCCAACATGAAGCAAATTTCCGTACCAGAGAAGCCTGCAAGACTACCAAGGCCTCCTCCACAAGTTCTTGGTCTTGCTTGTCCAAAAACGCAGTCAAACTTTGAGAACAAAAGGAAGAGTGCACATAAGGCCAAGCACAACTATCAGGGCAAGGGCAAGAAACCAATGGAGTAGCTTGTGTAGGGTGTAGGGGTGTAAGTTGTTTTAGGTTTTTATCTTTGTGTTTTGATGGTGGATGTTAGTACTCTCTGTTGAATGTAATGAACTACTTCTTATGTTTGAATGCTATGAAGTTTCTCTGTTTTACTTTTTCCACTGTGAGAGTAACTTTTACCACTACTTGCATTTTAGTTTCCACTGTTAGCCTTATTTTCTGCATAAAAGTTAGTGGACAAAGCAAAAATACAAGCAACCATATACAAACTTATACAAATTCATACAACAATTTTAGTACCAAAAACCTCCCCTCAACAACAAAGACCATTAGACACAAAAATTTTATGGAGTAAGCATTCCAATACCTGTTACCAAGTACTGAAATCTACCCACATCAAGTCCTTTTGTTAATAAATCAGCATAGTTATCATCAGTATGGATTTTGACAACTTGAATTAGCCTTTTCTCATAACAATCTCTTATAAAATGGTGTCTAATTTCAATATGTTTAGTCTTTGGGTGTTGAACTGGATTCTTAATTATGCAAATGGTACTACTATTGTCAATATAAATGATGGTATTCATAAAATTTTACCCATAGTCCTAAAGTTGATTTTGAAGCCATAGAACTTGAGCACAGCAACTTGCAGCAGCCACATACTCTGCCTCAGTTGATGAATTTGCCACCATTGTTTGTTTCTTGCACTGCCATGACACCAATCTATTTCCAAGAAATTGGCATCCACCTGTTGTAGACTTTCTATCCAAACTAGCTCTAGCATAGTCACTATCTGAGTAAGTAACCAATTCTAGAGGTGATTCTCTAGGGTACCATAATCCCAGATTAGGAAATGCTTTAAGATATATGAAAATCTTCTTCACAGCAGTCAAGTGTGAGAACTTGTGAGTGACCTGAAACCTTGCACAAGCACATACTGCAAACATAATGTCTGGCCTAGATAATGTAAGATACATCAAAGAACCAATCATAGATCTGTACATGTGCACATCAACTGCTTCACCACGATTCTCCTTCAAAAGTTGATGTGTAGTCTTGTCTGCAGGGGTGCTGGATAACTTTGCATCAGTTAACTTGAAATTCCTTAATCTCTCAGCCACATATTTATCTTGATTGATGAAAATATCATCTGGCCTTTGTTGTACTTGAAGTCCCAAAACGAATGTGAGTTCACCCATAGAACTCATCTTGAACTCATCCTTCATTAGCTTCTCAAACTCTTTGCACATCTCTGTCTTTGTAGAGCCAAAAATAATATCATCAACATATACTTGAACCAGTAAGATATCATTCTTGTCTTTCTTGATGAACAAAGTCTGATCCACTCTGCCTCTATGAAACCCATTATCAAGAAGATAAGTAGTTATGGTCTCATACCATTTTCTTGGTGCCTGATGCAAGCCATATAAAGCTTGAACCACCCTGTGCACTTTATTTGGATAGTCAGGGTCTTCAAAGCCTGGAGGTTGTGAAACATATACCTCCTCATCAATCTGCCCATATAGAAAAGCACTCTTTACATCCATTTGATAGACTTTAAAGCCCATAAAAGATGCTTAGGCTAAGAACAACCTAATTGTTTCAATTCTTGCAACTGGGGCAAACACTTCTTCATAGTCAATACCCTCCTCCTGAGTGTATCCTTGAGCCACAAGCCTAGCCTTGTTTCTTATAACAATTCCTCTTTCATCCTTTTTGTTTCTGAACACCCATTTTGTACCTATTACCTTCTTGCCAGAAGGTAAATCGCAAAGCACCCAAACCTTTTGAATCTTGAACTGGAGTAGCTCTTCTTGCATTGCTTCCACCCAACTTTCATCTTCAAGTGCCTTGTATACATTCTTTGGCTCCATTTGTGACAGAAAACACATGAAAAGACATTCATTCTTGCCTTCATGATTCTTAGATTCAAAGATTTCACTAATAAATCCATGAACATCAGGAAATGTTAATTGTCTTCTAGTCTTCAATGGTGAATTTACATCCCCAATCACATTTTCAAGAGGATGTGATTTATGAATTGAGGTATGGGGAATTCGAGGAACTGCAATCTCATTTGGCATATTTGAGATTTCAACATCATTGGCTTGAGCTTCCTCTGTAACTGGAGTTGTATTTTCCACTTTTGGTGTTGCAGTGGAAACTTCTGGCATAGTAGTGGAATCAGAATTTCCACTACTTTCAGGATTTACAGTGTTCATATTGCTATCTCCTTCTTTTCCAGAATCATTATAAAGTTGAGCATCTCCAGTCCTTGGAATGTCATCATTATCTGCATAGTCCCAAAGTGGCAAAATGAATTCATCTTGATCATCTGCTTGATCCTTGCTTGGTTCATCATCATCAAGAAACTCTTCTGAACCTGCAAAATCATAAGTAGATGTACCTGTAGAGATAGGTACATAATTCATGGTATGGGTTAGAGTATCAAGATCAAACAACATTTCTGGACCAGTTCCTTTGACATTTACTTTGTTTTCTAGGAACTCAACATGCAGATTCTCTTCAATCTTTTGGGTTCTTAAGTTGAATACTCTAAAAGCTTTACTAACCATGGAATACCCAACAAAATACCCTTCATCAGATTTTTCTTCAAATTTGCCCAGATGATCTATGGTATTGAGAATAGTAATATGACATCCAAATGGTCTCATGAAGTATAGGATAAGGGGGTCTACCTCTAAATAACTCATAAGGTGTCTTGTTCTTTGCTTTCACTACCAAAACCCTGTTTTGCACATAACAAGCAGTGTTAACTGCTTCAACCCAGAAAGTGATTGGCAATTTTGAATCGGCCAACATGGTTCTAGCAGCCTCTATTAATGTCCTATTTCTCCTCTCAGCAACACCGTTTTGTTGAGGAGTTCTAGCTACACTAAATTCTCTTTTAATACCTTTATCTCTGCAAAAATCATCCATAACTCTATTCTTAAACTCTGTCCCATTGTCACACCTAATGATTTTAACTTTCATATCATATTGGTTTTCTACTTCTGTAATGAAGGTCTTAAGGATGCCAGTTGTTTCATCCTTAGTTCTAAGAAAGAAAACCCATGTGAACCTACTAAAATCATCAGTCACAACAAGACAATACTTCTTAAGATTTAAGCTACTCACAGATGTAGGACCAAACAAGTCCATATATAACATATGAAGTGGGTGAGCAATAGAGTTAATCAATTTTGACCTGCAAGAAGCTCTGTGTTGTTTGCCTTTAAGACAAGCAACACAGGTTTGATCATTTTCAAATCTTTTATGAGGCAAGCCTCTTACCAAACCAACTTTAACAATCTTATTTATCGTTTTGAAATTAATATGACCAAGTATTCTATGCCATAACATGGATTCATCCACTGTGGCCTTTGCAAGCAAGCAAGCATAATCATCTTTAGCAACAATGTTATTCATATCAAAGCTATATAAGTTGCCTTTTCTAGTAATCTTAAGAAGAATCTGACTTTCATCAGTCATCTTAAAATCCTTAGAGAGAACAAAACACATATCTTAAGTAAAAAGAACAGTGTTTTTCTTGTCACACATTTGTGACACACTAAAAAGATTATACTTAAGCTCTTTTACATAGTACACAGGTTCAAAATCCAAGTTACCAGTTTTGATGACCCTTTTACCAATAACTTTTCCATTAACTCACCTGCAAGTGACAAACTGTCCATCATAGTATTCAAAATTTGAGAGATAGGACTTGTTGCCAGTCATGTGCCTTGAACATCCACTATCTGTGTAGCCTTGATCTGATCTCTTTCTCCTTGGATGTTCCTACACATATAAGAAAGGAGTTAGTTTCCTTTGGAGACCCAAGCCATGATTGACTTGGATCTGCCTCATGTATCAATATAGTTATATCTATCAAAGGTCATTGATACACCATTGGGATTGGTTGTTGAGGTAATTCCTTTAGGTTTCCATTCCCAATGTGCTAAGGCCTTCACAACATTTCCCATGTTACCCCTGTTCTTGTTTACAACCCTTGCAGTGGGAACTTTTGGGAAAGCAGGATCTTTGGTTTAGTTTTTGGTACCCACTGTTGGTTATATTGAACCCTTTTATTATTAAAAGACCTTTTCCCTGTTTGTGCATATTTTACAAAAGTTGTTTTGGATTTTGCACTTGCAACAGGTGTTTTAGGGTGAGCAGTGTTAACAGTTTTAGCAGTGGCAAAAGTTTTAAGTCCAATTCTTAGTTGAACTGCTCTTGGGATCATGTTATTGTGTGAATTAGGGTGTATTTTGTTTTGAAACCTCTTTGACAACACCCTTTTATTCCCATAAACTTCCCTTCTCCTAACATGATAGTCACAATTAGCATGTAAATGTTCAAAGCTACCACAGATATAACATGCTTTATTGTTCATCACAAACTCACTACCTAGTTGTTGAGATTTTACATGATTCCAACTCCTCTGGTTACCCCTAGGAGTTGATGACTAGTTTCTATACATCTCAAAGATACCTTACAGTTGATCTAGGTTTATTAACTTGTTTCCTAGGTTCCTCTGTAATAGTATTTACAACTTGTGGGATAGAAGCCTCTACATTCTTTTTAACATTCTCATCTACAACAGATGAGTCACTTGCACTTTCAAAAACATCATATTCATGCTTAACCTCTTCCTCAATTTTCATAAATTTGGGAGGACCATATTCAAGATTAGGTTCCTGAAATTCTTCTAGGCCTGTATGAGCTAAATCTATGCCAGGAGGTGATGGAACACCCCTTAGTGGTGAAGGAACTGTATTGTATCCCATACCAGACTTAACTTTACTAGTAATTTGAGCATTCCAAATTTTATCAATTGACTTAGACTGATAATATAAGGTGTCAACAGATAAATTGACATTCTCATTTATCTTTTCAAGTTTTTCAAGCTCTTCTTTTAGTTCCTCATTAACTGCTATCTTATGATCTAACTCTCTTCTTAGAACAACCATATCATCATTATATTTTGTCACATTTGGTCTATAATGCACTAGTTGTTTTTCTAATACATATATGCCTCTTCTAAGGTTTGACACATTATAATTAGCAGCAAAAAACTCTGTTCTTTGGTTGTCATATAATTCATTAAGCCTTTCACATTCTCTAGAAGCCCTACATGTTCTAGAAAAACTTTCAAAGTTTTGTTCAATCTTTGTTCAATGAGTTTGAAGTTGTTGTAAAGATCATTGAGCTTCATAGTTTCAATTTCTGGTTTATTTTCCCAGACTGTAACATTAATATGAAACTCAGCAGGCAAACTTCTTAGAAACTTCAGATTGAGGTCTTCCTTTTCTACCTCTATTCCAAACACAGTCAATTGTGTGACAATCTTCTGGTGTTTGGTGAAGATGCTGTCAAGTGATTCATTGCTTGAAGCAGAGAAGTTTTCATAACTTTGCTTCAACAATGTCTTTTGAGTCTTCTTAGTAGCATCATTGCCACCAAACACTGAGCAAATATCTTCAAAAAGTTCTTTTGCTGTTTTGAACTTGCTGAAAGCAATGATCTGGTCTTTAGGAAGAGTCATTAGTAACAAACTTCTGGCCTTCATATCATTCTTCTTCTGTGTTCTTTCATCAGTAGTAGAAGGTGGAAAAACTGTTACAACTTCTTTGTCACCAACTTTCTCAGTCTGCTTCCTTGGCTCGAAGGAGTCACCATTTAAGATGATCTCCTACCGAGCATAGTCTTGTACGAGAAATTATTGCTCAATCATTATCCTCCACATCTCAAACTCATTGAGTTTGAGCTTAGGAAGCCTTGGAGTAGAGTTGGACTAGTTTTCCATCTCCATTGATTTGAGTGAGTTGGTTAAGCTTATTCCTTGGTTCTTCTAAATCAAAGTATCAGAACCAAAGCTCTGATACCACTTGATGGATCTAAACACACACCTTGTGTTAGTGATACTTTGAGTTATATTAATAAGTACGCGGAATATACTTAGTAATACTTAGAAGATGGATTGTATGATGTAATGTAAGTGAGAACAATATAACACAAAGCTTAAATATTATTAAGAGTAATACGAGTGATCTTGCTTATTACTAGGGTTACACCTTGAAGGTCTCTAGGGAATACGTACTAAGAACAGTGACCTAGGACCTCCGTTTATAGCACAAGGAGTCATTTACAAGATAAGTATAATGCTATCAATAGAGAATATACACAAGATATTTTCTATACTTATCTATACATGAATACATAACAATTATCCTAATAGCAGTGGTAATAATATGTACTAGCAGTGGTAACGTGTTTCCACTGCTAGTACATTCTTCAGCAGTGTCTTCCACAAGCTTATCAGTGGTAACTGTTAAAATTATTCCCAACACCCCTAATGAACTCACGATGGCAGATATCTTCCTTGTGGATTATCACAAAAATATTGGAAAGAATAATCTCAGAGTCGAATTTGACAACTTCACCTGTTCTGAATCCTCATGCAGAGTTGCAGTTGACATCCTCAAGGATCATCCCTTCCGTCTCATGCTATCTAACTCGCTTCGTGCCCGAAATCTACATTCATCAGTTCCGCACACAATGGACAAAATCGACGGTCAAGATGCGTTGAATGTTACCATTGGCACCAAAGAAGTCAAAGTTACAGTGGCGGATCTTCGTGTCATTCTTCTTCTACCAGTTATTCACTCTTCTGAATACATTCCAACTCCAAGTGAAGAGGAAGTATTGCAGTTCATGGTTGACATTGGATATGACGAACCTTCTTGCATCATCACCAAACATTCTAGTGTCGATCTCAAGAAAATCCCACAACCTTGGAGGACTCTCTATATCATGATCACCAAATCGGTCTCAAGGAGAGATAATGGACACGAACACCCAAAGCTGATGCATCTTCAAACCTTTTGGGGAATGGTTAATAGGAAACATATTGATTATGCAAGCTTGATTTGGGAAGATATGATGCAACATTATAGGAAGCCTTGTTCCAAGATACCTTTCATTAGATAAACAAAGTTGCTGATCCACAAACTCCTCGGGAAGCACCAGGATATCCCTATGAGAATCAATGACCCCAATACACACTCAATGTTGTATGAGCCCACCTTGAATATTGTGAGGTTCAAAGACTCCTCAACCCGTAAACAAGGTGTGGAATTACTTGATTTCCTGATAATTGATGAAATCAAGGTTCTTCCATCATACATTCGTTATAAGGAAGCAGTGTGTGCTGGAAAAGTTGGGTTTATGGATGAGAAGACAACTTCAGTGTCTACCACAAGGGCAAGAAGAGCAAGAAGCACTGGCAGTACTAACAAGTATAAGAAAAGGCATCCAAGCCTAAAGAAAAGAGTCCCAGCTCAGATCGTTCGTCCTAAAGTTGAACCGAAACCAATTCCATATGACGACGACTCTGAAACTAAGTCAGATGATGTGACTATCTATTCTGAAGAGTAAAAAGATGATACCTCTACCTAGAATTCATAGGACAAACCTGCCAGTCCCTCATTTGACAAAGGGAAGAAGCCAGTGGAAGAAGAAGAAGAGTGTTGTGAAATTCACTTGTGGGAGTTAATACTTATAGTATTAAAGTTAGTACTGATAGTGATATTAGAAGAGTATTAACTAGTTAGTATTGATAGTGCAAAAGTTAGTACTGATAGTGTTGAGTTTGTACTGATCTATTTTAAGAATGTCGTGTATGGTTTGTAACAGCATATCTTCTATTCCAATAGAAGATATGATATACTTAATGCATAGTTATCTCTGTAAGGGATCTCCTTAGTGTATAAAAGGAGATCATGGCTAGGTCAAGCAAATACCAATACTCTAGCCGTCTTAAGAAAAGCTTCAAGGTTGTAAACCCTAGTACTAGGAGAGTACTCGTATTATTAATGAATAATATTGAAACTGTTGGTGTTATATTTGTGTTTACTTTAATCTTCTAAAGTACATTCAAGTAGATTCCAGATATGTGTATCTACAACAAAGTTTCTCATTGTTGTTTTGGATCCATCCAAGGCAACTACACGTTTACAAGCTAAGTGTTCTAGATCCAAGGTTTGGGTTTCCACAAGTGGTATCGAGCTTGTGTCCCAAGCTTTGTTTTAGAAGATCCCGTGTGACAAATGTTGAAATGGATTTTGCCTCAAGCAAATCCATTACAATTACCAAAGTTCCTAAGTTGCGACCCATGAATATGAACTCGGAGAATGCGATAGAGCGGACTTCTTGGTACTTGATTTTAAGTTGTGGAACATTGTGATCAATGGAGACTCTTACAAATCAATTGTCACTGAAGAAGTTGATGGTAAGGTTGTTATTAAAGACAAAGGTGAACCTATCACTAATGAAGAAATGGCTCTAAGAGGAAATGATCTCAAGGTCAGAAGTCTTTTACTTATTGCAATACCTGATGATCACCAACTCACCTTCAACAAACACAAAGATGCTCAGTGTTTGTTTAAAGCCATTGAGACCAGATTTGGTGGGGACTCTGTCACCAAGAAAAATCAGAAGACTCTTTTGAAGCAAGAGTTTGAAAACTTCATTGCTGGTGCAACTGAGCCAATTGACTCAGTTTACAATAGGCTTCAAAAACTTGTCACCAACCGGCAAGATTGGATGTGGACATCTTCAAAGAAGATGTCAATCTCGTGTTTGTTAGAAGTCTTCCATCACCAAAATGGGACACTCATGTCATTGTATGGAAGAATAAGGCTGAATTTGAAACTATGAAGTTGGACAACTGCTCAATAGCTTTAAGGTGATTGAACAAGATATGAAGAAAGCTGCAGTGCATCTTCCACTACTGGGCACAAAACATAGCCTTTGTGGCTCACCCAAATACTAGTAATGATGAGGACAATATCAATGTTAGTACTCCTAGTACTAATGTTAATATCGATTGTTTGGCCATCATCTGCATGCATCAATGAAAGTACAATCTATGCTTTCATCTCGTGAGCAACAACAGGGATCTCAGATTACTCATGATGACCTGAGACAGATCTATGAAGATGACATGGAAGAGATGGATATCAAGTGGAACATTGCCTCGATAAGTATGAGGGCAAGAATGTTCATGAAGAGGACTGGGAGGCAGATTAAGATCAATGATGGAGATACTGCTGGGTTTGACAAGGGAAAGGTAGAATGCTACAACTGTAGTAAGCTTGGGCATTTCGCCAGGGAATGCGTAGCCCCAGGAGCAAAGGAAAAAGTGGTGAGCTGATAATTCTAAAGCAATGGTGGTGTTGATGGTGCCGGATATGATTGAGCTTCATGGCCGATGAAGAAGAGAGTCCAATCAACATGGCTTTGGTATCCGAGGTACTGAAATAAATTGCTCAGATACATGTATTCCATTAAACGAATATTTGTCTCTAAAAACCATGTTTGATAATGTGTCTGAAGAACTTGCTAAAACTAGCTATAACTTAACAAATCATAAGAGAGGTTTAGCAGTCTTAGAAAAAAAAATTGTACACTATAAAGAAAATGAGTCAAAGTTCTCTGAAGCAACTGTTGTACTTAATAGGGAAATTTCTTTTAAAGAAATCACCATAAATGTGTTAAAAGAAGAACTAGAGAAAGTCACAACAACTAAGGATAACATAGAACTAAGTATTGATACTCTTCAAGACACACAACATTATAATTCAAAGAGAGTTGATAAATACCTTGAAAAAGTACTAATTGGAAAAGCCAAATCAGGTATGGGTTATAAGAGAGTACCACCACCATTCAGAGGTATTCATTCACCTCTTGGTATAGAAATTGAACACACTGGATTAGAGGAGTTTAATGCACCCACATTTGTCCATCACCATAAACCCATTGAAGTGTATATGTTTGAAAACAAAAAGGCTAATGTAGAGTCTAGTGAACCAAAACAAGAACAGGCCACTAAAACAGTAAGACCAACTGACAAACCTATCAGGAAGCCAATTAAATATGCTGAGATGTATAGAAACAGGTCATATAGACCTAGAGGCAATGAAAGAAACTGGAACCAACTGAAATCTGAGCAACTAGGAGATGAATTTGTCATGTATAATAAATCTTGCTTTGTGTGTGGAAGTTTTTCTCATCTGCAAGCCCAATGCAGACACCCTATGAAACCTCAACCCATCATGACCCCAAGAGCAGTTCTTCTTAAAACTGGCATAAAATCTTTGAATACTACAAAGCCAGTTAATACTGATAGACCACAACCCAGAGTATTTGCTGAAAGACCCAAAAGAACTTTTTCAAAATCACCATCTACTTCACGAAGGCCCTTTCATGCTAGAGCAACACAAACCTTTAAATCTTATGATGAACAAATCAAGTTTTACAAGAAAAAGGTTAATACTTATGAGCCAAAACTTAATACTGATAGGCCAAAAGTTAATACTTTTAAGCCAAAAATGAAATCTGTTGGTTCTAAAGTGAGTGTCATTGGGGAATCAAGGGCAATCTTTGTTAAGCCCTCAGCTTGTTGGGTGAGAAAGACCACTCAACCCAACAAAGGCATCAGCTACTCTTAAGAAATATGATTACATTGATGCACGAGGCGCATCCAAGTCAAGTAATGGCTTGGGTCCCCAAAAGGAACTAATTTCCTTTATTTTGTGTGCAGGGACATTCCAACAAGAATGATGATCTTGGCTATTCGACAATGGGTGTTCCAGCACATGACCGAAATCTATCCTATCTTTCAGAGTTCACTGATTTGAATGGAGGATATGTTTCTTTTGGAGGAGGTATAGGTGGAAGAATTACTGGTAAAGGCACAATCAAGACTGGTAATTTGGACTTTGAAGATGTGTACTATGTGAAAGAACTCAAATACAATCTATTCAGTGTGTCACAAATGTGTGACAAGAAGAATTTTGTTCTGTTCACAGATACTGATTGCTTGGTTTTATCTCCTAATTTTAAGTTTCCTAGTGATGATGAGGTACTACTTAAGCTCCCTAAGAAGAGCAATCTATACAGTGTAAGTATGAAGAACATAGTGCCCAAAGAAAACCTTACATGTTTAGTTGCTACAGATTCTTTGGATGAATCTATGTTATGACATAGAAGGCTAGGTCATGTGAACTTTAAGGTAATAAATCTTTTAGCTAAAAATAACCTTGTAAGAGGTTTACCCTAAAAAATATTTGAAAATAAACAGACTTGTATTGCATGCCTCAAAGGGAAGCAACATAGAGCCTCTTGTAAGCCCAAGGTTTTTAACTCTATCACCCAACCACTTCATATGATGCACATGGACTTATTTGGTCTCACCTCTGTTAGCAGCCTAAATTTTAAGAAGTATTGTTTGGTTGTGACTGATGATTTTAGCAGATTTACTTTGGTTTTCTTCATGAATACTAAGGATGAGACCAGTGAAATCCTTAAGTCTTACATAACTGCAGAAAGAGAGAACCTTCTGATAAGAAAGTTAAAATCATTAGGTGTGATAATGGGACAGAGTTTAAAAACCAAGTGATGAATGATTTCTGTAAGCTTAAGGGTATTAAAAGAGAATACAGTGTAGCTAGAACTCCTTAGCAGAATGGGGTTGCTAAAAGGAGAAATAGGACATTGATAGAGGCTGCTAGGACTATGTTAGCAGATTCCAAATTACCCACAACTTTTTGGGCTGAGGCAGTTAATAATGCTTGCTATGTTCGTAGTAGTATGGTAGTAAAGCCTCATGGCAAGACTCCCTATGAGTGGTTTTTAGGTAGAAAGCCTACCATAGGCTTTCTTAAACCTTTTGGGTGTCATGTCTCTATTCTCAATACCATTGACCACTTAGGGAAGTTTGATGGAAAATCTGACAGTGGATATCTGGTTGGCTATCATTGAATAGTAAAGCCTTTAGGTTTTATAATTCTAGAACCAGTAGGATAGAGGAGAATATGCAAATAGAGTTTCTTGAGGACAAACCTAGTGTAGAGGGGCAAGGACCAAAATGGATTTTTGATATTGATATGCTAACAGAATATATGAACTATGTACCTGTTTCTATGGATTTTAACATTGTTGCGGGAGAAAAGCAAGGTCCTGATGCAGATTATGATAATGATGACGATGACTTTGTCCTATTGCCCATTTGGAAGGATAGCTCAGTTGGAAGCACTTCTTCAGGGGAGGCAAACAAAGATGATGATCAGCCTTAAAAGACCAATGATTCAAATGTCAAGGAGGTGTAACCAATACAGATGACACAGTTGATAGAACCTTAAGTGATCGCGACTAATGTGGTTAATAATCGATAAGCCACATGTTAGTACTGATGAGCCGAATTTAGTAATCGATGGTCCTCATTCTATTTCATCGCTTAACACAGAGGTTCCTGATCCTAATGGCGAAGCTAATGAGATTGATTTTACCAATATAGCTTCATCTTAGCTCCTCGCTACACCACACAGTAAGAATTAATCAGGATCATCCTTAGAGAATGTTATTGGGGATGTTCATTTGAAAGAGCTACAAGATCTAAATTTCAAAGATAGTGAGACCGATTCTTTAGTGCCATCTATGAAGAAAGGATACATGGGGACACTAAAAAATGTCTCTTTTCTTGCTTTGTTTCACAGGCAGAACCAAAGAAAGTCTACAAAGCTCTTGAAGATGAAGCATGGGTAGAAGAAATGCAAGAAGAGCTTCTCCAGTTCAAACTTTAGAATGTATGGGTTCTTGTGGATCTTCCTGATGGCAAGAGAGCTATTGGCACTAAATGGGTTTTCAGAAACAAGAATGATGAAAGAGGTGTAGTAATATGGAACAAGGCTAGACTAGTGGCTCAAGGGTATGAAGAAGTCTTTGCTCTAGTGGCAAGGATTGAAGCTATCAGATTATTCCTGGCCTTTTCATCATAAAAGACTTCACAATATACCAGATGGATGTGAAGAGTGCTTTCCTCTATGGAAAGATTGAGGATGAAGTTTATGTGTTAGGATTTGGAAAATCCTGTAGTTAAAGTGTCGGTCACCTCAAGTATATGTAATCGTTAGAAAGCTCATAGTCATAGTTATTTAATGTTAAGTAGTATTTAGTTAAGTAACACCGTGGAGGACGGACGGGTCTTTACCCACTGTATGCCTGATCCACAGCCCGTCAGGTGGCATTTTATGTAAGTACTATAAATACTCTTTACCTCCCAAGGTAGAGAGTTGGAGCTCATAATAACATTTTTCTTTCTCTCACTAAAGTTCCCAAACCTCTAACTTTCTCTCTCTAAAACTCTTGTGTACGCCTACTTTGCTTATGGTTTGATGTGTATGTGAAATCCAATATGTTACAAATGGTATCAAGAGCCATGGTTTGATCACTCATCTTTCATGCTCTTTGTTTTGGTGGATTTCATAAGGTTTTTGGGGTATTAAGGGTTTATGAGAGTTTGATTCATTTGGACAAATTCTAGTGTTAAAGTTTGAATTTTGCTTGTACTTTTGTGTTTAGGATCATCATATGTGTTTATGTTTTGAATTGGAAGGCCTAAATCATTGTGGTTTGGTTGTTCTTGATTGATAAAGTGATTATTTGTGAACACAGGACGAAGCGAGTTGAGTCTCGGACTTGTTTTTCTTCAAAGCGAGTTGCTTTGTTCCTGTATGCGAGTTAATATATGCGACTTGGCTATTTAGCGAGTTGATTTTCATGCGACTTGGGTTTTAAGCGAGTTGTTTCATCAAGCGAGTTGTGTGTCTTGCGAGTTGATACTAAAGCGAGTTGGCTATTTAGCTACTTGTTCAATTGCGTGTTGACAGTGTTGCGAGTTGATGCTAATGCGACTTGGCTATTTAGCGAGTTGATTCCTTAGCGAGTTGTCCTTGAGCGAAGTTGGTTATTTAGAAGTTGATAACTAAGCGAGTTGTGTGTTTTGCTACTTGTCTAATTTAGACTTGTCACTTCTTCGTGATACATTCTTACGGTTGTTCTTTTGGTTTAGTAAAATCCCGTGAAATAATCAATTTCCCGGTTTAATCAAAGAATTGTAAAATCCTCGTGAGGACTTGTAATCATGGCAAACATCGCCTCCTACTATTGTTTCTTCCGTATCAGGACGTTCAAGCAGCCAGGTCGATACTGGCCCACCTATGCTTGACAAAATCGATTATGATTCATGGGCACAACGAACTGATCAGATGCTTTTTGGGAAAGGAAAATGGAGTCAACATTCTCAAGTCAATCGATGAAGGACCTTATCAGGTTGAGACTACAAGAGACTTAATTGATACATCTGCAGATGGAACTATGATCTATGGATTAGGCAGACCAAAGATGTATGATGAACTTAATGATAAAGAGAAAAAGAGATTCGATGCGATATCGTGGGCTTAACATTATACTTCAAGGTCTTCCAAAAGATATCTACAAGCGATCAATCACAACAACGAAGCCAAGGTCGTGGGATAATGTCAAGATGCTTCTTTCGGTTCTCAATTAACCATGGAAGACAGAGAATCACAACTCTATGATGCATTTGAGCACTTCAAGATGAAACCAGATGAGAGTGTCTATGAGTATTACGTGAGATTCCACAAGCTTGTTAATGACAAGAGGAACATCGTAATGACTATGCCAAACATTCACTTGAACTCAAAGTTTGTGAACAACATGAATCCCGAATGGCACAAGTTTGTCACCTCCGTGAAGCTAACCAAAGGATTGAAGAATACAAACTATGAGCAACTCTATGCCTTCCTTCTTCAGAATGAGAGACATGCCATGTTTGAAAAGAGGATTCTTGAACAATTTAAAACAAATCCAGGAGAGACAAGCTCATCAAATGATTCAACTGACTTCTACTCAAACATTGGGATTACCACTAAAGCTTCACAAGTCATACCCATGGGTAATGGTAATCACAAACTCATTCCCGATCCAATGTTCAAAAAGGCGATCTGATGCACACATGGGTAACTTCATTAATCAACGGCTCTCCGATTAGTCAAAACATGAACTCTCTCCCCACACCAACAATAACCTCGAGCGACATCTAATCCACACAATCAAGCCACTCGAGATGGAAGGTTATAGTACAACCGGTTCAAGAAAGGCAGTATGAACAAGGAAGAGGTGGAGTTGGTAGAGGCTATGTGACAAATCGAGCAGAAGGAATGGAAATCGAGGACAATGGCCGTCAAGTTTTACAACTATGGAGGTGAGGACACATTGCAAGGAAGCGCATGTAGCCCTCGAGAATGCAGTACTTGAGGGATAAGATGTTGCTTGTTCAAGCTCGATATAATGGTGCAACCTTGGATGAAGAAGAGTTGTTATTTTTCTTTGAGAAATGCCAAGATGTATGATGCGAGATGTGGATGAAGCGGCCAATTCGAGGGAGATAGGCCATAATCATCGAGAATGCCTTTCAAGTAGCCGATTGTGATGCATAATGACGATATTGATGATGAACCTCATCGCGACAAACCATTTTCATGGCTAGCATATCTCCAATGGTCTCTCCTAAAGTCTCTTCATCACCACAAGCTGGTCCATCCAAAGACAAAATCATTTCCGAGGTATTAAAACTATACGATGATGCTGATGTGCAAAAGATGCATGACAAAGTACAATCAACTAAAACTATTGTGTCAAATATTGAAAATATGGGTCATATCAATGTTGTCCCATATGATCAATATGTGAAACAAAGTGAAAGTGAGGTCGTACCAAGTGATGCATCTTCTACAGTCAATGATGACTATAATGAATACACCGTGATGCCCTCGATGATTCAAGTATCTCTCAACTTAATGCCTATAAAGAATGAGTTGCCATTTATGAACAACGCTAGAGTTTGAGCTAACTACTGCGGAGCGGGAGTTGGATAACCAAATGCGCATAAATTATTAGACAAAGTAATTTTAGAGAAGAAGTGTTAAAACAAGAGTTAAACTCCTTACAAGAAAAGCTTTCAAAACCTGCTAAGCAAAAACAAGAACTTCAAGAAAATGTTAAAGTGCTTAAGGTGAATTTCATGCCAAGGAATCAAAACTTTTTCATGATTTTTCTAATCTAAAAACTTTGAAGAACAAGTTTGAAAATAAGTTGTATCGCATAAGAGAATACCATTCGATCGCTTCACATGGTCACTAACCATAGAGTTTTAAGCGATAAGCATAGTGTTCCCATTATAGATAAACCCAACCCTCGAGTACGTAGTTAGCTAAGGCGCTCAAAATGTAATTTATGATGGCAATGAGATTCTTAAACCTAGACAGTAAAGCTAGTTATGCTGAGTGCATCGAGGAAGATAGAAAATTAGATGATGCATCTAGGGAGAAAATGAATAAGAAGCTAGAAGATCCTTAATGCAAAAAGAATAACATCACGATCAAACCCCATGATTACAAGAAGGAAAACTGGTCTCCTTAAACAAATTTAAGCCTCAAACATTGTTAACACCTAACAAGTTTTCTCGAAAAAGGACTTAGATAAGCAAAAGTCAAAATCTTGTTGAAACAAACCCTCCTTAGGAAAATGCTCGCAATGGGATCAGGTATCCTCCAAATACACCAATGCATTTGGTTCCTAGAACTATTGCCACTAAGAGCAAGACCTTAATCAGCCAATATGTTATTCTTTAACTATTCATCGATTTTGAGAAAACTTGTAAGAAAAGGATCACACCCACGGGATAATCAAGGGGAAAGGGGTTTTGAGCGACAAAAAGAATGCTATCTAACTGAGGTCATGCTTTTCTTTAAACAATTAAAAGATCAATTTGAGAGTCTTAAAAAGGGGATAGATTCAGATATTGAAGGAATGGAAAAGGGATTTGATGCAATGATAGTTGAGGTTAGTGACTATGAGCGAGCTTTAAAATATAATGAGATTGAGAGGAAGAACATGCATACCTTGAATGAGAATCTTATTTCTGAATGTATTGCTCAAGATGTGTTTTTCACCGCTACAAATTGTTCCATTAATGCTTCTCAATTTCATGAATTATCTGTTGCTTTGAAAGTCTCCCATGATCGCGTCATTGAGCTTGAAATCAAAAACTCTAAACTAAGTGATAAAATTGAACAGATGATCACGATAATTTGGTAAAACATCTTTCTAAACTAGAAGTTGAACATTTTGATTAGCAACTAAAATATCAACATCTTAAAGAAAATGTTAAAACCTCAAACATCAAGACATCCTTGGATGTTCCGAGTTTGATGCGCTTTTGAATTAAACAAACGCGATGAACTGATTCAAGCTCACCGAACACGATCAAAAGTTGAAAGCCCAAATTTCTCAATTAAAGGGTGAAAAGAACTGCGGCGATCGGCTCCCAAATGCCTCCTCCTTTAGATTCTCAAAATTCTCAAACGTTTCATCTTCAAAACTTAGTAAATTCATTACAAAAGGAAAACGAGAGTTTTCTAGAAGAAAATGAAAAGGTTAAATGTCATTTCAATGAGTTATTTGAATCAATAAAGGTCACTCATAATAAAAATAACGAACAAATAGCTTCATTGCAAAAGGAAATTGAGAATCAAGAGCCTGTAAAAAGAGAAGATGCCAATGACCAATGGGGAGAATGAAGGATCAAAGGTACTGCTTGTAATAAATATGCTTTGTCTCAGAAAATATGTTCCTCCTCATCTTAGGAATAACAAACTTGCAATTCAAACATATTTCTCATACCTTAAGGATTGTCTAGAATGTCTCCGTTAGATTATGGAAGAGGATAAGTTAGAGAAACCACTTGATAATGGAATTGGGCATTCATGCTTATATGCCAAACGATGTCAAGAACTTCTAGAATGCTTAATCACAATATGCCCTAAGTCCTTAGGTGAGAGAGTTAATCCTTTGATTCCTTGTTCTATGCCTAGTGCCAAGCATGAAATCCATTCTATGCCCAATGTTATGAATGTGAACCTTAGGGTGCCTTCAAGTAGTTTAGATTCCAGATATGTTAGTGCTAAGAAAGCGAAATCTAGTGTGTTCTAGAGTACAAATCCCAGACTTTCGGTGTGAAGAAAGTAAATTTTAGTGTGCCTGCAAATAGCTCAAATCACAGCCTTAAGAAAGTAAACACTAATGTGCCTTCTAGTAGTTCAGATCCTTGCACATCAAGTTCAGTAATGCAAAAATTAGATCAACCAACTAATGTTCCCATTCTACAGAGTAATCAAGGACATTAAAGCGAAGCGGTGTCAAAGTCTCAAGACAATACAAGGAATGAGTGACCTCGCAAGCTTAAAATGTGCATTGGAAGAGAGTAGAAGACCAATCTAGGAACTTTAAGTTTGAGTCTAATAAAATGAATCGTGTTGATTCTAGTATTAGCCATATATGCATCAGAATTAATTCAATTCTCGATACTATTAGCAAACCTTGTAATGATGTCCGCTCAATTCTCATACTAATCATGAATGTGGTGTGAATGCTTTGTCTAATACTCTCAAATTCCCAGTTAATCTTGCTAATGCAAAATATCATGCTAAGAAGGCAACAAGGCAAAGGCGTAAAAAGGTTAGAAAACAGTAGAAGCCCACAGGAAGAACATTTAGTAAGATAGGTGATTCTCGATGTAGGCTTAGGGGTGTGTGTGTATGGATAAAACCACAATATCGATATAAAAAATAACCACAAGTAATGATTTAAAATCCCTTTAGGAAAAAGGATAATGAATCAAATCCCATGAGTGATAGTGATACCTGATTAGAAATCCGAAGTCGCTTCCCAACGAGTGTGAATGGGCAATGTCGTATTCGGTTCGCTATTAAAATGCTCATGTTTTGGATTTTAGAATTTATTAAAACTACGGGGAATGGGAAAGTAATTAAAGGAAATTACACTAACGGAAATCCTAAACGCTGAATTATACTAAAACGTATAAAATGAAACGTAAATAAAATGCAACTACGTCTATCCTAAGTCCTAAAAATAATCTAAAATTACTTTCTAACTAAAAATGATTTTAGAAAATAAACTAAGAATTAAAACTAATTTTTATGATTTTTATGGAATTTATTTGAATTAAAACTAATTTAAACTAATTTAAATGTTAAAAATTACAAATTAAACTAGGAAAAATTTGGAAAAATATTTTTGGCTTTATATATTTTTCTTAATCTAGGAAATTTGAAAACTTATTTTTTGGAACCTTTTCTGATTTAATCGAATTAAATGCTATTTAAAAAGTATTAAAAACTAGTTTTAAATAAGAAAAATAGCAAACAAAGTTGGAAAAATATGAAAATTTCAGGGAAAATCTAAAATATTATTTAAAACCTAGGAAAAATATCAAAACCTATGCTTATGTGTGAGAATAAACAAGCTGTAGTGTAACTGCTTTGAGAATAAGCACTAAACTTAAGCTAATAAGCACTAAGGATCACAAAATGGAAGCAGAAGCTAAAGTATGCTAAATTAACTCTAAAACAACTGATTGCAACTACTCCTAACCTCAAATAAGCAAACCACTAAGGATTTGAGCTAATTATCACTTAAACCAAACAAGCCTAACCCCCTCTCTTTAAGCTAATGCACAGGCTTATACAATAAGCTAAAGTGAAAACCAGATCTGTGGTCCTCAAGACCACCAACCAAGGATCAATTGTACTAAATTTCAGACAAAAACAAGCTCAATTGAAGCTTGTGCAAGGCTTGCAAAGGTCGCTTTGCACTCGCTGATCACGATAATGAATAGGCAAATCACCTCTAATGAAGAGCTTATCAAGTGCTTATAATAGCTTTCTAAAAATTTCACAAAAATCAGATTAAGATACTAGACCAGCTGAAGTTGTTAAACCCAAAATATCAAAAGCTTTTGACCAAAGATGAACAAATGATAAATCCACAAAGTTTTAGGAAAACTAACTTGAGCAAATTTTGACTTTTGAGACAGATTTGAGTTTTTGACCAAAGTGAATTTTGATTCAATCTGATGAACTGAAATTGGTGTTTTGATGGAAAATGAAACTATTGTAAGCTAAATCACTACTTAATCTACCTAAATGCAAGATCTCACTAGCTGATTTCAACAGTTAAGAGTACAAGAGCAGATTTATAGTGGATTTTGACTTTGAGTGTTCTAGGATGCAGATTTTTAATCAAACTTAACTAAATGAATCCAGGTAAGGCTAATGCAACAGTAAACAACCATAATACTAACCTCTAACTCATTCCAGAACAAGTGAACCAAACACACTTTTCAAAATTGTTTTACTAACTTTAACTAAAAATTCAACCTAATTTCACTCCAAAGCTTAGCAAGAATCAATAACTAACTTATAAGCTAAATTAAACTAAGTTCAAGCAAAATTAACTAACTAATAACAACTAAGTCAGCAAATGCAAATAATAAATTTTATTGAGAGAGATTTAGAACTAACTTGTAATCCAAATTTATGGAGAAGCTTAAACAGACCATAACTATACTAAACTAACTGCTTTTAACCCAATCCAAGCTCAGAACACCCAATTCTCGAAATCAAACCAAAGAATCCACCCATATCCCATTTCTCCTTTTGTCTTTGACTTAGTTTGACTATTTTTGAGATTTGATAATTATGAAATTGAAAACAAGAGAAAGCTCACAATAAGTTATACAAAGTGATTGGTTCCAAAACAACAAGTCTAATCACGCAAGTCCGCTTACTTGTGAATGACAGATCCGAATGACTTAAAACTCTCAAAACCAATACAATGAAATCCAGAGAGTATAGGGTCTCCCGGTCGCTTATGTCCCAAATGAGTTATGCAATGGATCAATCAACGCCTAAGTGATCGAAATTTGAACGATAAAGGGAATTGATATTATGATATTAACTACGGAAAAAGCCAACAAATAATAACGGCTTAAATGCAAATTAAAGGAGATTAAAAAGATAAAATCTATTAAATAAACACTATCACTGTAATTAAAATGATGTTTTTGTTTTTATGTTTTACTAAACCGAATTAAAAACTACTGACGCACAAATTAAAAAAGTGAAACTAAAGCAATATTAACCCTAAAAATATGAAAATGATGTTTTTACAATCCTGATGATAAGAGAAAATTTATGGAAAAATAAAATTAATTTTATAACTAATTATCTAATTTAAAACTATTTTTAACTATTAATTAATTACCTAAAATACAAGAAAATAGGAAATTAGGCTAGAAAAATAAGATTAAGACTTGGAAAAGTCTAAAATATCAAAATAGACTTCTCAAAACTATTTTTGTATTTTTATGACTATTTTTCTATTTTCTATGGATTTTAAACTATTAAAAACTAATTAAATTACTAAAAATTACAAAATGAACTATGAAAAATATGGAAAATTACTTTTTCTACTTTTTATATTTATCTAAACCTAAGAAAAATGAAAACTTATTTTTTTGAACCTTTTCTTAATTTTTGTATTAAAAGCTAATTAAAAGTGCTTAAAAACTAATAAAAATCAAGAAAAATAGCAAAATGACTTAGAAAAATATGAAAAATTCAGGAAAACTCTAAAATTATATTGAGAAGCTATGAAAATTGGAAAAACAGTATGTTATGTGGAGAAAAATGCAACTGATGAATCAAGTGCTTATTAAAATAAGCACTTGATAAGTAAATGAGCAAATAAGCTACCACACCCGATCACGTAGTTTATGGAGTACCAAAAGTAACCAAATGAAACTTAAATCAACACACTACAACCACTTAATAGTACAATATCACAGATTTGATGTTTTTGATATTAAGCTAAAAACAGTTTTGGTACCAACTTTAAGCTCAAGCACAATCTATAAATAAGCTACAAACTAAAAACTAATTATCAAGTCCTAAACTAGACCTAAGTAACTAATTATAACCAAAAGACCAGCCTTTAACAAGCTTATATAAGCCTTGTGCAGGCTTACACAAAAACTGAGAAACAACTCCGCTAATCATCGAAGTGAGAGCAGTGGCAACCGAGGCCCACGCAGCTTATGCCCAAGCTTATCCGTAAAGCTTAAACCAAAAATGTAAGAGGTCTTAAAGACAACCAAGTGAACTACTTATAGACCAAAATTCAGACCTTGAAAAGCTTTAGTGAAACCTGTGCAGATGCTGCACTTTCTGCACAAAACCAAATTTTTGACATTTTTGACTTTTGAATTAAAATGAAAAGTTGACTTTATCCAACTTTGGATCCAATTTTTATCAACAGATAGATGTTATATGATGTAATGAACACAAATTAAGCAATGTATAAGACTTCTTAACACAATCGTTGTCTCCGCAAAACCAAAAATTCCAAACAGTTGGGATGGATGAGATGAGATTCAAAGGAAACTTGACTTTAGTGGTTGCAGCCCCAAATTTCGGCTGTGTCTGCTATATAATGACTAAACAAACTTGAACAAACAAAAGTTATGTAATCGAATAAGCCTATGAGACAGCTTTGTCAAGAAACCAAACACC
>OU343222.1:284013453-284073335 GCA_910596185.1 Chrysanthemum makinoi | reverse complement strand
CTTGGGTTTCGATCATTATGTTTGCACGATAGTTAGCAACACTTGCATTCTCTTACAAAGCGTCCAGTTCTTTGACAATTAAATCATTCAATCTTGGACTTGTCAAAAGTGAAACCATTTTGGGTTTGAAGTCAATGCCTCTTCAGTTTTCTTCATGAACTTCTTGATCATGCGGTGATCATGGCGACTTGCCATCTTATGTCAATTTCTTCTAGAGCATCTCTTCATTTGTGACAAATCTTCTTCATAAGTGACGGGTAAAGTGGCTTGTTGAGCAAAGAAGGAACATACAACTTCATCAGAGTGGATGTTGTTTGTTGGTGATGAGGTGGGAGTAGTCATGGTTGTGTAAATATCGTTTATCACCAATTACTTTGATCAGGATAAGCAGTACTTTTAGCGGAAGTACTACTTCTATTTTCAGAAGACATAAAAGCAATGATGTGAGATTTTGAACTTGTTTGGCCATTCATCTCATGCTCATACACCTTTAAGTGGTTGTAAAGATCATCAAAGTCCATAGTGTCCAAACCAGGTTGTCCTCTGATCGTAGTAGCAATCACATGCCATACGGATGGCAAACTTCATAAGAACTTCAGGTTTGCATCTTCAACAGATACCTATACTTTGTACAACTCTAGCATACTAAGAAGATTTTGGAATCTATCATAGGCAGCATCAAGACCTCTCTTTCACCACAGATGAATGTTTCAAACTGTTGCTTCAACATATTTCTATGCATCTTCTTGGAAGCATCATTACCTCCAAATCTTGTCTTGAGAGTAGCCCATAGTTGTTTTGCATCCTTAGCATCATGAAACTTGAGTGGGCGGCCATCAGGAATAGCAGACAATAGTATGTTGAGAGCCTTTTCTTGATTTCTTGTTGTAGCTGCTGGCAAGGTAGGTTTAAGTGGTTAGGTTGTCCGGGGAACTTCTCAGTTCTTCAGAACGACATTACCATTGACAATCACATTCCACAGTGCATGGTCGTAATAGCAATGGACGCCTCATCTTCATGCTCGAGAGATCATATTCTCCTTAATGATAGAATTCGGTGAGGTGATGGATGGGGGTGGTGCGACTTGATCGACATCTTTAGGGTTTGTTGTTAAATTGGTTTTAAGGATTTCTTCTTAATCAGAGTTTCCACACAAGCTCGATACCAATTGTGAGTTGTTAGACTCATGGATCGTTTTGAGCCTTAAGGTTAAACAATAACATATACATACGCAGCGGAATAACAAAGAACAATTATGTTATTGACACAAGGTTTTTCATTCACCATCACCTCCAATTATATTAATAACGTGTTATCTAAACTATAACAAGGATCAAAGAGTTGATCTTGGAGGTTAACTAACACTAACTACTAACTACTAACCCTAGACGTTTATAGGAACACGTCTAGATAACTAAACTACTAACTAAACTAATAACCTAGGCGTTTACAATAAACTACACGCCCTAGGTTACACACACACCTTTAGTCGACTACATTATGGAAGACATGTATTTGAAACCTACACCCCATGTCCTCTTTATTTACTAGAGGATTAGGGTTTACAAATCTCTACGAAGGACTAATAAATAAATCTTCTTTTGCAAGTAAGTCCTTCCATCTTTTTGTAAGTTTCATCTTTGTCACTTTAAGTCCCTTTGTTTCATTCTTCTATTTACTTTGTCTCATTAAATCAAGAATCCCAACAATCTTCCCCTATTTGATGATGACAAAACAAACAAAGTCGTTAATGCGAACTTCCCTAGGCAAGTAGAGGTTGAGATGTAAACATCTCCCTAAATGAAACAAATCTTAGCAGAAATTGTGGAGTTTGTTAGACTCCATGGATCGTTTTGAGCCTTAGGGTTAAACAATAACATATATACATCTGTGGAATAACAAAGAACAATTATGTTATTGACACAAGGTTTTCATTCACAGAGTCACCTCCAATTATATTAATAACGTGTTATCTAAACTATAACAAGGATCAAAGACTTGATCTTGGAGGTTAACTAAAACTAACTACTAACCCTAGACGTTTATAGGAACACATCTAGATAACTAAACTACTAACTAAACTAATAACCTATGCGTTTACAATAAACTACACGCCCTAGGTTACACACACATACCTTTAGTCGACTACATTATGGAAGACATGTATTTGAAACCTACACCCCATGTCCTCTTTATATACTAGAGGATTAGGGTTTACAAATCTCTACGAAGGACTAATAAATAAATTTTCTTTTGCAAGTAAGTCCTTCCTTCTTTTTGTAGATTTCATCTTTGTCACTTTGAGTCCTTCTTGTTTCATTCTTTTTGTCTTATCAACTCAAATGTATAATTCCCAACAATCTTCCCCTAGTTGATAATGACAAAACCATTCTTGAACGAACTTCCTAGGCGAGTAGAGGGATTGAGATAAATAAATCTCGACATAAATGAAACAAGTATGTCTTCCTTTGTCTTCCTCTTAATCCATGCCATCCCTCCATATCTTCCCTTTTTGTTATTATCTAAATAGGAGCGTATAAAATAATGATCTTGGCGACCACGAACCAATTTGTACTTCCAATCTAAGCCGTCAATGTTTGAATTGCCCTCCATGAAGAACACCAAAATGCTTACTAAAATGAATCCAAAAGCAGTAGAAAACTCCAACTAGCAGTAGTAATAGATCTACTGGTAAAAATCAAACCCTTGAGTGGTGCATGAACATCAAATGATTCTTCAAATCTGTAAGCTCCTTGTAATGATCACTTGTGAAAACCAAGTATAACGAATTTGATGAAGAGTAAAATAACCCAAACTTGTATCTTATGTCTTGTTTATCCACGTGACGTAGAACTTATACTAACACCATATAAGTAGACCGCAATCTCTTGACAAAAGCCTCATCTTCAATGAGACAGAGCAGTATGTAACTCCTTTAGTGATAGTTAACTAGGTCTTCATCCATCCACCCTTGACCTATGAAAACTAGATTTTGCAAGTCTTCGTCAACATCCTTTAAGCACGAACAAGTTATTTTTAAATGATTCGCCATTTAAAATATATTAGAAATCGCATCAAGTAATTCCACTTCACCTTCAAATAAGTGATAAATAATCTTTTTCGTAATCAATTCTTCAATAAAATGAACTTGAGCCTTTTTTTAAAACTTTAAGAACAAATAACTCCATGTGTGTGTGAACTAACTCTTACGTGTGTGTGTCGTAAACTCCCATGTGTGTGTGTCAAAAAAAACTCAGTACCAAAACTTGTACAACTTCCCTCAATTCCAAAACAACATGAGAACTAACCATTTACCATCAGATGGGGTAATGCTAGCGATTACAAAAATACTTTCGGATAAAGCTATCAGTACAAACTTGCGAATAGGCAGTAGATACTGAAACTCTAAGCAAAACCACGATTAGTACCAAATTTCTAAAGAAAACAAATTTATAAGAATCAGTACCATGCACATGCAAAACAGGTAATAAACCTTAGATACTATCTCATATTTTGCATGTCACTAACTCTCGTATACCAATTATAATGAAGGAAACAAATTAGCCATGCTTGAACACCGACCCACTATATGTTGATAACATAAATACGAGGTTCTCTTTATGATCAACCTACTTTTCAATTCAACAATTATAATATTGTGGCCTTACTTACTTCACGTGCACCTATCAACATGTACCTCAATTTGTATGTTACCAATCATATTACATGAATAAAGAATACCTATACCGACATTCTTGATCAATATAATCAATTTACAATATAATGTATTACCTTGAACCAACCATAACTGCTTGTCGTCTCTTTTATGTTGTCTCCTTTCACCAATCGAAAAGAATCTCCATTATGTGTCTCATCCATACTATCGTAAAACAGCAATCTATTATCCATTGATCACAAGCAGTCCGATTATCAACACTTCATGAAATCTTGCAACCATGAGCGGTAGCATCTCGTAATGTTGTAACAGTAGGATCAATATAAACAAGCAGAGTAGTGTCTCATAACTAGCAGTGGTAACTTAACGAATGGGAGTGGTAACAAAGACTAGAAGTGGAAACTATCATTAGCAGATGGAATCGTTTAAAGGTAGATGGTTACCAACGCAGCAGTGGAAACAAAATGTACTAGCGATTAGTAGCGCGAGAATAACACAGCTTGTGATGCGAAGAGCTAGCAGTGGATTCAAGATTGATAGCGATGGTTGAACTAGAATCCTAGCGATGGTTACCAATCGTAGCGATGGAGCGAGACATGAGCGGTAGTAACATAATATCAAAGATCATGAGTAGTAGCAGTATAGAATAATGAGGTCATGAGGTCGCATTAGTTACGTAGCAGTAGGAATTATAACATACGTCTTCGTTTCGAACTCCATCCAATCAATCATAGCGTAATCAACGGTTGCCAAACTTTCTTTTAGTGTATTCCCAGCGGAGATATAGCAAAGGTAGCATGGGTACTTTTAACATTAGCGGAACAGCGGCAGTGTCGAGCAAACTTGTAACGTAGTAATAGAAACTGTTGAGTAGCAGCAATATTACAAGGAGTAGAGTTTCTTCCATAAACCTCAGTTTGAACCACGTATTGGTCGAATCCCAATAAGAAAAACATTACAAGTAAATCCACTTGACCTTAGTAACATTACGGTAACACCATTCGACAAAAAAGCTCTCATTAATAATACATTATAAGCGATAATCTTTAAAGCTAATTCAGTAGCCCTTGCTAAATAACACCCAAAGTTAATTTGAATGTCATGACCGATAATTAAACTCAACCAATGAAATCTTCATGATTTTGATTGACCCTCATTCTTTTCAAACCCTCGTTCGTATTTAAAATAAGAACATTGATATGCGTTTTTCTCCAAAATTGCTACTTCTTGAATATAATATCACTTGACCAAGAAATCATTGATCCAATATAATATCAAATTAGTTAATAAAGGTATCTTTAATGTTTCAAATTATTATTGACAACACCTTGCACAAGACATCAAAAAAATATGAGAATCAAACCCTAAAATTCAAAATTTTACCCTTTTGCAGCGAACTTGACCTGAATAACTTTTGATTGTGATCTCGAATTGACGATCCCTCTAGTGAAATGTTATATGGGTATATAGAGAAGCTTCAGTAAAAATTGAAGCCCGATCCAACGGTTTACGAGTGAGATATCTTCGTTTGAAAACTGCACTGCATAAAGTTGCGAATTTTGCAAAACATCGATTTTCTTCTGTCTTTTTCGCCAAGAAACCTTGTGAATCCCTAGGTAACGAGCTCCCCAAGCTCTGATACCACTTTTTGGATCGATATACTCTAACCAAACTAACTATGTAGCTTGTAAGGGTTTAGCAACCTCGGATAAATCCTAAGTTACTAACAATGAAACACTGATATTACTTTACTAAGTATGCGGAAACTACTTCAATAAAGCTAAGAAGAATAACTTAAACTTCAACGATTTTATTAATACTTTGAACATGCTTGATACACAGATTCACTAACAACCCTAATAACTCTAATATAGTACTTTGTAAATTCTAAATCCGTTATCTCTAATGCCAATCTAGGGGTCCTTTTATAGGCATAAGAAGTACCCTAGTCGGTTTACAATTACAATTCTTGTACGACAAGTAATACTAATTCTAAAAATATTCTAGATAAACATAACTTTCCATAAACGATATAGCGCGTTCTTTACCTGCGAGTACTTTGACTTCTTCATTAGCGCACTTTGACTTTCTTGACACTTTGACTTTCTTGGCACTTTATATCCCAGCGGGGAGAAGAAGAAGAGTAAGCTAGCTAGGGTTCAGCAAGATTACCAACTAATAATTAACAGAGGTTTGTTTATATAATGGAATAACTTGGAGGACAAGTTGGACAAGGATTCCTCTTTGGGAAACCCTTGGCCGATCGGTGCTATCCCAAGAGAGGGGTTCTAGAACCTTTTCTCTTGGCTTATTTTCTCTTTAGTCCCTCTTATTGACTTTTAATGTCCGTTAGAATAACATTTTTTAGTGTTTATTGTGATTTAATGATTAAAAAATAACTATTATTTATTCATTATTATAATTGAATCTCATACGCAACAGTCGTAATCCCATAGGCTCGAGTTCGAACCGGACATTCGACTATTAAATATGTCCATAAACTAATACCTCTAACCTCCATTTAATAAGTATTAAATATAAACACACTCTCAAGTAGGGATGAGCACGGGTCTGTAACCGGTTTGAATAGGAACCAAACCCGACATATCTGTCACACCCCAAATTACAGTTTTCTTGTGGAATGGAATACGAGGGGATGGCTGCCATAGCATCCAGATTCAGATTATATTGAACGACCTAAAGTGTCGTTTGAAAAATACATCGCTTGATTGAATAAAATAATCATAGTTTACAAAGTATAGGTCCCAAAAGATTTCCAAAGTACCAAAATGAGTTTGTTCTGTCAAATGATAGTTAAGTGCATAAAATATCGTGATATCGTTATTTCGTGACTCCATGCAAGCCATGATGATATGCTAAATACACGAGATAAAACATGCTTAAAAAGTCAACACAAAGGTTGAGTGAAATCCATAGGTTTAATTAATTCGGTTGAACACAATATTCGTAGTGTGAGTTACGTTGTTTCACACTCATCGTTGAAAACAAAACAACATTTATTTCACTAAGTTCGTGACAACCAAAGCGCAAACCTCGTACCAACGTAAATTGGTAAAATCGTTTCATCGCAGCCCTAGAAAATAAACTTGCCAATTTACTTTATTGATTCAAATATAGTGCGTTCGATTTCCCCTAACTGGGTCAATAAAAATGGGAGTGTTAATTCCAATCAAGTCATTTGTTGGACATAAAGTTTTCAAAAATTAAGTCATTTGTTTAAGTAATTGCATATATTGGACATAAGTAAAAAAAAGCATGTATTTTCCCCCAAAAGTCAAAACAAGTAAAGTAGGGGCCATGAACTCACCTCAAATGAAGTAATGCAATAATCACAACTGTCACAACTTGCATCAAGAAGCATAACACATGATATCAAAAGTACAGAATAAAAATGGTACGGGATCGACACAACCTAATAAGTATATAGTTATCTCAAAATATGAATTGTAAAGTAAATGAGTTTTTAAAAGACAATGCATTTTGGTTTTTGTGGATTACTCATATCAATGATTGTAAATAGTTTAGTATCATTACTCGTAAGGAAAGTTTAGTTTAAACATTTCGGTATTGGTGGTATGAAAACATAGACTCGACATGACACTTTCGAAAGTATAATATGCATCCAAACGTAACTTCGCACAAGCGTAACTCACACCAAGGCATAATATATATCCCAATATATTATGAGAAATAGTCAAGGAGTATTGACCAAGACTCAAATCGAGTAGGAAATACATAATAGAAGTCGAGACAATAATCACATTATAGCTACATCAAGAAAGTGAAAATTAAAATTACGATCAAAGAGAGAGTCAAGTGGTAGTTTAAATTTATTTACGGTAATCGAGGGTAGTTTAGATGTGTTAGCCTTAATAGTTTTTATTAGAAGTGATGGTCATTCACACTTAGGAACTTTGTAACGTGTGTTAGATATCGTGCTAGAATAGTCAACGGGCTCATGGATTGGGCTAAGCTAAATGGCTATTAGTCAAGTTAAGCTAGCCATATGAAATATATAATCCAATCCAACCCAATCCAAGCCCATCCCAAAGCCCATTAGGGCATCCTTTGTCTTGTACTATATAAACCCCTCAAAGTCTCATTTGAGGGGTGTGCTTGAGTATGTGTGTGTGTGTTTTTCCTTGAAGCAATATACAACTTATTGTGTTTATCTTTCTCTCACAACATACATGGTTTTAACATCAAGTCACCATCTTTCTCATCTTTATTTCTTTCATCTTCACGCATAGTTTGTGTTTGTGTTAACGTGATATACGTGTTGGGTTTGTGATAAGGTTGATAAAAGTAAGGTCCTACAATTGATATCAATCGCCTAACAATGGTTTAGGAGTGTTTTGGTTGAAGTTTTTTTTTTTGTAGTATTACGCGTAGCTTCGTTATCAAAGTTTTCAGCTTAAAGCTTTAACTTTTGCACTTAAAATTCAAGATTCTTGTGGTTTAAGGTTTATTTGGTGCTAAAGTTTCAGTTTTTGCAAAAAGTTTGAAGCTTTACGTGTTTTTCTTCATTTTTAAGCTCGTGTATTTGGTTCATTGGTCATTTCTACTCGTAAGCTTTCTAAGCACTTTGGGTGAAAAAAGTCAACATTTTGTGTTATTCAGTGTTTTAAAGGCTATCATGCAAGAAATCGTTTGAATCATTGGAAATTTTTTGCGTAGGTCAAAACCCTAGTTCACGCGTAAGAAAAGTCAATCCTCTGTCTACGCATAACTTTTGGCTAAGAATCTTGAGCATCAAAGGTTTTCGGTGCTTCCCTCACTTGGATAAGTGTGTGGAACACTTCGACTTGTGGATATCTTTTGTTGTGACATTGTAAAGGATTTTTGGTTCTAAACCTACGTTTGCATAAGCATAGCATACTCTGGCGTAGCAATCTACGCATAAGTTCCAGCGCATAAGATTTCTCGCCTATGCATTTTTGTTCACGCCTAAGCCTTAAGTTTAGCGTAAGATCTTGGTCTCACATAAGGAATCCTAAGCCTAAGAATCCTGCCTAAGCACAATCTCTCGCCTAAGCATCCTACTGCAACTTCTTTGGTCTACGCCTAAACTCTTTCTACGCATAAAGGTTTTTTAAAAAAATTGGCGGGGAAAACTTGAGTAAAATTTAAATTTTTGAGGAGACTAAGCGTTCAATTTTTGTCGATGTTCAAATTTTGGTTTAGCGTGCAAAATTTTGGTCAAAATTCAAATTTTTGGCCTAAATTCAAATTTTAGGGTCAAATTTGGCGTCAAAATTGTCATAACTCAAATTTTTCATACGACCTTAGAATTGATTTTTATAGTGAATTTCAAATTTTGGGAGAAAATTTTTACGCCTAAGAACCAAGGTTCGATGCGACTTTCGAGAAAAACCTCAAGCGAGCTTAATCTTCATCAACCTCAACTCCTTTATCGTTGAATCGATCCTACATCAACTTTATCATAACATACCTTCATCTATGGCAACTCAACAAGACATTCATGCAGCGGTGCGAAAACCGTCCTCCTATGTTGGAAAAAGGTGGTTATCTTCAATGGAAAAGTCGTATGCTTAGCTACATCAAGACCAAACCTAATGGAAAACTCATGATTAACTCCATTACGAATGGACCCTTCAAGCCTAGACAAATCCTAGACCACGGAACTCTGACGTCCCACCATCTTATCATACTCAAAGCGAATCGAATATCTGAAGAGGATGAGAAGCAAGTCGATCACGGATGACATGGCAATTCATATTGTCAACTGGGTTTACCAATAGACATCTTTCTTTGCTGTAGACGGTTGTGGCTGCTTTTGATATGTGGGAGCGTGTTAGGCGGCTTTGTCATGGAGCGAAATGTTCAACAAGACATGGAGAACAAGCTGCTAGCTGAATGGGAAAAGTTTACTTCAACTCCAGGAGAATCCATTGAATCCTACTATGGAAGGTTTTGCATTTTGATGAATGAGCTTATCGAAACAAGCTAGCACCCGAACTATCGTTCAAAACATCAAGTTCTGAACAATCTTCCGAGAAGAATGGGGGCGATATGTCACTATTGTCAACCAAACAAAAGACTTACATCAGGTGAACTTTGATCAACTAGCGATTTTCGAAACAAAACCAAAATGAAGTGAATGAAGTCGGGGAAGAAAGATTGGCAAAGAATCATGATCCATTGGCACTTATTGCAAAGACTCAACCTTCGGTGAATACACAACAACAAGCTTCATCATCTTCCAACAACAATTTGCAGCAATACATTCCACAACCACAACAAAATTCTATCCACGAACAACAAGTCATTCAACAAGGTATCCACAATACGGGAACAAGGAACGCGATCCGAAACTAACAAGAAGAAGAAGCTTTGTCAAGTATTTTCTTTATTGGGTAAAGCATTGCGTCGCTATTCCACACCAACTAACAACAACCAAAGGATTTCATCAAACACTGCCATAGCAGGCAAATTACTGTAGGGTGTGAATATAGGTAATCAAGGACAAATGGTTGGAGTTATTGGGAATCAACGAGGATATGCTCTTTGGATTTCGTATGGGTATCAGGCGGTTCCGTATGTCAAGTGTCAGTTGGGACGAATGTTGGGAATAGGTAATGGGTTGTCGGAATGGAATGTTGACTCCGGTCGTTGGGAATTATGGAAATGTGAATCGAGTAATCGGGTTAAGTGTTATAGCTGTCAAGGAATGGGTCACATGGCATGAAATCGTCCTAAGCCGCAGAAGAATCTTTGAGTTTCTTGGAAAGCTATCTTTGTGCACAAAAGCAAGAAGCAGGGATGTAGTTAAGTGCCGAGGAAAATGATTTCCTCGCTATTGTGGATGATTTGGAAGACCTCGAGGAACTCAATGCAAACTGCATCTTCATGGCAAATCTTTAGGAGACTAAGTGCGACACTGACTCGGCGCACCTCCTGTCTATGGCATGTAGCGGTGTCGAGGTACCAATCATTGATCCATGCTATAACAATGTCATATTTGATGTGTTTACTTATGATGAACAGCATTCGTGACATGGCACCTACTGATACATATATGGACAATCGAGTTGTAGCAATACTTACTCTGAAACTCGGATGTGGATCCTAGTGGAGGTGTGTGGCACAAAATACTGAGCCGATGAGGAAACGTGCTTATTTTGAATCATTAATCAATAAGCGTGGCATTGAAATTGAGAAAATGAGTAAGGTCAATCGAAGTTAAGAGCGAATGTTAAATTGACCAGAGCTTGAGAGTTACAAAGAGCGCAGAGCCTATGAATTTCATACAAACAAAATATCGGAATTATAAATTGGTTAGAGATTACGTTTTAACGAAAAACAATTGCAAATCAAGTATGATACACTTGATGTGAATTTGAACTTGAAAATAAAATCTTTAAACAAGGAAATTTCTGAACTAAATGACTAACTTTCTAAACAAAAAGCATTTTACGATCTTGAAAAAGAGAAGAAAGCAGTTGATTGATGATTTTCAAAGCGAGAAGATTCTCTTCTTGATGAAATTCTGGATAAAAATGAAACTATCAAAAAGTTGGATAATTTACTTCTTACGGGGTCATTCGCTAAAACAAACAAGATGCTTTCTAACCAGTTAATCGATTTTCATCTTGCACATAAAATGGCCTTGGTAACTCACCTCCTTCGTTCCTCAAGAAAGCTCAGAAACAACGAAATGTGTTGAACAATGAAAAACCTTTGCATGAACCCATAATTGTTCATGATTCTCTTGAAGCGTTGGAACTATCTCGAGGAGAGTAGATCAAGAATGAAACAAAACATCAGAAATCAAACCAATTGACTATAACAAATGGAACAAAATTAATGGTATTTCGTTTGTTTCACAAAAAGAACAATCAAAAAGTTTTCCATCATACGGTTTCAAAACCGGTTGCAACTCGTAGTTGTCTCAAAATCCTTTTGACGAACAAATGTCTTCAAACAATCCTTTTAACACAAGTGATGCGGAAGTATTTTAGACGATGTTAAAACTAGAATTGAGAGACTTCAAGAGGCTTGTTAAAACTAAAACTCATATTACAACAAACATCTTGTTCAATAGTTTTGATAATGAACGAGAAAAGTTTTTGAAACTCAAATTGCCCTCAATTTGAATAACATCAACTCAAGGGTAATTTATTTTGAACAAGCCTTTTTGAAAGAAACAGTTGACTTTGTCAAGGACCATAAATCCACGGTAAAACAAGCTAATGAAAGTGTTGAACACATCAAAGTTTTGGAAAATTTAAATGATGCTCTCTTCGAAGATGTTCACTCTTGATATTATGTCCATCATTTTGCAAACATATTACTTTGAAGATCATGAAAGACTCGATCTGAGACCTCCAAAATTGTTTCAAAATATGAAAAAGCTCTTGAAAAACTTGAAAAAGAAAATGTGTCATACTTTAAACAACTTGATCGAAAAACTGAGGAATGCAAGTATGACAAATGTCGTATGTGCCTACAATGAAATGAAAGCGAAAAATGATCTTTTGAGGGCTCAACTGGAAAGTCAAAAAGGAAAGCGTGGATCTTGTGATTACAAAACCATTGGTGCGGAGAAAGCAAATGTTCCCAAACCGGTTTCCAAACCAAAAATATACTTTCTATGCCTCCTCCAAAAGTCAATGAGAAAAATGTTTCATCAAAACCAGTCACTCCACCTTCCCTACCTAAACAACATGTTGATAAAGGAAAAGCGGTTATCGAGAAACCAAAGTTTTAGCACTGGCCTTTTAAGATGAGTACCACTAATTCGTCTGCCTCCACATCTAAAACATATGGAACAAACGACATAAGTTTAGAAAAGCACTTTAAAGAGACTAGGAAAATTTGAAACCACCTCCCTTCATAAAAATGTGAATCCTAATGCGTGTGCCTTACCTTCTCTGAGGACTAGAAAGCACCTCTAGGAGCAGCAGACTAAAGCCTAAGAGCAATACAAGGAACAATAGAGTCTCTCATGCCTCTAGGAGTAGTAGCTTGAATAAAGAGAAGAAAGTAGAAGAACACCCTAGGAATTTACCGCTTTTGAATAAGAAAGACATTTCATCTGAATGTCCTGAACCTATGAAACTTGCTAAGTCTAATGAATGTGTTGAATATCTTTGTTTAACTTGCAAGAAATCTTTAATTAATGATCAAGATGATTGTGTTTCTAAGAATATGAATGATAAGCCTATTCAGAAGAACGTTCCAAAAAGATTTTACGCTAAACGAGTAGGAAGACTAGTTGCAAAACTTAGGCTTTACACTAATGACAGGAACTATAGTGTATACTTTAGGGATGATATTTGGAAACCCACAGGTAGAACTTTCACACTCCGGAATGGTAAAATGAGTGATAAACCAGAATTCCCTGTAGAAAACCTCTTTGAGTATGACAAGGATTTTACCTCTAACCCAAAGGAACCAAAATCAAAACGGTTTCCATAATATTCTTTTCTTTTTGGGCGGGTTATCGATATTTGTCTTTGGATCGTCGACTAGGGTTGCTCCAAGCACATGACCGGGAATCTGAAGGCTTGATCAATTTCGTGCGGAAATTCATGGGAACCGTACGTTTTGGAAATGATCATGTAGCCGCTATCATGGGTTATGGAGATCTACCTTTTGGAAATTATTTGATCACTCGAGTTTACTATGTCGAAGGGTTAGGACACAATTTGTTTTCGGTCGGGCGGATTCGTGATGCAGATTTAGAGGTTGCTTTTAGGAAAAATGCTTGCCGTTAGAAACTTGGATGGCGATCTCTTAGCGGGAATCGGGATACAAATTTGTATGCTATCGACATCAACAAATGGCCTCTTCATCACCAATATGTCTTATGACACGAGCATCTGGAACACAATCCACGGTTGTGGCCGAAGGTTATCCCATCTCAATTTTGACACCATCAACAAAATTGCCAAAGACAACATCGTCAACGGACTTCCAAGTTCAAATACACCAAGGATCACTTATGTCCATCATGCGAACAAGGAAAAGCAAAAGAGCATCATATTAACCCAAATCCGTACCTAGTTCGGAAGCAAAGTTGCATATGTTGCACATGGACTTATGTGGCGCAATGAGAGTTGAAAGCATTAATGGGAAAAAGTATATTCTTGTTATCGTCGATGATTATTCGAGATATACATGGGTTAAGTTTCTGAGATCAAAAGGCGAAGCACCAGGCATCATCATCACCTTTCGAAGCGAATTCAAGTACTTCTTCTAACTCCGTAAGGGTTGTCGAGCAGGACAACGGCGAATTCACTCAGGAGTTAAGATCTTATTTTGAAGATGTTGGAATTACTCATCGAGACATCAGTTGTTAGAACTCCACAGCAGAATGGGGTAGTTGAAAGAAGAAATCATACTCTTGTGGAAGCTGCTCGCACAATGCTAATTTATTCTAGTGCACCCTTATTTCTATGGGCTGATGTTGTTGCCACTTCTTGTTTCACTCAGAACCGATCCCTTATCCATCCAAGATTCAATAAAACCCCATATGAGCTTGTGAACAACGAGAAAACTGATATCTCTTACTTTCACGTGTTTGGCGCTTTGTGCTATCCGACAAATGACAGAGAAGATCTTGGAAAATTGAAAGCAAAAGGTGATATTGGAATCTTCATTGGATATTCAGATAACTCGAGGGCATTCAGGTGTATAACAGAAGAACTAGGAGGATCATGGAGACGATGAATGTGAAATTTGATGAACTTTCACATATGGCTTCTGAGAGACTCGCTCTAGAGCCCGCACTAAACCCGGCAGACTTCACGGACACATCGGTTCGGGACTCGTACCTCAAAGAGCTCAATCAACTTCGTTTGACAATCCTAAAGAACAAGAATGGGAGAATTTCTTCGAGTTAATGTTCGATGAATACTATGGTGGAACCTTGACAAATGCATCAAACCATCATTCGCACCGCTCAAAATCATCCTCCACCACCAACAGAAGATGCATCTACAACGGTTGAAACCAATGCACCAATTCCATCTACATCATCTACATCTACTACGGTTATTGCACCCGTTCTACCAGCAGTTGATGAGCAAAACCAAAACGATGCAACGTTAGATGAAGACTTATTTGAAAACCGTTTGCTCTGAGAATCACCTGAATCTTCTTCAAGCTTACGAGAACCATCTAACTCGCATACTTATAACCAACGGTATCCTTCTACTCTGAAGTGGACAAAAGACCACCCAATTGAACAAGTTATGGTGAACCTTCAAGGCCAATTCAGACGAGGCGTAACTTGCCCCGATTGCGACTTATGCATTTACCTTTGCTCAATTAGCAATATCGAGCCAAAGAACATTCGCGAGGCAATGGCAGAACCCGCATGGATAGAAGCAATGCGGGAGGAACTTCTCCATACCGCCATGACTCTTGGGAAATGGTTCCAAGACCAATTGACATTCGCGTCATTGATCTCAAATGGTTATGGAAGAACAAAAGGGATGAAGAGATGGCTGTAATTAACAAAAGCTCGTCTTGTGGCCAAGGATCTGAGACAAGAGGAAGGATAGACTTTGAAGAGTCATTTAGCGGTAGCTAGACTAGAAGCGGTCGGGATTTTCTTAGCCTATGCAGCTCACAAAAACATCACGGTTTATCGGATGGACATTAAGACCACGTTCTTGAATGGAACTCACGAAGAAGAGATATGCGTGAGTCACCGAGAAGGCTTCATAGACATGAATCATCCGGACTACATCTACAAACTCAAAAGGCAATCTATGGATTAAAAGCAAGCTCAGGCGTGGTATGACAAAGCTGTCCTCTTTCCTTATCCAAAACAATTTCACCAAATGAACTGTTGATCCTACCTTGTTTACACAAAAATGCAAAAACGACATTTTGATTGTTGATTATGTGGACGACATCATCTTTGGGTCCACTAATCCGAATCTTTCAAAACACTTTGAAAATCTCATGAAAAGCAAATTTGAAATGTCCATGATGGGGGAACTAAAATTCTTTCTTGGTTTACAAATACATCAGTCCCTGATGAGTGTCTAAATCTCATCATTTTATACCATCTAGATTTGCAAAACATCGAAAACACTCAATGCATCAAAATGATGAAAATATCACAAATCAGTGTTTTATGTCTTTTAAATGTAAAAATATCAAAATCGGATAAGCATTATCAAGTTTGCATAATTGGCGAGTTTAGTCCCCGAGTTTCAAAAGTTGTCAAAAACAGTCCCTAGTAATTCAAAAACTTGTAAAATGTCATTTAAGGTCCATAGGATTCAAAAGTTGTCAAAATAAACCCTTTAAAGTTTAAAATTTACAAAATGACAGCTTTAGTCCCTAAAGTTTGAAAAATGTCAAATATAGTCCTTGGTTAATTTAAAAAGTGAAAATTATCAAATATTAACCTTGTACTATTCATAAAGGACAAAATTGGTCCTTATGATAAATTTTGGAAAATTTACATATTTGGTCCCTTAAGTTTCATAAATAACACAAAAGGTCCTTGGAAATTTTAAATGGAAAATAAATACATGTATGGTCCTTGGTTTATTATATTTGGCAGGTTTGATCCTTGAAAATACTTTGGAAACTTGTCAAAGCCAGTACCTACACTTTCAGAAAACTACATGAATGGTCCTTGTGATAACATAACCAAACCGGACCCTATTATTACTACCCAAATCCAATCCAATCAAAATAAACCCAGCTGGCCCAAATCTTACCCAAGCCCAATACCCAAACCCGACCCATGTTTTAAAAATAAAACCGCTCACATTTATCCTACCACCCTTTCTTATTCCAAAACGAAACCACCATGGTTTCTCCACACCACCACTTGTCTCTCCAGCTCATACCAACCTCTCACCATCACCCTTTCCACCTTGCAAACACCCACAGTGCATTAAATGCAAAAACCAACTCAAAGACTTTTTCCCTCCAAAATGCCACTTGGGTGGTTCTGATGATTTCAAGTGATCCAAAGGTTGGAAATAGGTGGGAAAAGACCAGAGGTCGACAAGAGACTCAAAGAAGTCAATAAATAAGGATGAGAAGCAGAGATGATAGACCAAGTAGTGTAATTTAGTTTAGGATATGACGTTTTAGTTAATTTTTCAAGTTCCAGTGTATTTTAAAGCTTTCAAGCTTTTTGTTAAGTTATCTTATTGTAATAAAAACTTATTTTCAGTGTTAATTTCAGTTAAGGTTTACAAATTCAGTTTATGCTTATTTACAAGTTTAAATTCTCAAAATATTTGAAGGTTGTTATTAGTGTTTTTTATAAACTTTAAAGCTCTTATAAGCTCCTTACAAAGCTTGTTTAAGCTTTCGGATGAAAAAAAATCAGTTGTAGTTAAAACAGAAAAATTCACAAAAATCAAGAAAAATAATGAAAATAAAAATCAATGAATATGGTTATGGAAGCTAGAAGCAGAGATGATCTATGAGTTGCTATTGGTTTTAGAAGCTTATGGAAAGCTAATAGGGTGTTATCGATTCTCAGTTCTTTGTTTTGTGCATAATCCCAACTTGTAAGCCATTTTCTTTAAATTTGAATTTCTTGGTATAAGTGTTATGATCTTGATAATTTTAGCTTAAATCTGTTTAAACATAGTTTATCGGTTAATGAATAGATCACTTAAGTTAAATACTTGTTTTAGAATTAGAAGCTTCAAAATAGTCTCATTAAAGGGTGTTTGGATTTGCCATGTTAACTGTGGTCTAGTTTGTTTATGTTGTTGTTTGTACTTGTTTCATGTTACATTAGTATATAATAGCTCAGAACAAGAATAAAAATCAGTACTTATTCAACAAAAAGTCAAATTTAGCTTTAACATCTCTTAAACTCATAACTGTTGGGGTTTTAGATTGCAAATTTCATCAAGGTTGCTTATAACTTAGTACTCTAGCCTAAAATCATTTTATCATAGCTTATTATAACATGTTCAGTCCATAGAATCATCTCAAATTTCAGTTAAGTCAAAATTCCGTTTCTGTCTATAAAATTCAAGATTTGGAAAATCTAGTTTTTACAAAACTTTGTTGAAGTCTCTATGGTTCATTTCTTCATCAAAATCTATGAGACTTTGGGATTTGCAAGATCAGTTGGTCTAGTTTAGTAATATCAGTTTTGTTTTCCTTTTATCAAGCTCAAATAAGCTTTTTATCAGCTTCCAATAAGCTATGATATGCCCTGTGCACACACTCAGCATACACTGAGTGTGCACAGGCATATTGCAGCTTGTTCACAAGCTTCATTCAAGCTTGTGAGAGTGATTTTGGTTCTTGTGTAGTTAGCCAGGTCTAATTTAAGTCCCAACTTATGTTTTTCCTTTTAGCTTATTAGATTGGCTTATGCAATAGCTTAAAGTAGCCACCTAATCACTGTTTTGCTTAAATAATCCAATAAGCTCAAATCAATTTAAGCTTCTTTAGTGATCTATAATCTTGTTAAATAGTCAAGATATACTTAATTTAGCATTACCTAGCTTATGTGTTCATTTGGTACTCTGTGGTGGCTTTTGGCTTATTTTGAAGTGCTTATTAATAGCGGTTACACTGCTTGACCTCATTTTCTTACACATAAGCATATGTTTTTATATTTTTTTTAGACTTTGAATTATATTTTAGTAGTTTCCTGAATTTTTCATATTTTTCTGCCACTGTTTACTATTTTTCTTCATTTAAATTAGTTTTTAAGTCTTTTTAAATAGCTTTTAATACAAATAAATCAGAAAAAGCTTAAAAAAATATGTTTTCAATTTTCATAGATTAAGATAAATATAAAAGTCATAAAAAATATTTTTCCATAATTTTCTTGGTTTAAATAATATTTTCTAGCATTTTAATTAGTTTTAAATAGTATTAAATTAATAATAAATACATAAAAAGTCTAAAAAATATATTTTCAGTTTTAAAATAAGTTTTATCATATTTTAGATTTTTCTAAGTTATAATTTCATTTTCTAGGTTAATTTTGTATTTTCTTATATTTTAGTGCATTTTAAATACTTAATAAATAGATTTTAATTAATAATAATTAAATAAATAGTTTTAAAAATAATTTTCTTTTTCTAATAATTTTCTTTTATTATTAGGATTGTAAAAATGTCATTTTCATATTTGTAGGCCTTTTATTTCTTAAAACTCACATTTTATTTTGTACGTTTACGTAATTTTATTTAAACGTATGTTTTAGGTTTTAAACGTTCATCATTTTAAAAATAGTGATAGCGTTTATTTAATATATTTTATCTTTTAAATTCTTTTAATTTGCATTTAAGTCACTGTAATTTATTAATCTTTTCTTTAGGTAATTATCCATCAAAATCCTTACTGATCACTATCCTTAGTGATCATTCTATCATCTGATCAAGTGTTTATACACCAATTCATCCTCCGTGGGACTTAACGACCCAGGAATCCACTATATTCCTCTGATCTTAAATTGCATTTGGTGTTTGACCTGTTTTGAGTTTCTTACGGTTAACCATTCACAAGTGGCTAGCTTGTGTGAGATAACAATGGTTATTTCCCGAATCAAATTTTAGGCGGCGCATTTCATTAGCGTGTTCAAACATTTTCAGACCATTACTTGCACATATACCACCTTTTTGTAAACAATTTTTAAAAAAATCAAAAAGTTCATTAACACTTTTCCTAAAGTGTTAACAACACCAAAAATATTTTCATTCTTTGTTTTATAACATGTTTTTCAAAAATACCAAAATATTCCTCTTTACCCTCTTACCCTTTTGATTCTTCATTTCTTACCCTCTAGAACCATTTGATTCTTTCTATGTCGTATCCTCACCCTCTTGGTTGTCAATGGTGTGGTGGTCCTTATAATGGTGGCAATTGCTGATTGTAGCATGGTGAAATCAGGGAACGGTGCAATCTATAACCAGATCCCTATTCCTACCATAACACAACCGATTTATTCCATCGGCTACCACCTGTGAGACTCAGCAGTTTTCTTGTTGTAGTCTGTGGTGGTTACACTACAGTTCGATTGTCAATCGGGAAACACGCTTGTCTATGGCAGGTTCCGATAACAATTATGACTACAACACATATGACTCACAGCCACATCAGGTTTTACTGTTTTGTGAGTATTGTGGAGGTCCTCACTCTAGCTCGGATTGTCAAACAGGGAATCCATTTCCTTGTAACAATTACGACTCTTTGTATCAAGACCAACCTCCACAATACCTAATGATTCAACAACTCCTCATAAACTACCAATGAGACCTTCTACTGAGAGTCTTGAGTTATTAAAAGAACTTGGAGGAGTCGGTATGTCATAGAAATCCATGGAAGAATTGTTAGGAGGAGCATTTTGCTAAATTAGATTCAGTTGCCATTGAAAACCTTTGTTGAGAATCAATTAAACTACAAAAGCATTCAATCTAGCTCTCAATTCCATTTCATTCGATGGCGATGATGATGAAGATACCCTTGATATTCTCAATTTTCAATCATTTCATCAGTTGAGATTCCATCCGTGGAAATTGGGAGAAAAGAATATGACTGAATCACTAGCAGTAGAAATAATGGAACTTGTAGAATCCATAACTACTAGTCCTTCTCAACTCCCCGATCTGCTTTATCACTGAGGTTCACACTCACTCTCTGAACATGGGGATGAGTATCTTGACCTGTTCTGAAAGGAATCGGACGAATTCATAAAGTCTAGTGTTGAGGACTTTTATCCCGTCGAGAGTCCAGGGAATTCTTGATCATGTGTGATATCCTCCTCTCTTTGTCTTCCATAATGATCATATTGAGATGTTCTCTGGATTCGATGAGGACTATTCTTTATCTTGTGGAGACATAAGTTAGGTGGGGGAATTACCTTCTGAGCTTGTCAAGCAAGAGAGAATGTGTAATCACTTTGTTCTGAAACATTCAAAACAACTCTCACTAATCCTCTATTTGAATTCGACTCTTAAAACAATTTATGAGAATCCACTCTTTGATACTGGATTGAGGATAGTGATGAGTCTCTGATGGAACAAGAATTCACAGATTTACATCTCGTGAATGATTCTCTTCACGAGGAGTTCGTCGGTGAACTCTCTCATGACATATCTCCTCCGGAATATGATCATTTCTATTTTGATCTTGAGGATGATATTGGCTCGGAGGAAGGTATACTCTCTTATAAGAGTTTTCTTATTGATGATACTACCCTCTGACCTTCCTCCGTTATGTCTACATTTGAGGATGAAGAATGGATCCTGATTGTTATCAAGATCTTTCTTCCTTTCCTCAAATATCTTGTGATTTCTCTTCATCTTCACTCCTTCGGGAATGAAGACACTATTTTTGATCCGGCATTTTCATTTATCATTTTTGAGCCGGTTCTATGTATATCTCATCGGTGTGGAACTTTCACGTGCTTCAATGTTTAATACAAACATCTTGAATGAAAGTCCGATGGAGATTGTCTCTTCCACTTACTTCCCCATGAACAAATTAATTCGGGGTTGAGTCAAGCTAGCGACTCGGTAATCAAAAACAATAGTTAAACATGGGTTTTCACCCGTGTGTACCACCCTAGTGGGGGGGGGGGAGTTGCCCCCATTTATATAAACCTCAAAAATTGTTTGTGTTTCCACACTTTGAATATTGAGGACAATATTCATTTCACAAATGTGGGGAAATTCACGCGAATTTGATCATAAATGTACCATTTTAGTCCCTTTTCCCAAAAATGGCCAAATTTTAAAATTTTTTATTTAGTGGAAGTACTATGTACTAAACACAACAAATGGTAATCAGTCCACCATGTCTAACCCACATAAGGATTGGCTAATCCAGGAGCAAACGGCTCTTGGTAAAGATATCTCAAATCCGTTGACGGCTTGCAATTTGCCCAAAATTGTATGGTGTTCAGCTCACCATATCTTTAATTAGTGAAGAGTTGGCTAGCCCGCAAGTTTATGGCTTGTGGTAAAGGCAGTTGGAAATCCATAATTGGTAATCGGCTCACCAAAGATAATATTGATAATTTATCCAAGAGTTGGCTAGTCCAAGCAAGCGTGGTAAGGACAAATCAAACCCGTTGAAAGCTTATGATTTGCTCAAAATCATTTGGTTATCATTGTACCAAGGTTCTTACTTGAATTAAAACAATTGGCTACTCGGAAGTGATGGCTTTTGGTAAAGAGTTTTAAAATCCATTAAAGATCTAAATCATTGCTAGGGACTAGCAATATCTTAGTGTGGGAGATTGATGAGTGTCTAAATACTCATCATTTTTATATCATCTAGACCAAAAACTCAAGAAAACACTTTCATCAAATATGATGAAAATATCACAAATCAGTGTTTTATGTGTTTTAAATGCAAAAATATCAAAATCAGATGAAAAGCGTATCAAGTTTGCATAATTGGCAGTTTTAGTCCCCATGTTTCAAAAGTTGTCAAAAAGCGGTCCTGGTAATTCAAAAACTTGTAAAATGTCATTTAAGGTCCATAGGATTCAAAAGTTGTCAAAATAAACCCTTTAAAGTTTAAAATTTACAAAATGACAGCTTTAGTCCCTAAAGTTTGAAAAATGTCAAATATAGTCCTTGGTTAATTTAAAAAGTGAAAATTATCAAATATTAACCTTGTACTATTCATAAAGGACAAAATTGGTCCTTATGATAAATTTTGGAAAATTTACATATTTGGTCCCTTAAGTTTCATAAATAACACAAAAGGTCCTTGGAAATTTTAAATGGAAAATAAATACATGTATGGTCCTTGGTTTATTATATTTGGCAGGTTTGATCCTTGAAAATACTTTGGAAACTTGTCAAAGCGGTACCTACACTTTGAGAAAACTACATGAATGGTCCTTGATAACATAACCAAACTAGGACCCTATTATTACTACCCAAATCCAATCCAATCAAAATAAACCCAGCTGGCCCAAATCTTACCCAAGCCCAATACCCAAACCCGACCCATGTTTTAAAAATAAAACCGCGCTCACTGTTTATCCCTCTCACCCTCACCTGCTATTCCAAAACCAGAAACCACCATGGTTTCTCCACCTCACCACCTTGTCTCTCCAGCTCATACCAACCTCTCACCATCACCCTTTCCACCTTGCAAACACCCACAGTGCATTAAATGCAAAAACCAACTCAAAGACTTTTTCCCTCCAAAATGCCACTTGGGTGGTTTGGTGATTGATCAGTAAGGTTGGAATAGGTGGGAAAAGACCCGAGGTTAGACAAGAGACTCAAAAGAAGTCAATAAATAAGGATGAGAAGCAGAGATGATAGACCAAGTAGTGTAATTTAGTTTAGGATATGACGTTTTAGTTAATTTTTCAAGTTCAGATTAATGATTTTAAAGCTTTCAAGCTTTTTGTTAAGTTATCTTATTGTAATAAAAACTTATTTTCAGTGTTAATTTCAGTTAAGGTTTACAAATTCAGTTTATGCTTATTTACAAGTTTAAATTCTCAAAATATTTCAAGGTTGTTATTAGTGTTGTTTATAAACTTTAAAGCTCTTATAAGCTCCTTACAAAGCTTGTTTAAGCTTTCAGATGAAAAAAAAATCAGTTTGTAGTTAAAACAGAAAAAATTCACAAAAATCAAGAAAAAATAGTGGAAAATAAAAAATCAATGAATATGGTTATGGAAGCTAGAGCAGGATGATCTATGAGTTTCTATTGGTTTAGAAGCTTTATGGAAAGCTAATAGGGTGTTATCAGTTATCAGTTCTTTGTTTTGTGCATAATCCCAACTTGTAAGCCATTTTCTTTAAATTTGAATTTCTTGGTATAAGTGTTATGATCTTGATAATTTTAGCTTAAATCTGTTTAAACATAGTTTATATCAGTTAATGAATAGATCACTTAAGTTAAATACTTGTTTTAGAATTAGAAGCTTCAAAATAGTCTCATTAAAGGGTGTTTGGATTTGCCATGTTAACTGTGGTCTAGTTTGTTTATGTTGTTGTTTGTACTTGTTTCATGTTACATTAGTATATAATAGCTCAGAACAAGAATAAAAATCAGTACTTATTCAACAAAAAGTCAAATTTAGCTTTAACATCTCTTAAACTCATAACTGTTGGGGTTTTAGATTGCAAATTTCATCAAGGTTTCTTATAACTTAGTACTCTAGCCTAAAATCATCTTATCATAGCTTATTATAACATGTTCAGTCCATAGAATCATCTCAAATTTCAGTTAAGTCAAAATTCCATTTCTGTCTATAAAAGTCAAGATTTGGAAAATCTAGTTTTTACAAAACTTTGTTGAAGTCTCTATGGTTCATTTCTTCATCAAAATATATGAGACTTTGGGATTTGCAAGATCAGTTGGTCTAGTTTAGTAATATCAGTTTTGTTTTCCTTTTATCAAGCTCAAATAGCTTTTTATCAGACTTCCAATAATTTATGATATGCCACAGTACACACTTTCAGCCACGAGTGTCTTGTAAACTTGTTCACAAGCTTCATTCAAGCTGTGAGGAGCTGATTTTGGTTCTTGTGTAGTTAGCCAGGTCTACTTTAAGTCCCAACTTATGTTTTTCCTTTTAGCTTATTAGATTGGCTATGCAATAGCAAAGTAGCCACCTAATCCTTTGTTTTGCTTAAATAATCAATAGCTCAAATCCAATTTAAGCTTCTTTAGTGATCTATAGTCTTGTTAAATAGTCAAGATATACTTAATTTAGCATTACCTAGCTTCTGTGTTCATTTGGTACTCTGTGGTGGCTTTTGGCTTATTTTGAAGTGTTTATATAATTTACAGCTTGCTGACCTCATTTTCTTACACATAAGCATATGTTTTTATATTTTTTTTAGACTTTGAATTATATTTTAGTAGTTTCCTGAATTTTTCATATTTTTCTGCCACTGTTTACTATTTTTCTTCATTTAAATTAGTTTTTAAGTCTTTTTAAATAGCTTTTAATACAAATAAATCAGAAAAAGCTTAAAAAAATATGTTTTCAATTTTCATAGATTAAGATAAATATAAAAGTCATAAAAAATATTTTTCCATAATTTTCTTGGTTTAAATATTATTTTCTAGCATTTTAATTAGTTTTAAATAGTATTAAATTAATAATAAATACATAAAAAGTCTAAAAAATATATTTTCAGTTTTAAAATAAGTTTTATCATATTTTAGATTTTTCTAAGTTATAATTTCATTTTTCTAGGTTAATTTTGTATTTTCTTATATTTTAGTGCATTTTAAATACTTAATAAATAGATTTTAATTAATAATAATTAAATAAATAGTTTTAAAAATAATTTTCTTTTTCTAATAATTTTATTTTATTATTAGGATTGTAAAAATGTCATTTTCATATTTGTAGGCCTTTTATTTCTTAAAACTCACATTTTATTTTGTACGTTTACGTAATTTTATTTAAACGTATGTTTTAGGTTTTAAACGTTCATCATTTTAAAAATAGTGATAGCGTTTATTTAATATATTTTATCTTTTAAATTATTTTAATTTGCATTTAAGTCACTGTAATTTATTAATCTTTTCTTTAGGTAATTATCCATCAAAATCCTTACTGATCACTATCCTTAGTGATCATTCATCATCGATCAAGTGTTTATACACCAATTCATCCTCCGTGGGACTTAACGACCCAAGAATCCACTATATTCCTCTGATCTTAAATTGCATTTGGTGTTTGACCTGTTTTGAGTTTCTTACGGTTAACCATTCACAAGTGGCTAGCTTGTGTGAGATAACTTGACGGTTCAGCCCCGAATTAGTCCCCTCGTGGAATTTTTATAAATCAAGCTAAATACACAACTGAGATTTTGAAAAATCATGGTATGGATAATTGTGACTCTGTCGGAACACCAATGGTAACTTCACCAAAAATTTGGAACCGATTTGTTTGGGAAACCTATTGATCCGAAGAAATATCGGAGCATGATTATTTCTCTCATGTATCTTCTTGCTAGTCGACCAAATATTCATTTTTTGTTTTGCTTATGCTTACGGTTTGAGGCAAAGCCTACCGCTGCACCTCGAGGTTAACGGATCTTTCGGTACCGAAGACATCCATTCACATGACTTGTGGTATCCAAAGGAATCGGATTTGATCTAATTGCCTTTTAGATGCGGACACGTAGGTGATCAAATTACAGCAAAAAGTACATCCGAGGAGGACACAATTTTTGGGTGAAAAGTTAGTAAGTTGGTCTTTAAAGAAACAAGATTGCCTTTGCACTTTCAACCGTTGAAGGCGAGTATGTGTCTCTATGGTGTTTGTGCTCAAGTTCTATGGATGAGAACCAACTCACAGATTATGGCTTTACTTTTCGATAAAATACCTATGTATTGTGACTCGAAAAGTGCCATAGCCATATCATGCAATCTCGTTCATCACTCAAAGACTAAGCATATCCGTGTCCGCTATCACTTCATCAAATAGTACGTCGAAAATGGTGCTTGTTGAATTATTCTTCATGAAATGATTACCAACTCGCCGATCTATTTACTAAAGCCCTTCCAAAAGAACGGTTTGACTATTTAGTTCAACGATGGAATCTGAAGCCTAACCCCTAAGGAGTTAGAATGTCTTCTCGAATCTTCTTGAAAATGATTTTCCAAAAAGCATTTGTGTAAATATTTTGAAAAACAAAATACAAAATTTGAAAAACCAACAAAAGCAAAATATAAAAATATAAAATTTTTCAAAAATACAAAAACAATCTAAAATCAAAAATCCAAAAATATTCTTCTCCGACATGTCTCTCGTTATGTCGATATTCTGCGTTTCTAGAATGTCATTCAACAATGATACGGGTATGTACGGATGCTTGAGCGAGAGTTCTTTAATGTTTTTCAAAACATGTCGTTTCTCAAAACTTCTTAATCTATGGCTTTCGTATACTTCATACGAACCGGACCATAATGATGACTTTTGATTATTTTCAAATCAAAACTCGTGTTTTAAAGAAAAAAATCAAGTGTACGCTTCATGCTACATTTTAAACGGTGAGAAATCATCATCATCTTGAGCACCTTTTCAAGATTGTTCAAAAAGATTTTCAAAATCTTTCAAAATATTTTGTGCTCAAGACAACTCCCTCTAAAACCCTTTAATTGATTATGCTTTATTAAAGGGGGGTATAAAACTAAAATGTTCAAAATCATGCTTAAATCAAATCGTTTGTCTCCCCAAAAGATTCTAAAATGTTGTTTAATCCGTTTATATAAAAAATATCACGAATATGCTATTTTTGAGGGGAGGGCACGTGATTAAAATGTGATCAAAATGTTTAATGATGGTTGTTTGAATCTCATGATAGCTCGACTCAGTGAGGAACCAATGAATTGACGGGAATCAAAGTGTTAAATGTACCATCTCGAGAAACTTGTGATAGATATGCACCTTCATGGGTCTAACCTCCTTTTCAAGGAGTGTTTACAACTTCAAGTTAGTTATTAGAGCTAGTTATCACCTAAAACGACAATGGAACTCTTTAACTAGGCAACGTAACCGTGTCTCGGAGGGAAGTGTCTATCATAAGCCGATCAATTCAAAAAGTGCAAACTCTACCCTCGATGTGCATATTTTTGTTAAAACTCTTAAGCACATGTGAAGGGAGTGTTTCGAAAATGTAAACCTCATGAGTGTCTCAAACATGTTTCTATCATAAACACTCTGAGAGATTTTCAAGAAAAATGGTTTTATGGCAACATGGGACAGATCATGGGTTATAAGGTGACTAAGGATAGGAAGGTCCTATGATCCGCCAGAGCGGGAGGATCTACCCAAGGACATCACAAATAGTTAGTATTAGAAGTCCTTAGGAATGATTGAAAAAAGGAGTAATGTGAGAAAGGAGAAAGAAGGGGTTGAAGAATTAAAAAAAATTTGTAATGAAAGGGTGAAAAGAAATAGCCCTCCATATTCAACCTTAGAAGAAACGGGTTCAATTCATGCATACTGGTTGTCACTAAGTTGACACTGTTATTGAAGACAAAGACGTCATGGACCCATTGACGTCGCACTAAACCTTCTAGCCACTCAATTCCTCTTAAAAGGATTTGTTTCATTCTCACTGGGAACCTTACACAATCTATCGACTTTCTAAGAGATGTTGATATTGAAGAAGGAGACCCTCTCCCTAGTCTCCGCTCAGGAAAACCAATATGCACTATTGAGTCTAGAGCCACAAGATTCATCAAAAGATCTCATAGGAACACTTGACATGACATCGCTTGTTGTTCATAATTAAGGGCACAAGTGATATATTCTAGAGTCCTAGCAGATCTTAGCTTGCCATAAACATTTATGAGAAGTTTCACATCGTGATCTTTAGTGATTGAATGGAAACTCACGCGGTCAACATCAAGCGATACGGCAGCAGGTTACTTCGGTAACTCCCGTGGATTCGGCAGTGTGTCTCAACGGTTCTGATCGTGGGGTGATGCTTCATGTACCTCAGCGACTCATCTGCGGCTATGCGTGTACTTTGGTATATCTTTATCTCACTTGTGGGACTCCGTTCGGGAGCGACCCTTGTGAGAATTAGAGACGTGTTTACACTATCTTTGTGTAACACCCTCGAAATTCAAACTTGTAGTGCGGATAAGCTTATTACTAACATGTTTTTATGTTTTCTTATGGAAGCTGGAGCGGATTGATCGTGAGACTCTCCACATGCTCATACCAACAACACATGAAAGTTCTCATCAAAATCAAAGGCTACACAAAGTCAAAGATGATTCTTCGTCAATGTCAAAGAATCAACAAAGTTTAAAGACTCGAGAACTACATCATTGGTAACCAAAAGTCAAATAGAAGTGTGAGCATGGTGGAGAAAGACGTGGAGACACCTAACCTAAGAAGTTGACAAAGCATTTCCATGGCTCTATACCACTTGATACAAAAGCATGAAGGAACAAAGAATCAAGACTATTCTATATCTACGCACAAAGTTCAAGCTCTAGAAAAGTAAAGACCAAATCAAGTGGAGCATCTTTTGAATGACCACCGCTTAGGGGGATGTTAGCCTTAATAGTTTTTATTAGAAGTGATGGTCATTCACACTTAGGAACTTTGTAACGTGTGTTAGATATCGTGCTAGAATAGTCAACGGGCTCATGGATTGGGCTAACATAAATGGCTATTAGTCAAGTTAAGCTAGCCATATGAAAGATATAATCCAATCCAACCCAATCCAAGCCCATCCCAAAGCCCATTAGGGCATCTTGTATTTGTACTATAAATACACCTCAAATGAGTCATTTGAGGTGTGTGCATGAGAGTGTGTGTGTGTGTGTGTTCTTTCTTTGGAATATACAACTTATTGTGTTTATCTTTTCTCTCCACATACACGGTTTTTATAAACATCAAGTCACCATCATCTTAATCTTTCATTCTTTATTTACGCATAGGTTTGTGTTTGTGTTGTTCGTGTTCTACGTGTAGCGTGGTATACGTGTTGGGTTTGTGATAAGGTTGATAAAAGTAAGGTCCTACAAGATGGGTCAATTAGGTTTTTATAAGAAAACTCTAATTAATAATAAAAGGGTCATAACTTAATAAAACATGTGTCTAGATTCTGGTCGGGTTTTAGAGAAATAAAATGGTTTTCAAATACAAGTATAAGATTAAATAGTTTTATAAATTTCGACATGATGCGTCTGTTTATACAATATTTTCAAGTCAATAGACTTTAATAAAACTCGATTTCCAAAACAATATGTCTCGACAAGTTTATAATTAATCATATGTTCATGTTTATTAATCCAACATGATTAAAGAACATATTAACTAAATGGTATTAGTAGATAATTGAATTTTAGATTATTTATTAGTTATTGAGATTTACAACCCATTATTAGTTTAATATGGTATTTAGAGTCAAGTATATCACCTCCGTCTTGAGTCCAAATAGTTCAGTATAAGTCCAATTAATATTTATCCGATATAAGTTCAATAAATTTACATCATGTTTCAATACTTATAATTTGTATATAATCCCAATCTCAATTCTAAAATATAATCCAAAACAAACCGAGCCAAACACCCCTTGCGTGTCTCATTGTTAAACCGAGATTAAAACCCACCTTTGATGGCAAAATAACAAAGCAGGAACAACAAATCAAACACCTGTTGCAGGTTTGCCCCTAATGTAATCAAACCAAACGAACCCTATTCGACTGAAGACAGCATAAGACATGGACATTATGTTTTTACCAAAACAAAACTAACAAATGGAACCTAACAGTTTCCTTTCTCGCATCGAATCAAACAACACCCCAAATAAGCTATTATTTGTAACAAGACGAGCAAAATAGATTTAGAAAATAACCATTAACAATTCCAAACCACAAACGAAATAAACAGAAAACCAAATCGAATCGAAACATAACGAGATTACCCGGCGTAACACAAATATTACACCAACACAAATTTTTAACCACACGAAACTTTAGAACACGATTCTTATTAAAAATGTGTTAATCCCGTTTAACATTCCATGAAAACTAGATTAATAGTTATATAATCGATTTCGAATAAGAAGATTAACAAAATGAGTTTAGGGACTTAGCATACCAATGAATGAAAATGAGAGAGAAGAGAGACGAAGGTGGTGGTAGTGATGAACCAAGACTGGAAACCACGGAAAAACACCCTCCATACATTCACGGTTAGGACCTAGTCCAAACACGATCTGTACCCGATCTTGAAACTACGATCACACACGATCTTCAATATTTATGGCGGCTGGACAACGGCGGCCGGAGACGATGCCGAGGAATAAGGTGGTCGGCAGCTGATGTGAGTGAGAGAATAGGAGGGGTGAATTAGGGTTTGTAGAATGAAACCCTAGTTATAGTTTTATATTTATACTCAACCTCAAGGACCGAACATGTAACTTTGAAAGTTCAGGTGGGGCGGCTGAAAATATATTACAGAACCAAAACTATAATTTTTGCAATCTTTTGCATTTTAGAGGTTCGGAATTCATTTGGGCTAGCAAACAATCGATTCAACTCACCAAAATTACCATGCAAACTTTCGAATAATTTTTCCAATAAAGACGAGTATTCACACGACTAGTTTCTCGTAATTAAATATAATAATCAAATCAAAAGCTTAAATAAGTTTACGGTTGTTCCAGGTGTGGTATGTATAGTTTCCCACGTTTTACAATAAAGTTCTCGTTTTCTAGTTCAAATTGGCTCGGGAAAGTCCGGAATGAAAAACAAATAATAATAAATATAATTTAGTATAAAAATAGGCTCTTAAAAATTACCGGATGCTACAGTCTAACCTCCTTCAAAGTAATCGTGTCCTCGCGATTCAATTCAAGTCATTCGATAGCGTAGTGTCTCAGAAGAGGTGATGATACGGGCAACCAATAAACGAATCTTATCATATGGAACGAATAGGGTGATTTGTACAATGGTGAGACAGTGTCGAGACTTGGTAGATGGTTATCTATAGTTTCAAGCAGAGGTGTAGGATTCACTCATAATGTTTGGTTTAGTTACAAAAGAAAATATTAGTTGTTCAGTTTATGAGGTAGTAGCATAAAATAATTTCCAAAGGAGTAAATAGTTTATAAAATGGCTTGTAAAACGGTTTAGAGTAGTAGGAAAATAAATTTATTGTTTATAAAATAGCAATACGGTCAAAAATTTTGAGTTCATGGCTGATTAGTAAAACATTTTGTAGGATGGCCACATAATGGTCTATCAAAAATCGAAAATAGCTCGCAAGGCAACAGCGGTACGACTCTATACCTCATAAGGAAGTAGTAAAGATAACGATATTCTCGAGAGATAAATGAAGGATTAGGCGTCAACCCCAAAGATCGCGGTTCAAGATACTCCTTAAAGTCTTAAGGTTCATGTCGGTCATAGAATCTCTGTCGAAAGGAGAGTCTAACAAGTTCAGAAGACGATCTGAAGGAGAGTATTAGTTTCCACTAGGAATCAATCAATTGACTCAGTAGTGCACATAATACTTAACGCAGAAGGGTACAATATTCGAATCCAACGTCATAAATTCCAAAAGAAATTTGACTACAAATCGATATCAAATCAAATTCCAAATACGAGTGAATGTCGACGGTTCCAAATAGTTATGCTAAAGGCATACACATTGATAGAGCGTAAGGCACAACATCAAGAGAACAGTATCGATGGAACGACATCGATCGAAGATAAGGCTTGAGGTAGAGGCGTCTGTAACAAGATCAAAAACAAAACAAAGCTACGGGAATAAGCGAATCTAAATTCATAACGAGACCCAAAATCACAGAATGTATCCATCAATTCATAACCTAGACCAAGGTTGATTCACACTTGAATCAACCTTGGTCCATGAAATGTATTGTGACCCAATGTATCCATCAATTCATAACCTGGACCAAGGTTGATTTGAGTGAATCGCCCTATTGTTTCAATCCAGTTGTCACAAGTTTGATCTTTTGAAAAGATCTCAAATGTCACCCACCAAGAGCTTGTTTGATGTTGGCTCTAGAAGGATTTCTATCTTCATTGTGAATATTTTACATATCACTCAGATGTTCTGGCAATACCACAAGGATAATGCGTAGGACTCTTAATATATGATTTCTTACTTTTCATATTGTGTGACACAACAAGTCTTCATTACTTGTGTGTCCTAATGAGATTTATTGACTATAGACTCAATAGTGCACTTTGGTTTCCTAATCGGAGACTAGGGAGAGGGGCCCTTCTTCAATATCAACCATCTCTAAGAGAAAGTCGATAGGTTATATAGGTTCCCCGTGAGAATGAAACAAATTCTTTTAAGAGAACTTGAGTGGCTTTGGAAGTTTAGTGCATTGCGTCACTGGATCTATGACGTCTTGTCTTCAATACCGGAATTACCTTAGTAACCACCAGTAGCATATGTATTGAACCCGGTTTCTGCCCTAAGGTTGAATTATTGGAGGGCTATTTCTTTTCGCCCTTTTCTCATTTCAATTCTTTTTCATTCTTCAACCCCTTCAGTGCTTACCAAGACTTCATAACTAGAACCTTGTTGGGTTTATTCCAGTTCTAGCTCTATCTCAGTCGGCACTCTTCCCTTATTCTCACTTTTCTCCTTTTTTCATCATACCTAAGGACTTCTACACTAACTGGTGGATTGTCCCTGGGTAGATCCCTCCGGCTCTGGCGGGATCGTGGGAACTTAAAACCTAACCTAAGCATCCTTATAACTCTGATACATAAAGTAAAATGGTCGGTCTTTTGGTACAGTTCTTCCGCCTTTGAAACCAAATGAAAACCATTTGAAAATCAATCAAGGTAGTTTGTGATATAAAATCAAAGCATATTGTACCTTAATTGTTTTTTATCTTTTAGAAATGCTCCCCCTCAACATGTGCATTGAGTATTAGAAATTTTTTTGGCACATGGAGGAAGGAACCAATAAGAAAGATTAGATTGAAAGCTCCAATTCTTGATAATGTTTTCTAAGATGATCATCATCACTCCCCCGATCAAATCTAATATTTGAATACTTTGGATAAAATATTATGGGGAAGGATGTGGTTTTCTTTTATTTGCCCCCCCCCCCTCAATATGTGCATCGAGATTCGAAAGAGTTTTGCACATATTAGAGAGAGCCAGCACTTTGAGACAAAAACGATCACTTTTATCTAGACACACAACCGGTTCACATGGTCGAGCTTATTCAGATATTCTTTTGTTTTTGAATCATTTATTAGACAACCGAGTGCGTTTAGATCTGAACGACCAAATTTTTCCAACATGATTTCAGATTTAAATCCTCTTTGGTTTTAGATAACTGCTCCCCCTTAACATGTGTATGAAAAAATTGAAATCGTTTGGCACATGTAGGAAGGAGTACCTTTTATTCCTTTTCTAAAACATTTTCCACTTTATCAGTTTATTTCAGATTTAAATCACAAACTCTCCCCCGATCATAAATTTAAACCCTTTGAGATTTGGGATCCCAATTGATTTAAATTATTTTAGAAAACCTTTTCAGGAGAGATGTGACTTAGTTTTAAGAATTTATGACTGATAAAGATCATATTTTGAAACTTTAATCTCCATTGAACTAACATGCTCATGTATCATTCATAAAAATTCTCTGATTTTGTACCATTTGAATGAAAACTCAAGGTTAGCATGCTCTTTATTCAATTGTGGACAAAACTGTTCTTTTTGATTAAAAAATATAGAACATGCTCCTTCTGATGCCAATTGTTTTGAAAATATCTTGAAATGTTTAAAAAATGATATTTTGAAATGTTTGAAATCATTCTCCCCCTCAATCAATGACCAATGTTGTTGATTGAGTGATAGAGATTTTGACAAAGATAAGTCCAGATGATTTTCAATATTAAGTCCGAGTTATTTTCAAAGCAATTTTGTTTTCATATGAAGACAAATATTTTTTAGAAGAATATTTAGAATGAAAAACATTTGTGAAGAAACATTCGTCTTTTTGTCACCTTAAATATTATTAAGAATGAAATTTTGTCGCCAAAAAGACTTCCTGTTTTTGTTTTAGGATCAGGCTTGAAATTTTAAAATTGATTAAGCTTAGCACTGTCCTTTCTTTAAAAGTGGGTTACAGTCTGAAATAACTGTAAGCCATCATTTTAAGCCTGGGGTACTGCCTGAAATGACAGTAAGCCATAATTTTAAGCACGGGTTACTGCCTGAAATGACAGTAAGCCATTGTTTTTAGAAATATTTACACCCTCTGCTCGAACTTCATCTAAAGACTCGTGCCATTGTTGAATGACATTTCTAAGACCGTAGATGTTATCGATACCAGAAGACATGTCTAGAGAAAAACAATAATTTTGGTCTTTTTCAAATTTTCTGATTTTTATGGATTTTTGAAAGTTTTATAATTTTCAATTTTCTTTTTGTTGGTTTTATATTTTTGTATTTTGCTTTTTCAATAAAATATTTAAAAATAATAGGTGAAGAAACTCCTTTACTCCTCTTCTTCCTCATGAAGACGTTTGAGTGTTTCCGGCTGTAGACTCTTCAAGCCAAGTCGTGGGGGGATAAACTCAAAGCGGTCTCTAGAAAGAGCTTAATAAAGATGTCTGCCAGCTGATATATAGTCCTTGCGAAATACAGTTCAACCACACCTTTCTCTACTTGTTCCATGATGAAATGATGTCGAATGTCAATGTGCTTTGCTCTTAAGTGTTGGACATTGTTGGAGCAGAGAGCAATGGCACTTTTGTTATCATAATACAGAGGAATTTTGTTGAATACAAATCTATAGTCAGATAATTGGGATCTCATCCATAAGATTTGAGCACAACATGATGACATGGCTATGTATTCAGCCTCTGTAGAGGATATGAAAGTACTAATTTGCTTCTTTGAAGACCAACTCACTAATTTATCACCCAAAAACTGAGCACCTCCTGAAGTACTTCGACGAGTATCTTGACACCCTGCATGGTCAGCATCTGCATAGGCTGTTAGAGACATACCGGTGTCCTTGAGATACCAAAGTCCCATGTTAATGGTAATCGCTTCAAGGTGCTTTTTAGTAGGCTTAGCCTGGTATCTAGCACACATGCATACAGCGAACATAATATCAGGTCTATTGGCTGTGAGATACATCAAGGATCCAATCAAACTATGATATTTCGTTTGATCAACCGGGATCCCTGAGTGGTTCTCATCCAACTTTGTTCGTTCCACCATGGGAGTTTCAACACGGTCACAAGAATCAAATCCAAATTTCTTTAAAATTTCATTTGCATATTTAGATTTATTAATTAAAATGCCTCCGGACTTAGTGAAATTTGTAATCCCAAGAGAAATGACTTTTGTCCAATCATTGACATTTGAAATTTAGAGCCCATCTCTTTTGAAAATCAGTCACATTCATTAGGGTCGGTCGAGGCAAATAGAATATCATCAACATATATTTGAACATGAATTAAATGTTTGCCTGACTTTCTGGTGAACAATGTAGGATCAACTGCTCCTTTGTAGAATCCACTTGCCAAGAGAAACTTTGACAAAGTATCGTACCATGCCTTCGAAGCTTTATTTAAGCCGTAGAGGGCCTTCTTCAAGCGATAAACATAAGTAGGATGCTTAGGATCCACAAAACATTCGGGTTGACTAACATAGACCACTTCTTTGAGATCTCCATTAAGAAAAGCAGTCTTTACATTCATCTGATAAACCACCATATTCTTGCTAGCAACATTAGCCAGGAAGATTCTGATAGCCTCAATTCGTGCAACCGGAGCAAATGATTCCTCAAAGTCAATACCCTTCTTTTGTCGATATCCTTTAGCTACAAGCCTTGCCTTATTTTTCAGAATGTCACCATGCTCATCAAGTTTTACTTTGAAGATCCATTTGAGAGCAGTAATCATAGCACAATCTGGAGCAGGTACTAACTCCCATACATCAAGACGGTCAAACTCATGAATTTCCTCTTGCATGGCGTTAAACCAGCTGTCCTGAGACATTGCAGTCTTGATATCTTTAGGTTTGATCTTTGATAGTACAGAGTTGAAAAAGCACCATAAGGCATCGTGGCAAGTTGTCTTCTTGTTGATACCAGACGAGAAGGATTCCCAATGATATTATCCAGTGGATGATCATGTGTCCATTTTATGAGATATTTTTGTGGTTATAGGTAAGGAACTGATGTAGCAGAGTTCGGATCCCCTGGTGAAGATGTTTCAGGAGTGGGTTCAGGGGCAAATATGTTTTTAAACAGAGCATCTTTGGGAGTTGCAAAGGGGTTATCTCCAAAAGAATTAGCAGCTGCATTTCCTTGACACACAGAAGATAATAGAGGATTCGAAGATGATCATGAATGATCGGCAAATGGCGCTTCTTGAGATAAAGACATTGAAACAGATGGACCATTTGTATTGGTTGGAATAGGAGTAGCTACAGTTGGTGGTGCAAAATTATCATCAGCTGCAGGCTCATCGTAACACCGCGAAAATATGGTCCAGCGGAAGCATACGAACCTTTGTGTGCTACTATCTTGGTTTCACAACATAAGGTAAAAAGAATGGGTTTTATCCCATTTATTTAGAATAAGATTCATTAATTGAAAATCATAAGTTTACATTAATGAAAGTAGTGCGGAAATAGGCCCAAAGGAAAATTAAAGTGGTCCCGATTATTCATCAAAGTCACCTATGACCATGCTTCTTGCCAAGCGTCTTCCAATAGTGAGCTATCGCTTTAAAACTGAGAACACATGCTAAAAAGCTTAGCTGACGATGGTGAGTTCATAGAGTTTAGTTACAAAAGTAATAGTGGAACTGATAGAGTTTAATTGCTATGTGCGACTAAGGTAGATAGATGATAAACATTCTAACCAACAATCAATCCAATCAATAATCAATCCAATCAATAATCCATCCAATAAATAATCAACAACATGTTTGAGATCTCAGTGAAGGGCCCGGGCGACTCTAGCTAGCACAGTCGTAGCAAGGCCTAGAAGACAAGCTACCCTTTTCTAGGTCAGTCTATTCTTAGATAGGCATCGCGTTATAGCATAGAGATGCTACCCTAGTCTAAGTCGACAAATGTCATATGTCTAACCTTTACTAGTCAACGCATTAGCAATTTAAAAAAGTAGTGGCAGGTCCAAAAATAGTTTGTATTCACATAAACACATAAGATAACAATCACAAATCAAATATTCCAAACAACAGTCATTCTCATATAACATTCACGTATCCAGTTATAGTTGGTTAAAAGCAGCATGTATTCTCCCCCAAAATAGTTATGAAAACTTTTGAAAAGAGGGGATATGAAACTTACCTTAGCTACAATAATGCACTATTCACTATGGACACGACTGGCATCTAAAGCTATTCTTCACTGCATCGAGATGAGTGTATGACGAGTACGATAGAATAGAAGTGACACAACCTAATGCGTAAACGATTATCTTAAAATACAGCTCATACGATAAAGAAGTCGATAGAAAGTAATGTGTCGTAGTTTTCGTGGATCATTCTTGTCGTTACTTTCAAAAGTCCATTATCGTTCCCAAAAAGTTTATAATTAATATCTCAAAAGTTTAGTTTTAACGTTTCATGTGGTGGTAAGAAACATAGACGCGACGTACAACTCACGCGAAAGAGAATAAGAAATCGACAAAGTCGAGACATACTAATTTAGAACGCACACCAAAAAGGAAAAGATACTGACAAAGTCAAGAGATGTCGACAACACTCAAGCTAGTCAATCACTAGGTAATGACGACAACTATTTATTTAGTATAAATAGATTAACTTTGGGTAGTTTCCCCATACCCCCAAACGTACATGTTTATAATAAAAGATAAGTTCCATTTATTTCTTAATTAATAAAGGTTTCAAAATCGTTACTCGTAATTGTACAAGTTCATAAGAAAGTACTTCATATAAATTATACTATCGTAGTATATTATAAATGACACGTCCGTTTATTCAACGTTTCCAAACCATTATGACCTTAATAAGTTGTCTTATCAAAATAACCCTTTCCGACAGTTTATAAAAGTTAACTCGTAAGACATGAATTACCATGTTAATTTATAAGGGTGTATGAGAAAATAGTTTTTATGTAGTGTAACTATATTTGATTTTATAAATTTTGGTTCAATTTAATTAACCAAGTAGTTAAATATCGTTATTAATTAAGAACTTATGTTTCGTTATTAGTTAAGTAATCGTCAATTTAATACTTAGATTAGTTACGGATCAAGTATATCAAATCCATATTGAGTTAATATATTGTATCCGTTTCAAATCTAACTGTCCAATTTATCCGATATCCAATAATAATGATTCATTAATCCAATATATATTCTATAGTTAAATCAAATTCGATATAACTCATTGTTAACCCATATTTCATATATAGTGTGTCCGATAAAATTTTATGTTATCAAAATCCAATTCACAATCCCAATTCAATTTACCGAAGATTATGAAGCCTTAATTGTTTAACAAAACTTTCCAATGTTTACAAGTAACAAGTAAACCGCATAAATCCGTTAGCAAAATCCGATAAATTTATCAATGTTGGTTATATTAATGTTATCTATTCTTTTATTGTCTATACCATTTACTAGTTTTGATATATCATGTTAATAACTATTTTCAACTTGTACAAAATTATCGAGTCTAGTTCAAGTATTACCCATAATCCATTTTACTCATATTTTATATATATATATATATATATATATATATATATAGATATATGAGTTTTAAACCAAACCATACAACTTTCCAATGATCATTCGGGTCAAACCCGATCCGACTACAATTTACCAAGTCTAACGCACCCTAAAGTGACCAACACGGTAATATCAAACACAACCCAACTATTGAGTCTTGATGGTAGCTCAAAGCTGAGCTATTGGTTTAATTTCAGCAAGGGTTTTCAGAAGAATTGATATAGCGAGGATTAAGTTTTCAGATTTACTACATGCTTCACACAATTTCATAGTAGATCCGTAAGCTTAATCTAGGTTATCTCGGAGGATTCAAGAGATTTACGTTGTCTATTTCTCCTAATGGTTTGTGAGCAGCTTGCATATCTATCTCAACTTAGAACGGTTTCCTCGGCAGTTAATAAAATAGGTTCGGGGTTGCTAAGTTGGGTATTTCCATTTCTTCCCAACAATCGGAATTGGCAGTTACGACCATAGAGGGTCTCTTATTGTGCCTTCGAGGTACTAAAGTGTTAGGCATGGTCATAGGAGAATTTGGCCAACGAAAGGTATCTATCCCAACTATTGTCTAAACTCGAGAGACACGCGATTTGTTCTACTAATGTTTGCATGGTTTCCTTATTTCGGCCATCAATCCGGAGATGATACATTGTAAGCATACCCAGATCTGTTCTCTCGGCTCTAGGAAATGGTAGAAAAAGTATGGGTGTGTGGCGATTGCCACGATCCGAAAAGGATAGAAATCATCAATTCCTAATGCGCATGGTTTCCTTTATGTAAGAAGAATTCTATTTGTTTAACTCAGGCTTTCCGATCGCACTTCTTCCTTAAAGAGGATCGGAAGAAGTTGAGGGTTGAAGAAGAATGTTCAGACGTGTTTGAACACCATAAATCCCAGATAGAGAAAGCGGACCAAGGGGAGATTCCCCTTTCGATTGAAGTTCCATAGTGGAATGATGGTAAGGAGCTAGAGTTCGAAAGTGAGGGCTAGCTCATAGGAGCGAAACCACTCTACTAGAGGGAGAGGAATGAGTACTCTCTCACCTCCTTAAAAGAACATAGAGGGATTCTCTAGTACTGCTATAACTATGGGAGGAGAGACGAACAAGGTCGTCCATACTTTCCATCTTGCTAATTAGCGGGAGGTGAATAGGTTAGGTAGGACTACCAAAAACTACTCTAGTAAAGGCAGGGATCTACTCCCAAGGTTTCGTCTATGGCGTAGCTTATCGTTCGGTAAGGGGACCAAAAGGATAGCAGGTATTTCTCGAAGGACGAGAGAATGATAAGGTACTTTGTCCCAAGGAATGCAGTTCAGGTTACTCCTTAGAATTTCAAGATTTTCGTTGAGCACGAAATCTTTACTGGGCGAGAAGTTTAAGAAGTTCAGGGTATGTCTCTGTTAGAAAGTGTTGATTGCTACTAGCAATTAGTCAGTTGACTTAGCATGATATCTAGATTAGAGGCGGAAAGTACGACTCCTAAAGAGAGTATTTATTACTAACCGCAATCAGTCGATTGACTCATTGGTGCACTTAACACTTAACGCGAAGGGCTCAATATTCAACTCCAAAATCATAATTTCCAAAAGAGGTTCGACTACCAATCGATATCAATTCAAATCCTAAATACAAGTGAACGTCAACGGCTCTAAGTAGGTCTACTAAAGAATTTTGCATCGATGGTGTGTAAGGTACAACACTGATAGGAAAACGTATGTAGTACCACTATTGGTGGTATGACATCAGCTGACCATTATTGATAAAATAACGTCGATAGTTCAACGTTGTTAGAGCAACATTGATAGAACAATATCTACAGGATAACCTCGGTGAACAACTTCACTAAAACAGGTCGTTGGAACTTTATCGATAGGGGTACCTAACTAGAGGATAAGGTACAAAACCAACAGCAGGTAAGGTACTACCTTAACTGAAAGCTGTTGACAAAGCAGCGTCGACAAGACATCATTGGTTTAGAGAATGAACAACGTCGACTATATGACGTCGTTTGAATCAATACCTAGCGGATGGTAACGTTTCGATAGATTTGACATCAATCGATTCGAGACGGGGCTCAAGGTAGAGGTGTCGGTAACAGGATTACTAACGACACGAGGCTGAATGACAAATTCAACAAGATTACTAACGAAACAATGCGGAATGACAATTCCAAACAAGATTACTAACGAAATGCTGCAGAATGATAATTCCAACAGGATTACTAACGAAATGCGGCCGAATGACGATTCGAGGACGAAGGATGATTTTAACAAGGTTATCAATGGAAACGGGGCCGAATAATAATTTGAGGCCAAATGATGATTCGAAGTCAAATGGAGTTAACAACTCGGAACGAGGTCTAAAATCAGAAAATCAAACTATCCCAAAAATGAAATCAAAACCAAATCCAAAATAGCCAAGACCAAATCCAAAATTAGCCCAAAACAATTCCAAATGCTCTAGTGAGATCGACGAGGCTTATGACGATAAGCAACTCGAATAAAACGGTGCCAATCGGGTCTAACCCGACTTACGGCGAACTATGCTCGACGGCGACAAACATGAATCCCATATAAATGGAAATGCATAGTGGTGTCAGAAACACTACGATTTGAGAGGTGTTGCGTGTCCAGTGTGTCATGTGTAAGTGCAGGCTTTCGTGATGTTTGGTGAGTGTGAGTGTGTGAGTCCACCTAAAGTTCATCGTTCCTAAAACCAATCTCTAACCCGGACATAATTCTGTTATAACTATTCCCATTATCGTAAAATTCACCTCGGAGACGGACATAGGTGATCAGTCCATGTCCCATTGTCTCTAGCTGAATATAGGTGATCAGTCTATATTCACTCGAGGTTCAATGAATTTTGACCAACCAAAGCACAACCAATTAATAGAAACAAGATAATAGCTAACTTGGCTCAACAACTATCAATTCGGCACAACCTACTAATATAAACCAATTCTTAATATATATTCTCAACTTCAATATTATCTCCCCCAAATGTATTCATCTTCTTATCTCAAAAGTATCTCGTTTCACCATCTGGTTAGTAGCGTTAGGTATCATCGTGTGTGTGGTATCGACTCGACATGACACCATGAATACACTCAAATGACCACAATGCGACTCATAACGACATGATGAGACGCCTAAGCGATAAGCTTTATAGTTTAATAAGTTTCGAAATAAATAGTTAGATCTTATCGAATTCGTCAACTCGATAAACTCAACCATTTATTCATGTCGCTTACTACCCCAAAAACCAGTCACATCCTAATGAGTCATAAGGATAATTCGCTCATTAATAACGTTATCCTACGTACATAACGGGCACTTATTAGATTCGTCAACCTAATAAGTTCATTATCCACGTGGATCGGCGCTATTAATTAATGTTAGGTCATCCGTAACCCACGCACAACACATAAATAGTATTAAATACCCATAAATGGCACACTTCGATAAACGTGCCCTCGAAACATTTAGTAACTCATTAATTACAAAACATTTCTATTTTTAGACGTTAGTTCCCTTTTAAAATGTCGAATAACAAGGAGAGTCTTGTTATCGAATGTATAGTACAAAAACAATTTATTATCTATATTTTCTAGTTGTATTTACTTGTTTGTATATATATTACGTCAGGTTTCAGTATAAGTTTCGTGTCATTATTCGTTTCGAGTTCACAAGTCCGAGTCATGACTCTTGGCTCTTACACGTCATATTGCCCAATAAATACTAAAGTCCATATTACGGCGTTGTCGGGGTCAATCGAGACTAAAAAGTCACGATAACACCGACATTGCGCAAACTTGACATATATATTATTAAGTCCAAAATAAACAATTCCACAAATCCAATAAATCTTCCAAACAATATCATATCAATCTCGCCATCCAAACGCTCCCAATTGGCTCTTTCAATCCCCAAACATAACCGATTTGTGAGTATCAAATCTAATGTTTGTTAGTGACTTACTAATTACCCAAATTACCATAATCAATTTGTTATCCAATCAAGGCTATTAATTACAATGTCGTCCAATTCCAAATAACCAATATGTACCAATGATTCACCGTTAACCAAATAATTACACGTTATTCCAATTTATTATCTGAAAACACTTACTGGTTAAACATATTATTATAACACTAGCGGTCATAAATCCATTGTTAATAATCAAAACCGACTACCACTTGTTTGACAATACTAAGAACAAAACAACGGTTTACGAAAATCTCGACCCAAAATTGTGACACGAGACTATGTACCCTTCAACATCTTCAAAACCATTATATCCCATCAACTAGTTCTGACCAAGAACACATAAACGCGTTTTAGACTCATGTTCATCAAAACCCAACCATGGAACTCACGTTCACGAAACAAAAGGTCTCGTTCGTGACTCCCCGATTTATTTATACTAGCACCGTGTCCTCTACATCCTAAATCATTCCCATGGCTACTACTAGAGTTCAAGCTCTAAATCGAGTGGTGAGGTTACGCAAGGAAATTACGTAACTCTGATACTTTGAGAGTATCCGTATTATTGATTAATAATATTGAAGCATTCGTTATCACATTTTGTGTTCATTTGTTTACTTTCATCTTCTAAGTATACTCAAGTAGATTCCGCATACATGTGTGTATTCCTACGAGATTTTTTCTTTGTTGTTTTGGAACTATCCAAGGCAACTACTTATTACAAGCTAAGTGTTATAGATCCAAGGTTTGGGACTCCACACTCTGCGAAAGGTATAGTGCCTGCGTAAGCATGAGGACATGCTTTATGTGGTGTATAAGCATGAGGACATGCTCATAGAGTGTGCATAAGCATGAGGACATGCTTATGGTGTGTGCATAAGCATATGGAAATGCTTATAGTGAGCTACTAGGATAGGCGGACTTAAATCGTTTACAAGCGGGGCACACATTCAACAAGTGTCCTATCAAACAATTCATCAAATAAGCCATAAACATCTCATCGATTATCTCATCAATCAATTCATCTAATGATCTTAGTCATCTACATCCTTAAACAAATCATACGCAAGGCGTCAGCTTGGCAGGCAGGCACGTGGCGGTCATAGGGTTAAGTTTTTGAAAAAGTGGTTATAGTCTAGGTTTTGAAAATATACCCAGTTCTCTATAATCTTGGCTCTGATACCAACTTGTAACACCCCAAAAATATGGTCCAGTGGAAGTATACGAACCTTTGGGTGCTACTATCTTGATATCACAACATAAGGTACAAAGAATGGTTTTTATCCCATTTATTTAGAATAAGATTCATTAATTGAAAATCATAAGTTTACATTAATGAAAGTAGTGCGGAAACTCATCTTAGCCACAGTAATGCACTATTACTATTGACACGACTGGTATCTAAAGCTATTCTCCATGGCATCGAGATGAGTGTACGACGAGTACGATAAAATAGAAGTGACGCAACCTAATGCGTAAACGATTATCTTAAAATACAGCTCATATGATAAAGAAGTCGATAGAAAGTAATGTGTCGTAGTTTTCGTGGATCATTCATGTCGTTACTTTCAAAAGTCCATTATCGTTCCTAAAAAGTTTATAATTAATATCTTAAAAGTTTAGTTTTAACGTTTCGTGTGGTGGTAAGAAACATAGACGCGACGTACAACTAACTCGAAAGAGAATAAGACATCGACAAAGTCGAGACATACTAATTTGAACGCACACCAAAAGGAAAAGATATTGACAAAGTCAAGAGATACCGACAACACTCAAGCTAGTCAATGACTAGGTAATGATGACAACTATTTATTTAGTATAAATAGACTAACTTTCAGTAGTTTTCCCATACCCCCAAATGTACATGTTTATAATAAAAGATAAGTTCCATTTATCGCTTAATTAATAAAGGTTTCAAAACCGTTACTCGTAATTGTACAAGTTCATAAGAAAGTACTTCATATAAATTATACTATCGTAGTATATTATAAATGACACGTTCGTTTATTCAACGTTTCCAAACCATTATGACCTTAATAAGTTGTCTTATCAAAATAACCCTTTCCGACAGTTTATAAAAGTTAACTCGTAAGACATGAATTACTATGTTAACTTATAAGGGTTTACAAGAAAATAGTTTTTATGTAGTGTAACTATAATTGATTTTATAAATTTCGGTTCAATGGAATTAACCAAGTAGTTAAATATCATTATTAATTAAGAACTTATGTCTGGTTATTAATAAAGTAATCGTCAATTTAATACTTAGATTAGTTATGGATCAAGTATATCAAATCCATATTGAGTCTAATATATTGTATCCGTTTCAAATCTAAATGTCCAATTTATCCGATATCCAATAATAATGATTCATTAATCCAATATGTTGGATCGTTGTACTCTAACCAAACTAACTTAAATAGCTTGTTAAGGGTTTAATAACCTCGGATAAATCCTAAGTTATTAACAATGAAAACACTGAGTAATCTCTATTAAGTACGCGGAATTTACTTAACAAAGCTAAGGAGATTTAACTTTATTAATAACTCTAAAACTGCTTTATTATGCAGATTCTTTAACAACTCTGAAACTCTAAATAATTATCGTACTTTTGGATTCTAAAAACACATATAAAAAACTCGTTACTCTAACACCAATCTAGGGGTCCTTTTATAGGTTTAAGGATAACCCTAATCAGTTTACAATTCTTATCCTTGTACGTCAAGTAAACTCTACTTAGAAAGTTCTAGATAAACATTACTTTCTATCTATTAATCAATTACAACCGACTTTAAGCTTTGCTGTACTTTGATGAATAAGCAGTACTTCGACTTAGCAGTACTTTGACTTCTTGTATCCCAACAATCCTCCCCTAACTTTGACTTCCTTTATATATTTAACTTTAACATCTTTGTCTTCAAAGAGGAATTGTGACTTTATCTTCAAATTTTATCTTTGTAGATTCTGTGCTTATATCATCATCAAAGTATTCTTTATCTGTATAATTCTTTACAGCATCATTCAACAATCTCTTTCTTTTTAGCAACATTCAGCAAGCTCCATCTTTTCAGCAACATAAGACAATTTGTACATTAATTCAGTTTAAGTTTCAGTCTATTCTCATCACTTCCAGGTGTGTAAAATCCTGTGAGAGGTGAATCATTGAAAATTTAATGGATTTAATATCTCTTTACCAAAGCCATTAACTCTGGAGTAGCCAAATGTTTTGATGTGTAAGATCATGGTACATTGATAAACATATGATTTTTAGCAAATCATCAGCTATCAACAGATTTCATTTGTCTTTACCAAAAGCTGTACCCTTTTGGACTAGTTAGTTCTTTCATCATGGTGAACTAATTACCATATAATGGTTTTTCCACAGCCTTTACCACAAGCCATTTTCTTGTGGGCTAGCCAACTCTTCACATTACTGATATGGTGAGTTGATTACCATACAACTTATTAGCAAGTTGTCAACTATAAAACGGATTTGAGATATCTTTACCAGATCCGTTTGCTCATGGATTAGCCAATCCTTTTGTAACCATGGTGGATTGAAAACATTTATGTTACCATGTCAAAAACCATTTATTTCTTTTAACCTTTGTTTCAAAATATTTAACACTTAACAAAAATTTTCTTTTCAAAAACAGTAACTGGTTTAAAGCTGCAAGCAATACTTTGATGAAAGTACTGTTTGATCAGCAGTACTTTGAATAAAGTACTGATATATCAAAAATTTATTCAATTAAGATTCATACCAGTTATTCATCATCATCAGCCATAGCAGTCAATCTGATAAACAATTTGATGACCCAAAAGTGCGTTCATTATCTTCTTCAACTTCCATTCCATGCTCCAGCATCCTCCTCATGAGATCTGATGTAAGAGGATATCTTCTATCTGCTAACATGTGAATCATAGTTCCATCTTCTAACTCTAAAACATGCACTCCAGATTCTTTAAAGAATCTCCAGCAAGTAATCTCCCAATCTTCTTGGTTCTTCCAAATCTCAGCAGTACTTGTTTCTTCAGTTTCCCAAACAGTTGTGAGATCTCCAAGCAAGATTAAACCAAATCCTTCTAATGGATTGTGTTCAAAATATTCTCGCACCACATGATATAAATGAAATAAATCCACTCTATCTATTATATGCAATAAATCCCATAGCATATTGAACACCCTGAAGCTTTCATCTTCTTTGTGAAACATCAGATAACTTCCATCCTTTGACTCTACAACTTAAAAAGTAGTTATTGGAGATTTGTTCATCTTCATTTCAGCATCATCCTTAGAATACTCAAAATCTACAATCCTTAAGTAATTCCTCAGTTCATCATTTGTTTCAGATCTTAAATTCAACTTTCTTTGGGCTGTTGATCTTAACTTCAGTTGTTCTTTTTCTTTTTAAGCTTTCTTTTCTTTCTTCTTCTTTCTGAGCATCATCATCTTTATAATATTTGATACTATCAACTTGTTTCTGATAATCTTCTCTAACAGCTTCATATAATTCTTTCATCTCAACATACTTCAACTTATTCAATCCAATATATCCTTGCTTCTTTAAAAAAGCCATCATTGCATTCCTTTCCTTAGCAAGATTTGGTCTTCTTGGTAAAGCAGAAATAGGAATAGTTGACTGTAATGTTTCAGCAGCTTCAGCATTCAATTCTTCTTGGAATTTCTTAGCTGCTTCTCTATTCTTAGCTTCTTCAGTTTCCTTAGCATCTCTATCCTTAGCATTCAATTCAGCTTGAAACTTTCTAGCTTCTTCCTCATTCATAGCAACTTGAGCAGCCCTTATTTGTGCTAAAGTGAGCTTCTTTTTCTTCTTTGTTTCTACCAACTTTCCTTTTCCTTTATCTTTTGGATCTATAGAAGGTTGAGAAGTTCTTGGTTGTTCTTATGTAATTCCTGGAATGCTAACACCCCTTGGCTTTGATAAATCATGCAAGATCTCAGCAATGGTTTCATCATCACTTGCAGTATGTATAGGTTTGGGTGTATCAGCTTCCTTTTCTGGTATGACATTTGAAAACCAACTTCCTCTTCAGTTAAAACAATTGAAGGACCAGCTTCCTCTTCAAAATCTAACAACCTTGGTGTAATTAACCCTTGTCTGTAAGTTCCTTGAAAAACAGTACTTTGATCAACAGTACCTTGATCATCAGTACTTTGAACTCTAGTGGTTTCTTCCTCAGTACTTTCAATATTAACCTGCTCTTCAGTACCTTGAGGTTGAACATCAGTACCTTGAGGTTCAGCTTCAGCTTCTTCATTCAAATTCTTATCTTCCAATTTCCTCCCCAATTGGAATGAAAATGATTGTTGTTGAACCTTTCTGCCTTTGGTTTTCTTCTTAAATTGCCTAACTGGCCTGCCTTGCTTTCTTTGAGACTTGACCCGTAGACGATGATGTTGAACCAATGGCCAGACAAAATTCTTGAGTCTTCGAAACTTAAGCTTCAACTTCTTAATCTGAGTAGCCTGATCTTCAAAAGATTTCTTCAATCTTGTCAATTCTCTTGATAAAGCATAGTTGTTAAGAATTATACCCTCAGGCTCCATAGTTTCTTCATCTCCTCTAGTTGGTGAATGTTCTTCTTGTTGAGAATTAGGAACAGAGACTCGTGGAGATGGTGGAGGTGAAACTGCAACATCTTCTTGAACTTCAGTATTTTGCGAAGCAGTACCTTGTAATGCAGTACCTTGTGTAGAAGTTTCTTGAGATGCAGCACTTTGAGAAGCAGTACCTTCTCTGTCATCACTAGCAGCAGCCTCATCTCTAATAGCTTGAACAATCTCCATCATTGAAGTAGTCAATGTAGTGTCCCATCCAGTGAATAAATCACTCTTCCTAGCCATGAAAGTGAAAATCTTGGCTGGTTGTACCACAACAGGTAAAAGACTTGTAGGCTTTGGTACATCTGCAAGTTGTTTGTTTAGGAACACTTGAATAAACCTTGGATACATCAACCATCTTGAACCATGAGAGATGTGTGAAAGCATTCCATCTAGGATTAGCCTTGAAAAGTTGAAAATGGGATTTGTAGCCAATCCTACTATAGCAGATGCTATGTTAGACCTAAATTGCTCCCATGATGTACTTTTAGCACTAATACAATGAAGCAATACATGAACTAAATACTTCCAGTGAGGACAAAATAAGGGTTTCTTGAATGTTTGTTCAGTTAAGGACCCTTCATATCCAATGTCCCTAAATGTATCCCAAATCAGTTGCTTATCAAAACGAACATCCCTTTCTTCATCATTAAACAATAAATCCTCACGAATTGAGGCTTCAGTAACCTTCACAGTTCTTCCAGAAACTGTAGCTTGAATATACGAATCATCATTCTCCATATGAACCCTAGCAGTTGCCCAAAATTGTTGAATCCAGGGCTCAATGATATCTGGTTCCACTAAAAGCGCATAACTAATCGGAGACCCAGTGAGAAAATCAATGATATCATGAAATATCACATTAGCTTCAGTCTTGTCTAAATTCGCCACCATGTTGTGTTTTGAAACATTATTATGATTTGCCATTGATGATATGTGTACACAGAAAGTGATATGATGAATAATATGGGTGAAAGAGAGAGAAATATGGAAAAGATTATAAGGTATAAATATGAGAGGGAAATTCGGAGAGTAATTATTTAAAGGTGAGATTTAAAAAATCACAGCCATTAATAACAAAGTTACCGTTAGTAGTAGTTACCCCTCAATATTACCATTGGAACAGTACTTTAATAAGACAAACAGTTCTTTCCACATGTGCAGTACTTTCCAGAGCAGTACTTTCCAAGCAGTACTTTCATAAAACCAAAAAGTAGTACTTTTCCATTCTCCTCTTTACAATAGCAAATACAACAAATAAACATGAATTACCTCCCCTCAAGCAATGCATAGGACTATACTTACACCAAATAGTCCTCCCCTTAAATGTAGCTCCGTAATTAATCATGCCAATACTCACCACCAAGTGATTAAATCTTGAAACATCAAATCCTTTGGTGAGTAAATCAGCTACATTATCATTTGTATGCACCTTGACAACATTAATGAGCCTATGCTCATAACAATCTCTGATGAAGTGGTGCCTAATCTGAATGTGTTTGGTCTTGGAATGATAAACTGGATTCTTCACAATGCAAATGGTACTCTCATTATCAATATTGATAGGAGTATTCTTGAAATTGAACCCATAATCCAAGAGTTGATTCTGCATCCACAAAACTTGTCCACAACAGCTTGCAGCAGCCACATATTCTCCTTCAGTTGATGATGTTGCTGCAATTGTTTGTTTCTTGCATTGCCAGGAGACTAATCTTCTTCCAAGATATTGGCATCCGCCAGTGGTTGATCTTCTATCATAGTGGTCACCTGCATAATCACTGTCTGAAAAAGCTTCCAAGCGAAAAGGTGAATCATTTGGATACCACAACCCCAACTTAGGTTGTTGTTTCAAATAACAAAAAATTCTCTTCACTGCATTCATATGAGAGACCTTTGGTGAGACTTGATATCTTGCACATAAACAAATAGAAAACATGATATCAGGCCTAGATGCAGTAAGATACATAGACAGCCAATCATTGATCTGTATAACTTGACTTCAACTGGTTGTCCATCTTCAGCCTTGCCCAATGAGTGATAGATTAATAGGTGTAGTAACAGGCTTCATTGCATCAAAATTGAACTTCTGAAGTATGTCAGCTACATACTTGTCTTGACTTATGAAAATTCCCTCCTTTGACTGCTTAACTTGAAGTCCCAAAAAAAAGTTAACTCACCCATTGAACTCATTTGAAATTCATTCCATCGCTTCTCAAACTCCTTGACCATAGATTGTTTGGTAGCTTCAAATATGATATCATCTACATACACTTGAACTAGCATGATATCCTTCTTATATCTCTTGATAAACAAAGTCTTATCTATAGCTCCTCTCCTATAACCATGTTGCAATAAAAAGGTAGAGGGCCTTTCATACCAAGCTCTAGGTGCTTGATGTAAGCCATAAAGAGCCTTAACAACTTTGTAAACTTTGTTTGGATGTTTAGAATCTTCAAAACCAGGAGGTTATTTGACATATATGTAACACCCCCAAAATTTCACAGCGGAAGCGTTCGGGTCATGGGGTGCTACTAAATCAAATATCTTAACACAAGGTGATAAAGAATGGAAAATTTTATTCCATTATCGAAAGATAGATTAATTTAAGAAATAGTTTTACATCGTTGTTTCAAAGTGCGGAAGTAAAGCCTATTAAAATATATGTTGTCCCATTAAAAGTTGTATTAAAATATTTGGAAATGCTTCGGATGCCAGTCTTCAACGAATGCCTTTTCCATTGCCCACGCCAATAAGTAAATGTGAGAAAAACATGCTAAAATGTCAACACAAAGGTTGGTGAGTTCATAGGTTTAAGTAATCAAGTTTTCAAGTTTGGACCACAGATGCACATATAGCATCTCCGTGAATGACACTATATGCAAAAAGGCTATTACGCTAATACCATGTTCATGCGACCGAAACTACGACAGTGTGCATACATCTAGAAGCATGATAAATAAAAGCCCAGCAAGTGTATTTCCAGTACACTAAATCAATACGATATGATATCGCCCGCCGTTGCCTATCCGGGTAAACTTGACGGGGGTGTCATTCCCATAGATCTATTCATAACAATCGCGCCTCCCCAAAGGGAACTAACGGTAGCATAGTTGGGATTCAAGGTTGTTTCACGTAATAGTGTTTTCAGTTTCAGGTCCGAAAAGAGTTTTGCATGTTTCTCACCCACAGTTTTATAAAGCAAGTAAATAAGAGTAAAAGTGGGGTGTCACACCCCCAAATTACCTGTTTTGCAGCGGAATGGAATTCCTGGGGATTGACTGTCATAGCATCACAATCACAGTTATATTGAACGACCTAAAGTGTCGTTTGGAAAATACATCGTTTGATTTAATAAAATAATCAGAGTTTACAAAGTCCAGGTCCCAAATGAAATCAACTTGTGCGGAAAATAAGTTTAGTACAGTCAAACGATGTTTTTAAGGTATATAAATCCCATGTAAGACGCGTCGGCACCACGACTCCATGATGTGTCCAAATGCATGCCATGAAGTGAATGCCTTAGATACCTGAGATAAAACATGCTAAAAAGTGTCAACACAAAGGGTGAGTGAGTTCATAGAGTTTGAGTTGAAATGTAAAGCCTTTCAAAATCGTTTATGCAGCAAAGGCATTGCAAATCGTTGAAATGTAAAGACTTTCAAAATCGTTTATGTAGCAAAGGCATTGTAAATCCACTCAGTTCCAAGTACCGCCCATACAAAACGCAAAACCTGTGTGTTCACAACCCACCGCAGAATATGTAGAGTTAATGTTCAAGTGCATGATGTCAAATGAATTCACATAATAGTGCATGGCTCAATGTATCGAAATCGTTTATGCATCAAAGGCATTGTGAATCCACTCAGCCCAAGTCCGCCCATACAAAACTTGCAACCTGTGTATTCACAACCCATTGCCAAAATGTATATAGTGTATGTTCAAATCGTTCCAAGACCGTTAGTCCATGAATATACCAAGACCGTTAGCTCAATGAATATACCAAGACCGTTAGACCAATGAATATACCAAGTCCGTTAGACCAATGAATATGAAATAGAAATTCTAAGTATGGCAATAATGTTACTTCGCATGACTAAACATTTAGTTCGGATAAACATATAGTTTGCAAATAGTCATGAATATAATAAAAATAGTCGAGCATGTATCTCCCCCAAAACAGTTATGAAAGCAAGTAAAAGTAGGGGCTACGAACTCACTTGGTGGAATGATGCGAAGACAAAAGTGAGTACACCGAGATGTAATGTGATACGCAAATCTTGACCTATTATGAATGATATGATATGTAATGAGTTGCAATGTAATGTTATGCATGCATTTCGTTATGTTTTATACCATTTGCGAGTTTTAAAAATAATACTTATCGTCGAAAAATACTCGTTTGACGTCTTGACCAATCAAAAATCACTTTACAAGTATTTACGTCAAAATGTCATCCTACAATGGTTTTGTAATGTTTTATAGTGAAATTATCACTTTTCGACGCAAAACAATGTCGTCGGAATTTTCTTGAAATTAACAAAAATGGCTTTGAAAAACTAGTCGTAAAATGGTGTACGTTGATCGTTAGAAAACGAACTCGACAGTTTTGGAAAGTTTGTATCGAAATATAGAAGTTTCAGTTCAGGAGTTTTCGTCCAAAAGGTCTCTAGCATAAAGATATTAAGGGTTAAAGATGGTGGTTTTGGCTAATTGTTGTGCAGAAAAATGAGTTTCGGCCAAGTTTGAACATCCGTAAATAATTTATTACAACTCCGCTTTACAAACAGCTTGTCGTTTTGAAAAATATGCCCGGTGAACTTGATTTTATTAGAAGACAATTCGTTCCAAAAAGTTTCACAACCTTGTTAAAAAACGCCCTCAACAGGGACGTTACAGCCTACCGTAACACTTGTATCGTAAAAATAATATAGATTTTCTAAAATAATAGTTCGGCAAGTTTTTGAAAACGTGCATATATTTGTCGTTTCAAATCCGTTTTTCTACGTAATACGTCCTTAGCTCGTATCGAAGTAAAATAATATATTTTTGAGAAGTTGAAATAATTTGTGAAGCTTAAGGCTCGTTTTGACCGAACAAGATAAATATATGTGCTGAAATTTCAGAGAAAAACTATTTATTTCGTCGCCAAACTTTAAAAATTCACCCGGCGTTATAACTCCGTTTTTATCCGTTCAAGCGGCCACGGATTCGTTTTAAAGTATATTTTCTGAAAATCAAGGCCAAAGTTTCGTACCAACTGTCGGTTTTTCCAGAAAAATGAAACAAGGACAGAACCTCTTTTATACGTATTGAAAATAGTTTTTCTCGGACAAAACCTATTCTAATCCCTTCAAATCAACTCCAAAACTAATCTAATCCTACCATACACCTTCTTAGGGTGTCATGGGTTCCTAATCATCATCAAGACCAAAGAATACCATGGGAATATTTATAGGATGACCATAGTATATAAATAACTCTAGAATCATGAAATAAAATGGTATAAATCACATATCATGCATACTTGCTCCAAAAATGAAAAGATGAATATGAAATGATAAGGAAACATGAAAATGAAAGAAACAAGCTTACAAATGAATATGATGAGGTGAAAGTAACAAGGATAATCCTAAACACTCTTGGTTTTTATTTCAAAACCTTATAAAGAGTGATAACTAGATTGTTTATACTTGTGCTTGAAAAAAATATGATGATCCCTTGGGAGCTCTTGAAGGCCGGTTTTTGAAGGAGAAAAACAAAGAGAGAAAGAAATGTTTTTCTACTTGATGAATATTATGAGTGAATGAAAATGAATGAACTTTTTCCTTGGAGTGTGAATATAAACAATCAAGAAGCAAATTTTTCCAACATTAAATGCAATCAACTCCCCTAGGCCGGTTTTTAGGGACAATGGTCTCTCAAAAATAAATTTTTTTTTTTTTTTTTTTTTTTTTTTTTTTTTTTTTTTTTATTGTATATATGTAATGTATAATTTGTAAGAAAAAGTGTAAGTACATGTGTAGATAAATATAACTTGTAAGGTTTTGGTAGCTTTTAGGTACAAGTAAATTTTTAATAGATCAAAATAGAGTATAATGATGTTATAAAAATTGTAAAAATACGTTCCTTGTGAAATTTGAGTGATATAATAATTATCGTGTAATTTTTAAGAAAACGTCGTAATAATTTAACTTTAACGATTTATGTACCAAATAAATTTGAAACACTAGGAAAACTAAAAATATAGTTTATATAACTAAATGTAAGTATAAAAATATGTCGGGATCATTTTTGAAAGTAACGGATTAAATATTCAAAATAATAACTCACGCGATAACATTTATTTAATATAAAATTACGCGCTAAATGTGAAATGAAATGTCATGAATGAACTAATGAGATGCAAATGATGTCAATGAAATGTAGACTAATCTTAGTCCATATGAAATGTACGTGATGTTATGATCATGAATTCGCCGCTAAACCTTTAAGGTTACGCTAATTTGGAACACGTAAACCAAGTTTACGATAAATGTTGAAATAGTGAAGCATAAATCGTTTCAAGAAATGACCTGAAAGTATGGGTTGTCACATTCGCCCATCCAAAAAGGAATTCAGTTCCTGAATTCAATCGTTGTTAGGTCTAACGGGTTTAGGGTTTGATGAGGCAAGCCTTCCCATTCTCGAGCACAACCCTCAAAAGACTTTTGGTAACGATTTTTACTTAATCCCACAACTCATCAAACAAGAACTGTCATACGATTAGGCTAAATCGGTATAGGTAACAACTTGTTTTCTAGCTCGATCTTTGCAACTCATCAAACAAGAACTGTCACGCGGATCAAACCGGAAACAAGTGGTTTGAAGAAAATCTTTTGAAAATTTGGCTCGATTACGAATGCTTCCCACATATAAGCCTACTACCCCCTTCATTGCATGATTCTTCCTGAATTAGACATAGGTGATCAGGCTATGTATAATTTAGGAGTAACTATGCAATGCTTGGACTAATCGACTCATATGATGTTTGGTGTTGAGTTAACTGATGTAAAAATTGTGATAGGGAATGACAGGGCATCCATGTGACAATCGTTATGAAATGAAAGTAAATAACTCGAAAAAATGTACGTATAAATCACACGCAAAGTGAACATGCACGTATGATGAAATGATGAGATGCTATGATGATGTAGTTATAGTCTAGGGTCATGATGCAACCTAGTTCTCTATAACCGAGCTCGATACCAATCGTCACACCCCCAAATTACCTGTTTTGGCAGCGGAATGGAATTCCTGGGGATTGACTGTCATAGCATCACAATCACAGTTATATTGAACGACCTAAAGTGTCGTTTGGAAAATACATCGTTTGATTTAATAAAATAATCAGAGTTTACAAAGTCCAGGTCCCAAATGAAATCAACTTGTGCGGAAAATAAGTTTAGTACAGTCAAACGATGTGTTTAAGGTATATAAATCCCATGTAAGACGCGTCACCCACGACTCCATGATGTGTCCAAATGCATGCCATGAAGAATGCCTAGATACACGAGATAAAACATGCTAAAAAGTGTCAACACAAAGGTTGAGTGAGTTCATAGAGTTTGTGTTGAAATGTAAAGCCTTTCAAAATCGTTTATGCAGCAAAGGCATTGCAAATCGTTGAAATGTAAAGACTTTCAAAATCGTTTATGTAGCAAAGGCATTGTAAATCCACTCAGTTCCAAGTCCCGCCCATACTAAACTTGCAACCTGTGGTGTCACACAACCCCCCGCCAGAATATGTAGAGTTAATGTTCAAGTGCATGATGTCAAATGAATTCACATAATAGTGCATGGCTCAATGTATCGAAATCGTTTATGCAGCAAAGGCATTGTGAATCCACTCAGTTCCAAGTCCCGCCCATACAAAACTTGCAACCTGTGTATTCACAACCCATTGCCAAAATGTATATAGTGTATGTTCAAATCGTTCCAAGACCGTTAGTCCATGAATATACCAAGACCGTTAGCTCAATGAATATACCAAGACCGTTAGACCAATGAATATACCAAGTCCGTTAGACCAATGAATATGAAATAGAAATTCTAAGTATGGCAATAATGTTACTTCGCATGACTAAACATTTAGTTCGGATAAACATATAGTTTGCAAATAGTCATGAATATAATAAAAATAGTCGAGCATGTATCTCCCCCAAAACAGTTATGAAAGCAAGTAAAAGTAGGGGCTACGAACTCACTTGGTGGAATGATGCGAAGACAAAAGTGAGTACACCGAGATGTAATGTGATACGCAAATCTTGACCTATTATGAATGATATGATATGTAATGAGTTGCAATGTAATGTTATGCATGCATTTCGTATGTTATTTATACCATTTGCGAGTTTTTAAAAATAATACTTATCGTCGAAAAATACTCGTTTGACGTCTTGACCAATCAAAAATCACTTTACAAGTATTTACGTCAAAATGTCATCCTACAATGGTTTTGTAATGTTTTATAGTGAAATTATCACTTTTCGACGCAAAACAATGTCGTCGGAATTTTCTTGAAATTAACAAAAATGGCTTTGAAAAACTAGTCGTAAAATGGTGTACGTTGATCGTTAGAAAACGAACTCGACAGTTTTGGAAAGTTTGTATCAAAATCTAGAAGTTTCAGTTCAGGAGTTTTCGTCCAAAAGGTCTCTAACATAAAGATATTAAGGGTTAAAGATGGTGGTTTTGGCTAATTGTTGTGCAGAAAAATGAGTTTCGGCCAAGTTTGAACATCCGTAAATAATTTATTACAACTCCGCTTTACAAACAGCTTGTCGTTTTGAAAAATATGGCCGGTGAACTTGATTTTATTAGAAGACAATTCGTTCCAAAAAGTTTCACAACCTTGTTAAAAACAGCCCTCAACAGGGACGTTACAGCTTCCGTAACACTTGTATCGTAAAAATAATATAGATTTTCAGAAAAATAATAGTTACGGCAAGTTTTGAAAACGTGCATATATTTGTCGTTTCAAATCGCTTCTACGTATTAATACGTCCTTAGCTTCGTATCAAGTAAACTAATATATTTTTGAGAAGTCGAAATAATTTGTGAAGCTTAAGGCTCGTTTTGACCGAACAAGATAAATATATGTTGCTGAAATTTCAGAAAACTATTTATTTCGTCGCCAAACTTTAAAAATTCACAACGGCTTCGTTATAACTCCGTTTTTATCCGTTCCAGCGGCCACGGATTCGTTTTAAAGTATATTTTCTAAAAATCAAGGCCAAAGTTTCGTACCAACTGTCGGTTTTCCAGAAAAATGAAACAAGGACAGAACCTCTTTTATACGTATTGAAAATAGATTTTCTCGGACAAAACCTATTCTAATCCCTTCAAATCAACTCCAAAACTAATCTAATCTACCATACACCTTCTTAGGGTGTCATGGGTTCCTAATCATCATCAAGACCAAAGAATACCATGGGAATATTTATAGGATGACCATAGTATATAAATAACTCTAGAATCATAAAATAAAATGGTATAAATCACATATCATGCATACTTATCAAAAATGAAAGATAGAATATGAAATGATAAGGAAACATGAAAATGAAAGAAACAAGCTTACAAATGAATATGATGAGGTGAAAGTAACAAGGATAATCCTAAACACTCTTGGTTTTTATTTCAAAACCTAATAAAGAGTGATAACTAGATTGTTTATACTTGTGCTTGAAAAAAAATATGATGATCCCTTGGGAGCTCTTGAAGGCCGGTTTTTGAAGGAGAAAAACAAAGAGAGAAAGAAATGTTTTTCTACTTGATGAATATTATGAGTGAATGAAAATGAATGAACTTTTTCCTTGGAGTGTGAATATAAACAATCAAGAAGCAAATTTTTCCAACATTAAATGCAATCAACTCCCTAGGCGGGTTTTAGGGACAATGGTTCTCAAAAATAAGTTTTTTTTTTTTTTTTACTTGTATATGTAATGTATATAATTTGTAAGAAAAGTGTAAGTACATGTGTAGATAAATATAACTTGTAAGGTTTTGGTGAGCTTTTAGGTAAAAGTAATTTTTAATAGATCAAAGTAGAGTATAATGATATCATAAAAATTGTAAAAATACATTCCTTGTGAAATTTGAGTGATATAATAATTATCGTGTAATTTTTAAGAAAACGTCGTAATAATTTAACTTTAACGATTTATGTACCAAATAAATTTGAAACACTAGGAAAACTAAAAATATAGTTTATATAACTAAATGTAAGTATAAAAAAAATATGTCGGGATCATTTTTGAAAGTAACGGATTAAATATTCAAAATAATAACTCACGCGATAACATTTATTTAATATAAAATTACGCGCTAAATGTGAAATGAAATGTCATGAATGAACTAATGAGATGCAAATGATGTCAATGAAATGTAGACTAATCTTAGTCCATATGAAATGTTCGTGAGGTTATGATCATGAATCGCGCTCAAACCTTTAAGGTTACGCGAATTTGGAACACGTAAACCAAGTTTACGATAAATGTTGAAATAGTGAAGCATAAATCGTTTCGAGAAATGACCTGAAAGTACGGGTTGTCACATGGGGCTATAAACTCACCTTAGCAGTTCGATGAATAAAGCACAAAGAGATCGAGTGTGATATAGTAGTGGCTCCTACCCGGAACCTAAGAATGAGATGGCAAGACTCAGTTTGCAGTTCTGTGTACTCACGACTCGAAGTTTCTAAATAAATGCAAGTGTTTATAAGTGGTTGTGTTTAATGTTGCTTGTGTGGCAGAGTTTACGTTTAAATCGTTTCAAAATATTTTGTAATTATTGGCTCTTGGACAAACGTACAATCATTTATAAAAGTATTTGTGACGAGTAAGTTTCTGGTTCGAGAATAGACGAAAGACTTAATACGGAAAATATTCACAATGAAAGTATTTGTGAAAGTAATTGCTTTGTAAAATAAAGATAAATACTTTACGCTAAGTATTTATGCGATATATAAGTGTGTTTATATATTTGTTAGTGGATGATAAGTTTAGAAAATATTTATGTTAATGTTATAAATATTTTCTCCCCATTTTTAATTTTCATCTTTTAGTCGGGATTTATAATTACTAAATTCATTAATTTTACGAAATTGTGAACAAAAGCGTTGGAAATAATATAGTTTTGACATTTTTATTTATAGTTATAAAAAGGTATAAGTTTGGGGTCCAAAAATAGTTGTTTAAATGTAAAAATATATAAAAAAAATGTTAAGTATTAAATTTGAGGGGTTGGAATTGTAAAGGGTTATATAAGTTATAAACTCATATAAGTTTTTAAGAAAAGTTGATAAGTTTTCCAAATTAGAGAGGCTAAACTGTCAAAATGGTGAAACTTGTATAAA
>OU343222.1:283967121-284013353 GCA_910596185.1 Chrysanthemum makinoi | reverse complement strand
GGGAGTAAGAAGCAACCATGTCTTGCATGAGATAGTGTAAAGATCGAATTACGCTGAGCCGCATATAAGGTCGCTTCTTGTAGATCACTTAATGAAACAAGTTTCTCCTCAGCAACCTCCAAATCTCCATCACAAATCGACCTTAACAAAACAGACAGTGACCGGGCCTTCCACATAATAAACCCGCATTTCGATGTTCCCATTGACATAGTCTCCGTGAGTCCATGATAGCCGCTGAGTGATCATTCCCTAACCTCGACAAAGGCCAATGAACTTTGCAATAAAGTTTGATAACAGCTTAAGGTTGCCTGTCATGTGTCGGGAACATCCGCTATCAACAACGAGAATGATCCAGATCACCGCATTACAATAATGCATCTAATAATGATGGAATAGAAGTAGATGTGGAACCCAAATGTTAGAGGGTTCCAGAAAGCGCTTATAGTAGATATACAAACATCAATAGCTTTAGGTATCCACTTAAATCCTAGTGTGTTATATATCCATTTATGCCATCTATAACTACTATTTGCTTTAGTCTTAGTGAATGCACTAGGTGGTACTACATTCCTAGGAGGTGGCTTGGAGCTACAGGGACATCAATGTGTTTCTTAGAATCTAAAGATGGCGGTCTACCAAGCACAAACTTAGAAAGATTAGTGGGCCTAGAGGTATTCCGATTCTTAGGATTCCTTAAGCGAGATATGATAGCTTTAGCAACACATTTATCATGACAATCAGAATTCATACTTTTACGACAAATAACACAAGGTGCATCGGACTGAATATCAAAAGTACTTAACGGTTTAGCATTCGTTACATCACTATTTCTATTACATTTGCGGGCGCCTTAATATCTATAGTGGAAACAACGTGAGTCTTATTCATAGTCCTAGGGTGTTCTTCTACTTTAGCATTCTTTATTGATCTTTTCTTAGGTCGCAACTTCCTATTCTTCAATGTAGTGCTCTTAGAATGGTGAAGTGCGGACGTTTGGAAAAACTCAACTATTCTGTTTCAGAGAAGGAAGCCGTTAGCAACTTGTGATTTGGCGTAGAGATTCTAGGTTCATGATTACTAAGTGTTCTTGGGGCTAATCTCTTAAAGATTGTAGGCGGAAGTTGTTCATACTTTCCTAACATTTCTCTTAACTTGAAGATAGTGTGAATCGGATCTTGATTTTCGGACCAGAATATTTCGACAAAATGCATAACTTTTTTAGTGTGTGCAAGATAATGATCAAGTTCATTTGATGCTTCATCACGAGTCTTTTTGAGTAAATCAAATATGACACCATATTCCTTTTAACTTTTACAAGTTCTTGTTCATATTTTGAGATTTGACACTTAAAAGACACGTTTTGATCATCCATTGCTCAATTTTGGATCGAAGTTTTGTGCATGCTGGGCGATTTTGTGTTGAAAAGCAAGTTGTTGATCGTGAATATCTTTTGACACCAATTAAGACGACGTATTGCATTTGAAAGTTCGTTTGACAATCGTTTGTTTTCAACTTTTAAGGACTCGATCTGAAGCACATTATCGGTGTTCTCAACATTTACCACGTAATCAACGATCATCGTGAGAGATATAATCAAATGCATATGACAAAGAATTCAATAACACAGCATTATGGACATCGGCACATATGACATCTTCCAAGAGTCGATCAACATCTTTTCTCAACAGTTTCTTTTTCCGTTTAGTGTTAGAAATAGATGTTTTGTTTTCTCAAAGCGACCTTCATCAATCCAAGATCCTTATGAAAGTCCTTTTCCCAAGACAATGCACAACTTTTCAAATTTTTAACATTTGGTAAAAGATTTTTCGGAAAAATATCTCTTTGTTCTTGCGCTAGAGGCGATTGAAAATGTTGAACTTTGATTTCAGAATGATATTCTATCTCATGTTGTAAAGTTTTGAGGTCACCCATGAAAAGGTCAAAATATCGAAGAATTTTGCGATTTTCAGGTTTTGAGTTTACTTCATTGATGGAAGGTAAAGGACCATAAGTTTGTGCATAATCTGGTTTGGGATTATCATTAGAAGACTCGAAGTTTTATGATAATCCTTGGTGTGTTGGAAGAATCCGTTGGTGTGGACGAAGTGACGGTTTTTTTATAATTAAATGGTTTGTTGTAAACAACATTTTCTAATTTTGATCGACTCTCGTCTTCGGCATCTAATTCCTCTTGACGATGATATTCAACAACATTCATAACAGAATTATCAATTTTATATTCTGCCACTGGAAACTTCGAGGATTTGGTTTGAAAGTTTTGGTTGAAAGCTTAGGTTTGTAATCAGCAAGATTCGGTCCATATCCATTTGGATTGGTTTTAAAGTAAACTTTTCAATACATGACTTCGCCATGTTTGTAAACTACAATTTTAAACTCTTTAAGTTTGTTTTGCAAGCCGATGATTTCTTCAAGATGATCATCTATTCGTTTCGTTGAATGCTTTTTGTATGCATAGAACTGTTTTTTGACAAGTTAACAACTCAGCCTTAGCTTTTTGATTTTCCAAGGTGAGAGCATTAATTTGCTTTTTATGTTCATGTTTCAGTTGTTCTATTTCAGACAACGAAGCATTCTTCGAAGTGGCTAGATCACGCATCTGTCTCTCTAAATATTTTTCATTTTGATGAGATTTAGCAAAGGCTGCTTCAAAACCTTTTCACGTTTTTCTTGAGTTTTGAAAAAGTTGAGTTGCTTTTGTAAACATTCAAAATCCTTGGTTAATAGTGCATTTTTGCTTTTCAAGTCTTGATTAATGGCATGACATTTTTCCACTATGGTTGTTGGTCTTGTATTAACGAGCAAAATCGGATGAGGCAAAGTTCGGCTTGTTCAACGTGAGTCACAACATGATCATTACTTAGATCCTCAAGTATAACCACGAAGTCAATTTGATTATCAAGGGAAACCGTTTGGTCATCTTGATCGTCAAATATAACTACGGGTCTAGTTGAAAATCGTCGGAATGAGATGTGGACGACTCATTTTGAACATTCCGAGCTTTGCGGATTCGGATGTTGGCGGAGATATGAGATCGAGATAAATATGGTTTGTTCGGTGCACCGAGACAAGCCATCCAGTGTCATACACTTGGGCTGTGTCACTCATGTATAACTCATGCATATTAGCCATCAACATAACATTTGCATTGGCTGTAAGTCCTCCATATCATCATATGAGTCTGCATTTGCCATAAAGCTCTGTTCTTTGTCTGTGAGAGTTCCACTAGCTTCATCCTTAAGAGCCAAAAGAAGAGCCTCTTTGTGATAAGCACTGCCCTAGTCCTAGGCTTTGGGCATGCATTAGCCGCATGTCCCTTCTCATTGCAGTTGTAGCATCGAAGACCATTCAACCCATTTTGAGCATTTCACTGTTCCACCACTTGAGCTCTATTGTTATTCCTACCCACAGCATTAAACCCTTGACCACCGCCCATCTCACGACCATAACCACGATTCTGAACTTCAACTCGTCCATTGTTCACAACTGCTTGATTCCTTGTGTTAGATGAGGAACGAATACGGTTGTTGGATTTGTTGGTATAACGGCTAAAGGCATTAGCAATCATAGCAAATCCTTGTTGCAATGCTTGCGAACGGATCGATTCCTCATTAGCTTCAATCGACAAGTGCTTGAGAATTATTGTTGTTGTATGGAACCAATTGAGTTTGTTGAGATTGAGGCTGTGAAGGATCATATGGTGTGATTGTAGCGTTGGTTGAGTTCTGGTTGAGGAGAATAACTGTTTTGAGCATATAAGGCAAGTTGTTGATTTTCGGATGTGTCGGTGGAGCAATTTGAGCACGGAGAATCCTTTCCTATCAACTTCCTTTTCATGAGGCTTCAAGTAATCATACAGCAATCCATATGTAGAATGATGCATATTCTTCGCTTGACGAAGAAAAATGACATACTTCTCCCGTTCGGGACCAAGACTACTCAGGAACTTAGTATTCACTGCAATTCTTGGCATGATGATGTTGTGTTTATCCAAATCATTGATGATGTCTGAAAAACGATGATGATAAGACTCTAGTGTCTCTCCAGGTTCAGTCATGAAGTGTTCATAAGCCAAGTAAATTTTGGATTCCAAATCCTCCTGATTGAGTATGGATCCTTCCATAAGAAGACGAATATGATCCCACATTTCCTTTACAGTCTTTTGAGCATCAACACTTCGAAGAATTGGGTTAGGTAATCCTAAGAGGATGTATTCCATTGCAAGTTCATCAGCTTCATAGTGTAGAAGTTCCTCTGCTTCAGGATTCAAGCAACATAGCAATGTTGGATTGTTCATCTCTTGGTGGATTAGCATTTGGATCTCGGCAATGCAATAACAGTAGGCATCTCATATGGACCTTCCAAGATAACCTTCTTTAAGAACTTTCCATGTGGCTTCTTCGGATCACAAAACCTAAAGAACCTTATCACCCATTGATCGTAGTTTCCTGGAGTGAGCATTGGAGGTCTATCAAGTGATCCAGCCTCATGAATTGATTGTTGGCTACTAAAAGCTTCACACATCTTTGCAAACCAAGTGGGTTCCTTCATAGTGTTCCTTGATGGATGTTGATTGAATTCATGAAGACTTGGTGGTTGTTGAACCATTTGAGGTTGTGGAATTGCAGCAAGTTGTGGAGTATGTTGTTGATTAAATTGTTGTTGATAAATTGCTTGTTGTTGATTCCATTGTTGATGTTGTGGAGTTAGTTGTTGTTGACGTTGAGAATAAGTGTAAGGGAAATAGTTAGAGTATGGTGGTTGTGACATGTTGAAAACTTGTGTTGGTAAAAATGGATCTTTGTAGTCGAATGAACCTTTGTTGATGAAGTGTCCTTAGGCGTAGAAATCACAAGAAACCAAGTAGAACTTATGCGTAAAAACACCAAAGTTACGCGTAACAATCAAGAGTTACGTGTAGATTTAGCTTACGCGTAAGTAGGGTAAAGGCACTAAAGTTATGCGTAGACACAAAGTTAGGCTTAGAAACTTATGCGTAGGATTACCTTATGCGTAAGATGAATCTTATGCGTAGGATTTCTACGCGTAAGCTTATGCTTATGCGTGAGTTTAGGGTTTTATCCCAAGTGATCTTTTACACTATCACAGTGCAAAAGATATCCAAAGTCGACGTATTTTCAGGCTTATCCAAGAAAGAAAACACGGAGTAAACCACGAAAACGAAGATCAAACCAAGGAAAATCTTACGCGTAATATTAGGGTTTTGATACGCGTAAGATTACTCGTAATAATGATTGTGCCCAAATTTGTTTCTAAACCAGATTTTTGTTATGGAATAGCTTCAATATCACCAAAATAACACAAAAGTGTGAAACTTGATGAACCAAAACCGCTAAACGGGTTACGCGTAGAACGCACACCACGAAAACAAAACAGGCTTAAAAACTTAGATCCACGCGTAAAGATTGAAACTTTTTGCCAAAAACAAGTATTTTAACACCTTAAAACGTTGAAAGTACAAGAATCTTGGATTAAAAAGTGTAAAAAACGAGTTTTTAAGCGATCCAAAGTGTTAACCACGTTTACGCGTAAGACCGAAAAAAAAAAAAAAAAAAAAAAAAAAAAAAAAAAAAAAAAAACTTCAAAAACGAAAGTGTTAACCCAACTATTTGGCGATTGATACCACTGTTAGGTCACTAGATTTACAACACAAGCTTCAATGAAAGAGATAGAGAGGCGGATGAACAATACACACACAAACACACACACGTATAAGCTATAGATGGTTAGGCGTAGAGTATGTGAAAGAAATGCATTGAACAACCAACCCTCAAGTGAGGGTTATACAAGAGTATTTATAGGCAAGGATCTAGGGCAACACTCCCACTCCTTCCCTTTTCCTTAATGGACATGGGCCTAAGCTTATGGGCCTTCTACATAAGCTTAAGGCTAATAACAAACATAAATGCCATAATTAAGCTACCTATTACATATTAATTACTGACACTTGATTATGGTTTAGGAGTGATTCCAACAGTTAGTGGCAAAAGGTTATGTACAAGAACAAGGGATAGACTTCGATGAAGTATTTGCACCGGTTGCTCGGATTGAGACAGTTCGGATGATATTAGCATTAGCGGCATATCATGGATGGCAAGTACATCATTTAGATGTAAAATCAGAATTTTTACACGGAGATTTAAAGGAAGAAGTTTACGTTACACAACCTGAAAGATTTATTCAACAAGAAAATACAGGAAAAGTCTATAAGCTTACTAAAGCTTTATATGGCTTAAGGAAAGCACCGAGGACTTGGAATGTGAAGCTTGATCAAACGTTAAAGTCCCTATACTTTAAGAGGTGTTATCTCGAACAAGCAGTTTATACAAAGCGGAACAAGAATTCTACACTTAGAGTTGGAGTCTACGTAGACGATTTGATAATCACAGGAACTCCAAGGAAGGAAATCGAAGAATTCAAATCCCAGATGAAGGATATATTTGAAATGAGCGACTTAGGATTGTTAGCTTATTATCTTGGGATAGAAGTTACGCAGACAGGAGGAGAGATTACAATCAAGCAGACCGGTTGTATTAACAAGATCTTGAAGGAAACAAGTATGACAGACAAAAATGATACGAAGATACATATGGATACCGGTACTAAGTTGGTCAAGGCGGAAGAAGGAAACTCAGTTGACGCAATTTATTACAGAAGTTTAATCGGAAGTCTCAGGTACTTACTGCATACAAGACCAGATCTTAGTTACTCAGTCGGACTACTCAGTAGATTCATGCAAGACCCGAAGGATCATCACCTGAAGGCGGTAAATCAAGTAATCCAATATATCAAAGGAACAAAGGAGCATGTCATAATATACAAGCAAGAAGGCGGCTGCAAGATTACAGGTTACAACGACAGTAGTTATGGAATCAACACTGATCAAGGAAAAGGAACTACTGGGATCGTATTTTATTTCGGAGAGTCACCTATTACCTGGTGTACTCAGAAGCAACCAACAGTGGCGCTATCATCATGTGAATTAGAATTCATGGCGGCTACTGCAGCAGCATGTCAAGCCTTATGGTTAAAGAGATTGCTTAGTGAACTAACTGGATGGGAAGAGAAAAGGATAAAGCTGAAGGTCGATAACATTTCAGCAATAGCACTTGTCAAGAACCCATTTTTTCATGGACGAAGCAAGCACATTGATATTCGCTACCATTTCATTCGTGAAAGCGTAGAGAATGGGCACATCAATGTGGAACATGTCAGCGGAGAACTACAAAGAGCAGATATTCTAACGAAGGCTCTACCAAGATTGAAGTTTGTGACTATGCGACAAATGCTCGGAGTTCAAGACTTAGGACGAAGCAACGATCAGGATTAAGGAGGAGAATGTGAACCGATAATCTTTATATTTATGCTTCTTATGTAATTATTATTAGACGAAGGAGCAAATACGCCAACTAGAAACATAATAACCGAAAAGCGGTTATGAAATGGCGGTTACAGGAAGTTACCAACCGAACCATTACAATGGTTGGAACATACCGATTAGTTTGTATATATACATACACATTTGTTACGTTTAGAAGTTAATAGACAAAAATACTTATTCATTCATTTACATTTTTGCAATCTACATATTATTGATCTAGAGTTGGGACAACATTGGAATGGAATGGTTTAAAGTATGGAAATTTTGATTGGTTTGAGCTTTAAACTAGTTGCAATGTTTTACAAGATGAGATGCTCACATGTCGAAAAAAATGAAAAGTTTCATGAGTTTTAGAAAAGGAGTAGTTTAATTGTAATTGTTGAAGATAATAAGCATTATCTTATAAAGTCAAGAATAGAAGGACTAAAAGTGCAAAGTTTAGAAGTTAAAGGATATTATGAAGAAAGTCTATTCTTCCAACTATAAAAGCTCAAGTCATACTACGAAGACTTCATTATTCCAAATATCATCTGTGTGAATTTGTTTCTTCTCTCAACCTGTTCATGAGTAGAAGAAACCCTAGTTTGTGTATTGTTTTATCTAATCTTTCTTTGTATTGTAAAACTGATACTATATCATTTAATTAATAATAAGAGTGAGCCAAGGGATGGTTGGCTGGGTTCACTATCAAAACTGTTTTGTTTGATTGAAATTACTTTCGTTTTATAAGTTTCTACATGGTATCAGAGCCAGGTTGCTCTATACCGAAGTGATTTTAAAAGATGCAAAAGTTTTTGATAAACTAGGGTTTCTCGAAATTTGGGGGTTTTGATCTATTAGTGTAAATCTTGTGATTCTGAGTGTTGGTATTGGTTTATTGATATCAGATCTTTCAGATCTGACGGGTAATTGTAAATTCTCAAAAATTAGGGTTTCTTGATTTTTGGGGGTTTTTTGTCCTGGTGATATTTTCCTCTAATTGCTTCTTGATTTTACAATCTTGAGAGTTAATTAGTGTTCGGAGTGTGTTAATTTGATTTTTAATCAAATTAGTTGAAAATTAGGGTTTACTGTATCAAACCCTAATTCAGGTTGATTCGTTTTGATTTTTTTTTAATAATCTGACTAGTTTTGATTTTTATTTCAAGATTCTTGAAACAAAAATCAAAAACCCTAAAATAATTTTTAGGGTTTGTTTGAGTCAGATTGGTATTCTTTAAATTGTTATTGTCTAATTGTGTTGTTTTTTTGTGTTTGATTTCAGGTGTTGTTCCGCTGTGCTGTGGTTGGTCTTTGGATCTTCTTGATCCTTGTTCTTGGATATTGGTTTGGAAGCTTGCGTGGTTGTAACACCTCTCACACCTTCTTTAGGTTTTTTTTTTTTTTAGGTTTTTTTGCTGATTAGGATTGTGGAGGTTGAGTAGATTAACGTTTTATTTGTTGGTGTTGATTGAGACTGTTTGGTGGATATTTGTGTTTGAGGAGTTACAAGGTGTTGCTGTTTTTCTATTTTATGTTTGTGTTGTTATTATTCTTTCTTTCTGGTATTCATTATGGTTGATGGTCCTGATGATAAGGGCAAGGGCCCTGAAGGGGGAAGTAGTGAACTAAAATTGGATATATATGACCCATTATACTTACACCCTCAAGACATTGGTGCTCAGTTGATTACCTTCAAACTTGAAGGTACTGAGAACTATAAGGTCTGGTCTGCTGCTGTGCAGTTAGCTTTGCATACTAGAAACAAACTTGGTTTTATTAATGGGAAGTGTGTTAGAGATTCCACTGATGCTCTATATCAGACACAGTGGGATAGGTGTAATTCTGTGGTTTTGTCTTGGATTCTTGGTTGTATTTCACAAGATCTTTATAAAGGTCAAGTGTTTTCTGTGAATGCCAAATCTGTGTGGGATGAATTAAGTGAAACTTATAACAAAGAGGATGGATCTGTGATATATAATCTGCATCATAAAATACTTACTTTAACACAATCTGGAATGAGTCTTTCAGAGTATTATCATGAGTTTAATGCATTGTGGAGGCAGTTTGACTCCCTTTGTTGATCTGCCTACATCCATTTGTGAAACATCCCCCACTTTGAAAATGCATTCAGATCTTTTAAGACTGATGCAATTTCTTATGGGTCTTGATGATAGTTTTAGCTCTGTTAGAAGCCTCATTCTCACTACTGATCCCTTACCAGATGTTAAGTCTGCTTTTGCTACTTTGTCTAGAGATGAGTCTCACATAATTAATCATGTTGCTAATAAATCTGTTAAAAATGGGGCTGCAGCCTTCGCTGCTAAGCCATTTACTGGTAATAATCAAACTAATAGCTGGAATTCTAATAAGAACACTAATAATAACAACAAAAGGTTTGGCAGGGTGTCAAACTTTGTCTGCAAACATTGTAATATGACAGGTCATACTATTGATAGATGTTTTGAATTAGTTGGATATCCACCTGGTTTTGTTAAAAAAGGGAATGTTAATAATGTGGTTGATAATAAGACTGATGCTAGTAAGAGTACTACTCATACTCTTACTAGAGATCAGTATAACAGATTAATGGCTTTACTTAGTGGTTCAGGTGATACTAGCAAGGCTCATGCTAGTGTTGCAGGTACTATTATTGCATCCAATTGTGTGATTAGTTTCTTTAGTTGCAAATTTTTTAATTTCAACTCTAATATAAGTACCTATAGTACTTATATTGGGTGGATTATTGACTCAGGAGCTAGTCAACATATCACTTTTAGTGTTACTCATCTTTATGATATAATGGATGTTTCTCATTTAAATCTTACAGTTGCACATCCCAATGGGACTGTTGCACAGGTTAAACAAATTGGAAGTTTTAAGTTTGGAAATAATCTTGTTTTAAAAGATGTGTTGGTTGTTCCTGGGTATCATGTTTGTTTGTTGTCTGTTCATAAATTGTCAAAAGATAATCAGGTGGTTGTCAGTTTTAATGATAAAATTTGTAAAATTCAGGATTCAACTCAAAGGTTCCTGATGGGGACTGGTAGTCAAAAAGGTGGTCTTTATTTTCTAGATGAAGGTAAGAGGGTTAATAATAGTAATATTGAGAGTTGTATTATGTCAAATTGTATTTGGCATAATAGGCTTGGACACCCCTCTGATCATGTGTTAAATGTGCTTAAAAATAAACTAAAAGGCCTTAAGAGTACTAGTTCTGAACCTTGTGAGATATGTCATAAAGCTAAACAGACAAGAGAACCTTTTCCTCTAAGTAATCATAAAACTAAACATATGGGTGATCTTGTTCATTTAGATGTGTGGGGACCATATAAGATTACTAGTAGAGATGGTATTAAGTACTTTCTTACTGTAGTTGATGACTACACCAGGGCTGTTTGGGTATATCTAATGAAAAGCAAAACTGAAGTTTTTGATCATATTAATAGTTTTTATAATCTTATTAAAAATCAGTTTAAAAAAACTATTAAAGTTTTTAGAAGTGATAATGGGACAGAATTTGTAAATAAAAGATATGAAGTTTTTTTGTCTAACAATGGTATTTTACATCAGACTTCTTGTCCTTATACACCTCAACAAAATGGTGTAGCTGAGAGAAAACATAGACATTTATTGAATACTGCTAGAGCCCTCATGTTTCAGGGGGGGTTACCTTTGAACATGTGTACTGAGTCTATTCTAACTGCAACTTACCTTATTAACTGGTTGCCAACTGCTGTGTTGTCTGAAAAAAGTCCTTTTGAAATGGTGTATAATACTGAACCTACTCTGTTGAATCTAAAATGTTTTGGCTGCTTATGTTTTTCAACTGTTTTAAATGAATCTGATAAGGTTGCATCCAGATCTGATAAATGTGTGTTTGTTGGATATGCTTTTGATAAAAAAGGATACAAACTTTTTAACATTGATCAAAAGAAGTTTATGTTTTCTAGAGATGTAAAATTTTATGAAACTGTATTTCCATTTAAAAATACATCTTTTTCTAAAGATTTTGTGTTTAATGATAATGGAATAAACACTTTGAATTTCTTTGATCAAAAGTTTAATAGCAGTCGAGATAATTTTAGAACCAATGAACCCTATGATGATAACATAAGTAGTATAGATAGTAACAACAAATCTGTACCTGAATCTAGTACTTGTAAACCTAGTGTCAGCACTGTAGAAGGTGATGCTAGTGATGTTGAGTATCTACATACTAAAACTGTAGAACCTGCTGATACAGCTGATGTAGATATCAATTTGCCAGTTGATACAGCAGAGAGTATAGATACATGATGCAGGTTTTACTGACCAGGTTTTAATATTTGTAATTACTCGTTATACCTATGGTCTACCCTAATGCACTAACGGGCAGTGTACCCGGTCGTGTGTAGTGTAGTATTCGGTAAAACCGAGGTCGTCCCAAGAGCTACGTGGATTGGAAATTAAATTTGTAGGACCTTACTTTTATCAACCTTATCACAAACAAATACCCACATTTTGCTTAGAACACGTTAACACACAATATATGCGTAAAGATTAAGAAAGCAAAGAAAGAAAGATGGTGACAAGAGATGTATATGCGTATGTATGTTTAGAGAGATAGAGATAAGAAAGGAAACTTTATTCCAAAGAAAGAAAACACACACACACACTCAAGCACACCCCTCAAATGAAACTTTGAGGGGTATTTATAGTACAAGTAACTAGATGCCCTAATGGGCTTGGCATGGGCTCGTTTGGATTGGATTGGACATGGATTGATATAAGGCTAGCTTAACTAAACTAATACCCATTTAGCTTAGTCCAATCCACGAGCCCGTTGACTATACTATCACGATATCTAACACACGTTACAAAGTTCCTAAACGTGAATGACCATCACTTCTAATAAAACTATTAAGGCTAACAATCTCCCCCAAAGGGGTGGTCATTCAAAAGATGCTCCACTTGATTTGGTCTTTACTTTTCTCGAGCTTGAACTTTGTGTGTAGATATAGAATAGTCTTGAATCTTTGTTCCTTCATGCTTTGTGATCAGATAATGTGGTTGTCTGCCGTTGTCAACTTCGTTGGTTAGGTGTCTCCACGTCTTTCTCCACCATGCTCACACTTCTATTTGACTTTGATTTACCAATGACGTAGTTCTCAAGTCTTTAAACTTTGTAGATTCTTTGACATTGACGAAGAATCATCTTTAACTTTGTGTAGCCTTTGATTTTGATGAGAACTTTCATGTGTTGTTGGTATGAGCATGTGGCGAGTCTGCACGATCCATCCGCTCCGGAGCTTCCATAAGAAGAAAACATAAAAACAGGTTAGTAATAAGCGGATTCCGGCACTTACAAGTTTGAATTTCGAGGGTGTTAACAGCATAGTGTGAAAACACGTCTCTAATTCTCACAAGGGCCATTCCTGAACTGGAGTCCCACAAGTGAGATAACATGATATACCGAAGTATACCTACAGTTCAGATGAGTCGCTGAGGTACACCGAAGCATCACCCCACGACTGTAGACCGTTTGAGACACACTAAGCGTAATCCACGGGGAGTTACCGAAGTGACCTGCTGTGAGGGCTGCTTGATGTTGACCCTGGCAGGAGTTTCCATTCAATCACTGAAGATCACAGAAGTGAAACTTCTCATAAATGTTCTGGCAGATTGCTAAGATCTGCGTAGGACTCTAGAATATATCACTTGTGTCCTTATTGATGAACAACAAGTGATGTCATGTCAAGTGTTCCTATGAGATCTTTTGATGAATCTCGTGGCTCTAGACTCAATAGTGCATTTTGGTTTTCCTGAGCGGAGACTAGGGAGAGGGTCTCCTTCTTTAATATCAACAATCTCTAAGAGAAAGTCGATAGATTATGTAGGGTTCCCAGTGAGAATGAAACAAATCCTTTTAAGAGGAATTGAGTGGCTAGAAGGTTTAGTGTAGTGCGTCACTGGGTCCATGACGTCTTTGTCTTCAATACCAGTGTCATCTAGTGACAACCAATAACATATGTATTGAACCCGGTTTCTGCCCTAAGGTTGAATATGGAGGGCTATTTCTTTTCACCCTTTTCTTTACATTTCTTTTTAATTCTTCAACCCCTTCTTTCTCCTTTCTCACATTACTCCTTTTTTCAATCATTCCTAAGGACTTCTAATACTAACTATTTGTGATGTCCTTGGGTAGATCCCTCCGGCTCTAGCGGATCATAGGACGAATTTCCTATCCTTAGTCACCTTATAACTCCATGACTGTCCCATGTTGCCATAAAACCATTTTTCTTGAAAATCTCACAGAGTGTTTATGATAGAAAACATGTTTGAGACACTCCGCGAGTTTCATATTTTCAGAAACACTCCCCCTTCACATGTGCTTATGAGTTTTAACAAAAATTTGCACATAGAGGGTAGAGTTCGCACTTTTTGAATTGATCGGCTCATGATAGACAATTCCCCACGAGACACGGTTACGTTGCCTAGTTAAAGAGTTCCATTGTCAGTTTTTAGGTGACAGCTAGCTCTAATAACTAACTTGAAGATGTAAACACTTCTTGAAAAGAAGGTTAGACCCATGTAAGTTCATGTCTATCACGAGTTTCTCGAAATGGTACATATACTGACTTTATATTATCGTCAATTCATTGGTTACAACTGAGTCGAGCTCATTTGAGATTCAAACACCGATCATTAAACTTTTTTTATCACATTTTAATCACGTTCCTCCCCCTCAAAAATAGCATATCTATGATGTTTTTGAAACAAAATGATTAAAAGATATGTTTTTCGAAAAGCATTTGGAGAGAAACTAATTTGGCATGAATTTTGGAACAATTTTGGTTTAATACTCCCCCTTAACGAAAGCATATTTTTCATACAGAAAATTTAGAATCAATTAAGGGTTTAGAGGGAGTTATCTTGGTACCAAATGTGAGAGGTTTTGAAAAATCTTTTTGAAAAATTTCGAATCAATGGTACTCAAGATGATGAAGATTTTGAAAATCTTTTGAAGATATTAGAGAAAAAATTATCTTCATTTGTTTTAGGATAAGTGCTCGATATTTATGAAAATCGATTTTGCGTAGCACTTTCCTTTCTTTAAAGATCGGGTTACAGTCTGAAGTAACTGCAAGCCATTATGATTTTAGGAATAGTGCTTGAAAAAATATTTAAAAACCTTTGATTTTGATAAGCACTTTCCTTTCTTTGAAGCGCGGGTCCTGAACTGATGTGTCCAGAAGCCATTATTTTGAAGTCCGGGTTTCGTACTGAAGTATACGAAAGCCATTATAAAAGAAATTTTGAGAAACGACATGTTTTAGAAAACATTAAAGAACTCTCGCTCAAGCATCTGTACATACCCGTATCATTGTTGAATGACATTTCTAGAAACGTACATAATATCGATTATACGAGAGACATGTCCGAGAAGAATATTTTTGGATTTTTGATTTTATATTGTTTTTGTATTTTATGAAAATTTTCTATTTTTGTATTTTGCTTTTGTTGGTTTTATAAAAGAAATGAAAAATCAAAGATAGAAGATAGAGAGAATGAAGAAGAAGAGTTTACAGAATTGGAACCCTCTGATGAGCTGGGTTCAGAGATATTTGATTCACCTGCAGCCAAAGAAGAAGAGTTTTCACAAATAACAGTGTTAGAAGTACAAGATTCCTCACGGTGAGGGTGATCACTATCAACGGTTGTAGTGGTTTCTACTTCCTTATCCTGATGATTTTCACTACTATATGTGTTGGTGCAAGTATGAAAAATCTTTCCTGTGGGAATCCATCTAAGACCTATTTTGTTGAAAACTTTTCCCGTGGGTATCCACCTAAGGTAAGATCTAGGAGTTGTTTTCTTATCAGATACAGCGGAAGACTCATTTTTGGAAAAACTGCGTCCTGAAGAGATCCACCTATTAGGTTTCCTTTTGATGTTCATCTTGTCAACGGGTTTGTTTCTATTTGGTGTCTTAGTGGATTGTGCCTTGGTACGAGAATTATCTTTCTTGAGATATTGTGAGACACATGCATCATGATTAGCTGAAAAGACACATTTTTTACATGTAGTACAGACAAATTCAATATTCTTGTTTAAAACAGCAGCTTTAACTTTGTCACTACAGTCTTTTGGAAATTGATTCTTGTTCGAAAAAGACTTAGAATTCCTAGTGTTATTTTCTAAGGGCATATCATTTTCTTTTGCGCAACTACTCTTAGATGCAAGCCAATCCCTAGTCTTGTGTTGAGAATTCCTAGGTAAAGGTTTACTACTACTAGCATTGCCTTGAAATCTTGTAGAATTCATCACACTATATGTTGCACCTAAAATTCCGTCTTTTCGAGTCTGTGCCTTTTGCCTAGCTTCTTCTAGATAGTGATTGTTGACCATGTCGTTAGAACCGACAGATTCTTTAACTGGATGTTTGGTCACATTCCGTGTACTATTCCTAGAAATGCCAGGTGTAATCACTTTTGGTGTTTCAGCAACTGCTTTTCCTATTTCAAAACTTTTGATAATTCTCTTTTTAATAGGCAGGGACTGTGGAGTGACTGTTTTTGACAAATCATTTTTCTCGTTGAGGTTGAGAAATAGACATTTTTGTTTTGAAAACCGGTTTGGGAACATTTGCCTTCTCCTCAGTCGATGGTTTTGCAATCTTAGTATCCACAGCCTTTCCTTTTAGACTTTCCAGCTGAGCTCTCAAAAGATCATTTTGCTCTTGCATGTCCTTGTAGGCACGCTCATACGACAGTTTGTCATGCTTGCATTCCTCGGTTTTTCGATCAAGTTGTTTAAAATATGACACATTTTCTTTTTCAAGTTTTTCAAGAGCTTTTTCATATTTTGAAACAATTTCGGAGGTCTCAGACTGGAGTCTTTCATGATCTTCAACAGAATATGTTTGCAAAATGATGGACATAATATCAGTAGTCATCACATCTTCGAAGAGAGAATCATTCAAATTTTCCAAAACTTTGATGTGTTCAAAACATTCATTAGCTTGCTTTACCAGGGATTTATGATCCTTGATAAAGTCAGTTGTTTCTTTCAAAAATGCTTGTTCAAAATGAATTACCCTTGAACTAATGGCATTCAGCTGAGGGGCAATTTCAGTTTCAAAAAACTTTCTCTGTTCGATGTCAAAACTAGAGAACCAGTTGTTAGGTGTAATAGTGGTTTTAGTTTTAACAGTCTCTTGAAGTCCCGCAATTCTAGTTTTCACATTGTCTAAAATACTTCTCGCATCACTTGAGTTAAAAGGATTGTTTGAAGACATTTGTTCAATGTTCGAAAGAGATTTTGAGACAACGACTGGTTTTGAAACAGATTTTGAAACAGGTGTTGACACTTTGTTTGAAACACTTGGTTTGGTGGAAAACGTTGATTTTTCATTTTGAGACACAAAAGTGATTCCATTAATTTTGTTCCATTTGTTATAATCAATCGGTTTGATTTCAGAATTCTTTTGTTTCATTTTTGATCTACTCTCCTCATATAGTTCCAACGTTTCAAGAGAATCATGCACAATTATGGGTTCATGCAAAACATTTCCATTGTTTAACACATTCTGAGATTTCTGAGCTTTCTTGAGGAAACCAGGAGGTGAGTTACCAAGAGCCATTTTATGTGAAGTATGAAAAATCGGATTTACTTGATTAGAAAGCATCTTGTTTGTTTTAGCGGAATGACCCGTTGTAAGAAGTAAATTATCCAATTTTTTGATAGATTCATTTTTATCCAGAATTTCATCAAGAAGAGAATCTTCTCGTTTTGAAAAATTAGCAATCAACTGTTTCTTCTCTTTTTCAAGATCAGAAAGCAGTGTTTTTTGTTTAGAAAGTTGATCGTTTAGTTCAGAAATTTCCTTGTTTAAAGATTTTATTTTCAAGTTCAGATTCACATCAAGTGTATCATACTTGAGTTGCAATTGTTTTTCTCTTAAAACAGAATCTCGGTAACCAATTTCTAATTCTGATATTTTGTTTGTATGAAATTCATAGGCTCTTGCATTCTCTTTGTAACTCTCAAGCTCAGCGGTCAATTTCTGATTCGCGGCCTTAACCTCGCGATTGACCTTACTCACTTTCTGAATCTCAATACCACAATTATTGATTAATGATTCAAAATAAGCACGGGTTTCCTCATCAGTCTCAGTATTTTGTGCCATACAGCCGCCATTAGGATCCACATCGGAGTTTCGAGTTCGTATTGCTAAAACTCGGATTGTCCAGGTATGTATCATAAGTAGGTGCTGATGTCACAGAATGCTGTTCATCATGAGTAAACGAATTAGCAACATTACTATAATTTGGTACCTCATTGAGTGAATCTGTGTCATAGACTGGAGGTGTATCAAAAGTACCGCTTGATGTTGAGTCCTGCTGATTGATTGTATGACTGGAGTTTGCAGTATTGATTGCTTTATGTGCCCGTCTTGGATTCATGAATTCGTATTCTACATCAGTCAATTCAATTCCCGAATCTTCTTTCTGTGCTAACATCAACATGTACTGGATCCTTTCAAGCTTCGTCAGTCGTTTGACACTGCATGCTGGATCAAAATATCCTGAATCTTTGTTGTGATTGTTAGAGGTAGCTTGCTGAACCGAAGTCATAAAACAGTTATTCCCATTTTGATATCCCATATTCTGATGTTATTGGGAACCGAAGTCATAAAACTGTCCTGCATATTGCATCTGATTTCCCATCTGTATACCCGTAGCAAATCCATTCTGATTCCCAATAACATCAACCATTTGTCCTCCTTGACTCATATGCATACTTGGTTGAGCAAACTGCGGATTATACGATGAAATCCATTGGTTGTTGTTATTTGGTGTAGATGGACTAATGTTGAAGAATGAATCAAAGAAAACAGTTTTGAGACGATCTGCCAGAGTTGCCATTGAGGAAGGTATGTATGATAAAGTTGATGTAGGATCGATTCAACGATAAAGGAGTTGTGGTTGATGAAGATTAAGCTCGGTTTGAAGTTTTTTTGAAAGTCGTACTCGTAACCTTGGTTCTTAGGCGTAAAAAATTTCTCCCAGAATTTGAAATTCACTATAAAAATCAATTCCAAGGTCGTATGAAAAATTTGAGTTATGACAATTTTGACGCCAAATTTGACCCGAAAATTTTGAATTTAGGCCCACAAATTTGAATTTTTGACCAAAATTTGCACAGTTAAACCAAAATTTGAATCTCGCGTAAAAATTTGATTTTTTTTTTAATGAGCTTAGGCGTAGACCGAAGAAGTTACGAGTAGAGTTGGTGCTTATGCGTAGGATCTTAGGCATAGGATTCCTTAGGCGTAGGATCTTATGCGTAGAAAGTATCTTACGCGTAACCTTAGGCTTATGCGTAAACAAAAAGACTTAGTCGTAAAAAACTTTACGCTTAAGTGTGAGCTTATGCGTAGAGTGTTACTCGTAAGCGTTTATGCTTATGCGTAAACTTAGGTGTAAAACCAAAAATCCTTTACACTGACACAGCGTAAAAGATATCCGAAATTCGAAGTGTTCCACACACTTATCCAAGTGAGGGAAGCACTGAGTAATCGTTGAAGCACGAAGAATCTGCACCAAAAAGTTATGCGTAGAAAAACTAGGGTTTTGACTTTCTTACGCGTAAAACTAGGGTTTTGACCTACGCGTAAAAAATTTCCAAAGATTCAACCGATTTCTGATGCACAGATAGCCTTAAAAACACTCAAATAACACGAAAGTGTTGACCGTTTTCACCCAAAAAGCTTAAAAAGCTTATGCGTAGAAATGACCAATGCAAAACGTACGAGTTAAAAACTGATGAAAAACACGTAAAGCTACGAACTTTTTTCCAAAACTAGACTCTTTAACACTATAAAAACCTTAAACCATAAGAATCTTGAAGATTTTAGTGCAAAAAGTAAAGCTTTATGCGTGACACTATTGAGAACGAAACTACGTGTAACTCTACACAAACAAACTTCAACCAAAACACAAACACTCCTAAACCATTGTTAGGCGATTGATACCAATTGTAGGACCTTACTTTTATCAACCTTATCACAAACAAATACCCACGTTTTGCTTAGAACACGTTAACACACAATATATGCGTAAAGATTAAGAAAGCAAAGTAAGAAAGATGGTGACAAGAGATGTATATGCGTATGTATGTTTAGAGAGATAGAGATAAGAAAGGAAACTTTATTCCAAAGAAAGAAAACACACACACACACACTCAAGCATACCCCTCAAATGAGACTTTGAGGGGTATTTATAGTACAAGTAACTAGATGCCCTAATGGGCTTGGCATGGGCTCGTTTGGATTGGATTGGACATGGATTGATATAAGGCTAGCTTAACTAAACTAATACCCATTTAGCTTAGTCCAATCCACGAGCCCGTTGACTATTCTATCACGATATCTAACACACGTTACAAAGTTCCTAAACGTGAATGACCATCACTTCTAATAAAACTATTAAGGCTAACAAACTTAAGTTTATGTCACAATAATAATGGCTTTTAAGATTGAAATAATAAAATAAAACAAGGAAATAACAGAAAGCAGATAAGGGCAAAAGATGTGATCAATGAAGGAGAATGGTGCTAACCTAGTTACTCATCCTTGCTAGTTATGTCTATGTCTACTTATTTCCAATTACTTCAGGTGGGGTCAAATTCGAGAGGACAACATTTGGTCAATTCGCCCTAACCTATCAGCAAAGATGCCACCACAGGAGAAATCAGGCGCACCGTCATAAGTCCTGTTGTTCCTGGTCCCCTAAGCCGAGTCATTAAGTACCGCTACATGCTAGATTTATAATAGTGAGTGCCCGGCCGTTAGGAACTTAGACACTCACCCCCTAATTCTTAAGTTCATCCAAACGATAGGTGATCAGTTGGTCAAATCGCACAAGTATAAAGGGTCGTCAGTTGGTCATATCTTACCCTTCCCGTCTCAGTCCGCTCACCTAGGGTCAGTTGGTCATATCTCCTAGGCAATTGGCCTCTACCGCCATTCAAAACTACCGAATCAAGAGTGGCTACCAATAAACTATGCATGCATACACTTAGAAATAATTGTACGAAAATAAAGTAAACGTAAACAAAACAATTAAGGAATCATAACAAGGCCAGCACCAGGGTGCTTAGCCAAACATATAGTAAATCATACCAACAAAAATGAATAAATCATAAATTGAATTGAACATAATGTTTGATACAAATTACTTGATGTAGAGCTAATAATGATGATGATTGCGAGTGAATTCTTCCTTCAAAACTAGCTTCGGACTGCTGGAAAATGCCCTGGAGTGGTGCCCTAATCGACCCCTGGGAGAGGGGTGAAGAGAGATACTGAAAAATGCAGATTTAGGGCTGTATTTATAGGCCCCGACATGGTTACGGCGTAATTAAATAAATTAATTACGTCGTAACTAAAGTTACGCCGTAACTAATATAATTAGTTACGTCGTAACTAAGTTACGCCGTAACTAATACTGTAACTTCCAACTTCGTAGTTTTCATTATCCATTCCATTAATTGAAACATTTTTGCACTAGATGTCGCTTTAGGCCCCTCATCGTACTTCTTCATTTGTATTGTAGTCCTTGAAGTAAATAAACTTCATATAAGTTGTCACCTTTAGTCCCTGATCGCACTTGTTATTTTTACTTTTCATCCTCGGAGTAAATATTATCTTCATTTAGCCACGGGACTTCAACTCCTTAGCGCCCAAGTAATAATTACGGCGTAATTAAATTACCGAATTACGCCGTAACTCTTCAACCGTATATTTTAATCCGCTCCGTAATTATCTCTACGGCGTAACTAAATTGCCATGTTACGCCGTAACCTTTATAAAAATAATTACGACGTAACCATAAGAGATGGTTACGCCGTATCCTTCAAAGCTCATATTTACGCAGTAGCCTTATTAGCTAGTTACGGCGTAATCTTCACATAAAATCCAAAGACCCTCGTAAATCAATCTTCAGAACATATAGTTGGCCTTTTATCACTACTTTTCCGCTCCAACGTCTCATTTATCCTGAAATGCAAATATGAACGAATATGAAAGAATTAAGTACCATATTAATGCAAATGAGGCCATAAACACGGAAATTTGATATATAAAAGATCAGGCTAATTTGATGTTATCAAATATCCCCCCACTTGAATCCTACTTGTCCTCAAGTAGACCCTTTAAATAATTCTTAAAAAGATATCTCCCAGGATTAATTGGAAGTTATGAGTCTAAAAATCACCTAAGCCAGAAAATTCCAAACCGAGCACCTCACGAAAAGGGAATTGAAATCACACACTCTCTCATAATTCACGTGTTTATATTTGGGGTGATCACTCAACTGCTCAGTCATGGCGAGTATTCTATCATAGGCTTGGCAAAGATACTAATCTCCACCACTAGAGTCTATAGATGCAGCTATTCTAAAAGGCAATGGGTTGACACAACAAAGGCTTATGGGGTTATTTTGTCATTACTAACGAGCTACGGCGAGGGGGACAAAACCAATGATACATGACCAAATCCATGGCCAAGACACCAATGATTGCTCGCTTCCTCACCTAAACTCGATTCATGACTAAGGGTAGGATAAGGCATGGGAAAATTTTAATGGGTGTAAACAAAAAGACACGAAACAAATAGATTCCTAAGTCCACAGTCGCCCCACCACTAGTCGCATTCAATCCCATAGCAAAAACCGAGGGTCAAGAGTCAAGGGGTCTTTAATACACGAGTCAATGCATATAACATATAGTGTAGTGCCTAATAATCTCCATAAACTAGGCAAACAAGATGCATTAACTCGGCCTTCATAATCAATGAAACAAAAGTATGTGCTTATAAAAATATTTAAAATTTGGGTACTTTTAGCACATATTTCAACCAAAAAAATCCATTTCTATCTCCCATCCCCCCACTTGAAATGTACAATGTCCCCATTGTACGAATATTGATTAAAATTTGAAAGGCAAGATAGAAATGTTCGGGTTTCTAATTTTATCCGTAAGACACAACGGATATGTAAAAATTTGCGCCAGATGAAACAAGGCGTGAATACTGAACACAATATGACACACAAGCTGATTTATATTACGATCAGCAATACACAACTAATAAACTCTTGCTTGCATTCTCATCATTTTTTATTTTTTATTTTGCAAGACAAGGTATACATGAATAAAGAATAAAAACAACACATAAAGCATCCCCCCACTTGAGATCAACTATCATCTAAACCCGATTTTCTTCCAAAACCGTTTATTCAAAACCCGCGACTTTCACTAGTGGAACCAAAATTAACCAACAGCGCCCGGACCATGGACATAAGGAAACTACAGGGTAGGCTAGGCGATAGGTGTAACGAAACAAAATATATTGGGTGAACAAAATGAAAGGGATGGCTCTGAAGGGTGTATCTAGGGGTATCTTGCACTAATGGTGAGTGCAAACAAAAAGGGTTTAAAAGGGGGATTGACTAATCGATGTGAAAAGTCAATATACACAAACATATGTGGGCTATTTGGGTTTAATCCTAAAATTGCCTTAAATCCTAGCTGCACCGATCACACCAAGTTACCTCAGTGTAATGCTCATGATAATGGTCTCGAAAAGATATACAAGGCCAAGTTCTAAAGTCTACTACAACCACCGGCACACTCATTTTTATGGTATTATGTATAAGGGGAAAACGGAAAGGCTTATCCTCACACAATGGAAATATAGGGTAGGTGTGCTCAGTCTAGATTAATCTAGTTAAGTAATGAAAAACATGTCAAAAATTTATTAATTAAACACTTCTCATCAAAAACTAGAAAAATAAGGGCAAATAAAATCAAGCGTGTGTCTATGTCTAATCCCTTCCCCCCACTTGAGTCATACTTAAGCATATAAATGAAAGATAAGAAGGGTTAGAATTGGAACAGAAAACTCCCCTGGATTTGCTCGGCATGATCGAAGACACACGAACAAACGTGTCCCGCTTTGAGATTCATGAGCAAACTTTAATAACCTGAATTCACATACGACAACCATACACATCATACTAGAAAAACAACAAGCAATAAAAGAAAAAGAAAAACCTAACGCACTTTCGTAGGAATCACGGATGCATTTAGCGTATGCAACAAGCCTTTTAAACCACTTGGTGTCCCAAGTGGACGAGTGAAGTCTCGTGAGGGTTTACAGGGAACACACCCACAAAGTTCATTTAAAAAACTAATACAAGGTTATTGTGTTTTAAAATGAAATAATTAAAGCAGAGGAAGGTTACGTCGTAACTCTTATAAGGGAGTTACGTCGTAACTGGCAAAACTTGACATAAGCTGCAAAGCGAGTGGTTACGGCGTAACCACAGAGATGGTATTACGCCGTAGTTGGTAATGCGTCAAGAATTATGCTGCTAAAAAGTTGGTTACGGCGTAATCACTAAGATGAGTTACGCCGTAACTCTGGTCAGATCAGCAAACTGCAGCAGCAATTACATCCTCGTTTTCTGCAAAAATGGTTAGAAAACACAAAACCCAACTATACTAATAAAATGCAAAAGAAAAGATAGGCATGGGGTGCCTCCCACGAAGCGCTTATTTTTGTTCGAGTCACGAGCTTGACTCCACCCTTATTTACTACATAAAAGGGAGTTCATCCCCTCACTTGAATCAAGTGTGGGTGAAAATAGCAATAAACACCATGAGGGTGTGAATTTGCTATGGGGTGGGGAAATGATAAATTATGATCATACCTGAAAGGAGATGTCATTTCCCTCCATACCTTACCCGTTTTAGTTGATGGCATTGATGATTTGTTCACCTCGTGATGTGGTTGATCAATTGGCTCGTAAGTCTCCTCGTTAATCACTGAAGTGTTCAAGATCTTGTCCTCTAATTCCTTTGCAAGATCAACTAAAATAGGTTCAGTAGCCGGAGCTACATAGCCATCATCGGGTGATGTGATAGGTTGCACGATTTTATCCATAATTTCAGCATCCTGAATAGAAAAACAAGCAAGATTGTTAGGAATAAAAGAAGAGTTAGAAGTAATACCGTTTTGTGTTGTGGTTGATTCCTCATTAGCTTGTGGCGTTGCTTCATCACTCAGTAAGTTCTTTGCTTCCATTTTCTTCAATTGATCGTCGCTTGTTTCTTCTTTTCTCACAGTCTTCAAACGTCCTGGAAATGGGATAGGTGGAACATAGGGTCTTATATAAGGTAAATCACGAGGAACCGGCTCCTTGTTGACTTCTTTCATCTTTCCCACTGTTGCTTTGATAGTTCTAACTGCATTCTTTTTACTTTCCAGGACCTTTTGATTTAATTCTTCAAGCTTAGCCTCCAAGCTTTTCCTCTTATCGTCAAGCTTCTTTAAATTCAGGTCCGCGCCCTCCTTGAATTCCCTAATCATTTCGTCATTCGATTCGTGCCTCCTTTTTAAATTATCCGAGAATTTTTTGACGGCTTCCTCCAATGACTCAACATATCTGACCTGCTCATATTCTTCTTGTAGAGTGTGCTCATGTATAGCACGAATGCTCTCCTTGGCCATCTTCATGTCACATGCAAGTCTATCAAGCTGCTTGGTGATGTCACCAAAGTCATCCAAGCTGTTGCTATTTGCGGCCCAAGTGGTTGCTCCATCATGCCAATTTCGTGAATGGTCAGCCATCATTTCAATTGATCTAAGGGCTTGTGCAGGTGGCATTGTAGGAATAGGTCCTTGAGAGTCGAGCATTTGGCGGGACGAGATGTTTAAACCTTTGTAGAAAATAAGGACCATCTGATGGTTGCTGATATCATGCGTTGGTCATCTGTAGAGAAGGTCATTATATCTTTCCCAAGCTTCATCAAGCGTTTCATCCATCTTTTGTCTGAAACTCCTTATCTCTTCCATCTTCTTGGCAATCTTTGAAGGAGGACAATATCTCCGAATGAAAGCTTTCTTCAAAAGATTCCACGTATTGATTGACCCCGCAGGAAGCATCTTCATCCATCTTCTGGCTGCACCTGTGAGTGTAATCGAGAACACTCTAAGCATTAATGCATCTTGAGAAACTCCTGGAGTGTGGAAAAGATCTGCGATCTCCAATACTCTTCGCACATGCAGGTGGGCATCATCATCGTTAGTTCTCGCGAAAAGTTTTTGTCTAAGTTCCCTCATGAACTGGCAGCTGATCTCAAACTCGATGTCATCATTCAATTCGGGGCATACCACGCCCGATATTTGGTTATCTCGAGTCAAAGCAATATGTTCGTCCATAGTGAGCATGTCAAAATTTGAATCTTCCATATCCTGAAATATCAAAAACAAACAAAAACATAAAAGAAGAGAAAAACTTAAATTAAAATCCTAAATAGCTCCCCGGCAACGGCGCTAAAAACTTGATGCAGGTTTTACTGACCAGGTTTTAACGTTTGTAATTACTCGTTATACCTATGGTCTACCCTAATGCACTAACGGGCAGTGTACCCGGTCGTGTGTAGTGTAGTATTCGGTAAAACCGAGGTCGTCCCAAGAGCTACGTGGATTGGAAATTAACTTAAGTTTATGTCACAATAATAATGGCTTTTAAGATTGAAATGATAAAATAAAACAAAGAAATAACAGAAAGCAGATAAGGGTAAGAGATGTGTTCAATGAAGGAGAATGGTGCTAACCTAGTTACTCATCCTTGCTAGTTATATCTATGTCTACTTATTTCCAATTACTTCAGGTGGGGTCAAATTCGAGAGGACATCATTTTGTCAATTCGCACTAACCTATCAGAAAAGATGCCACCACATGAGAAATCAGGCGCACCGTCATAAGTCCTGTTGTTCCTGGTCCCCTAAGCCGAGTCATTAAGTACCGCTACATGCTAGATTTATAATAGTGAGTGCCCAACCGTTAGGAACTTAGACACTCACCCCCTAATTCTTAAGTTCATCCAAACGATAGGTGATCAGTTGGTCAAATCGCACAAGTAGAAAGGGTCATAAGTTGGTCATATCTTACCCTTCCCGTCTCAGTCCGCTCACCTAGGGTCAGTTGGTCATATCTCCTAGGAAATTGGCCTCTACCGCCATTCAAAACTACCGAACCAAGGGTGGCTACCAATAAACTATGCATGCATACACTTAGAAATAATTGTACGAAAATAAGGTAAACGTAAACAAAACAATTAAGGAATCATAACAAGGCCAGCACCAGGGTGCTTAGCCAAACATATAGTAAATCATACCAACAAAAATGAATAAATCATAAATTGAATTGAACATAATGTTTGATACAAATTACTTGATGTAGAGCTAATAATGATGATGATTGCGAGTGAATTCTTCCTTCAAAACTGGCTTCGGACTGCTGGAAAATGCCCTGGAGTGGTGCCCTAATCGACCCCTGGGAGAGGGGTGAAGAGAGATACTGAAAAATGCAGATTTAGGGCTGTATTTATAGGCCCCGACATGGTTACGGCATAATTAAATAAATTATTTACGTCATAACTAAAGTTACACCGTAACTAATATAATTAGTTACGTCGTAACTAAGTTACGCCGTAACTAATACTGTAACTTCCAACTTCGTAGTTTTCATTATCCATTCCATTAATTGAAACATTTTTGCACTAGATGTCGCTTTAGGCCCCTCATCGTACTTCTTCATTTATATTGTAGTCCTTGAAGTAAATAAACTTCATATAAGTTGTCATCTTTAGTCCCTGATCGCACTTGTTATTTTTACTTTTCATCCTTGGAGTAAATATTATCTTCATTTAGCCACGGGACTTCAACTCCTTAGCGCCCAAGTAATAATTACGGCGTAATTAAATTACCGAATTACGCCGTAACTCTTCAATCGTATATTTTTATCCGCTCCGTAATTATCTCTACGGCGTAACTAAATTGCCATGTTACGCCGTAACCTTTATAAAAATAATTACGACGTAACCATAAGAGATGGTTACGCCGTATCCTTCAAAGCTCATATTTACGTCGTAACCTTATTAGCTAGTTACGGCGTAATCTTCACATAAAATCCAAAGACCCTCGTAAATCAATCTTCAGAACATATAGTTGGCCTTTTATCACTACTTTTCCGCTCCAACGCCTCATTTATCCTGAAATGCAAATATGAACGAATATGAAAGAATTAAGTACCATATTAATGCAAATGAGGCCATAAACACGGGAATTTGATATATAAAAGATCAGGCTAATTTGATGTTATCAATACAGTTAATGTAGACATCACTAGGAACACATCTAGAAGGAAGGACACTGAGAGTGATGAGTATACAACAGAAACTCTTATTTCTGATGATATACAAGGTACTAGTAATGTTGATGATGGTTATATATCTGAGGGTGAGGATCTAGATATGTTTGGTAAAATGTTTGAGTCACCAGAACCAGCAGGGGCACAAACAGTTAGAAGAACTAGTAGAATGACAGCTTTACCATCTAAATATAAGGATTTTGTGCTTAATAAAAATCATAAGTATGGTATTGATAAAGTTGTTAAGTATTCCAATTTAAGCTTTGATAATTTTGTTTTTACATCTAGTCTTAATAAAATTTATGAACCTACAACTTATGAAGAAGCTGTAAAAGATCCTAGGTGGGTAGATGCTATGAGTCAAGAGATAAAAGCTTTAAATAGGAATGGTACTTGGGAGGTTGTAGAGTTACCTGATGGTAGAAAAGCCATAGGTTATAAGTGGGTTTTTAAGGTTAAATATAAAGCTAATGGTGAAGTTGAAAGGTTTAAAGCTAGATTAGTAGCTAAGGGATATAATCAGAGAGAAGGAATTGATTATGAGGAAACTTTTTCTCCTGTGGTTAAAATTGTTACTATAAGATGTGTTTTAAGCATTGCTGTTAATAACAAGTGGCCTTTGTTCCAACTTGATATAAATAATGCATTCTTATATGGTGAATTAGAAGAAGATGTTTATATGACATTGCCAGAAGGGTTTTCTGATAAAAATGATAAAAGGGTATGTAAACTGGTTAAGTCATTATATGGATTAAAACAAGCTCCTAGAAAATGGAATGAGAAATTGGTGTCTGTGCTTAAAGAAAATGGGTTTATACAAAGTCCAAATGATTTCTCTTTGTTCATTAAAAATGAAAATGATGTTCTGTTAGTTCTGTTAGTATATGTTGATGATATTATCATTACAGGTAATAATACTAATGAAATTAACAAATTTAAAAGTTTTTTAAGTTCAAAGTTTTTGATTAAAGACTTGGGTAAACTCAAATATTTTATGGGAATTGAGGTTCTTGATATTGATAATGGGATTTGTCTTACTCAAAGAAAATATTGTACTGAGCTTTTAACTGAGTTTGGTATGCTAGGTTGTAAGCCATGTGGTTCTCCTATTGAAACTAATCCAGATAATAAAAAGCTTGTTTCTAAGTTTGGAGATGATGAGCCTTTAACAAGTATAACAAATTATCAAAAAATTTTGGGAAAATTGATTTACTTGACTTTGACAAAGCCAGATATTTCTTATGCTGTGCATTGTCTAAGTCAAGTAATGCATAAGCCTATGAAGTCTCATTTGAGACTTGCTTTTAGAGTTTTGAGATACTTGAAGAATGAGTCTGGTCTTGGTATCACTTTTAAAGAAGGTGATGTTAAAAGTATCAAAGTTTTTGTTGATTCTGATTGGGCAAAGTGTAAGATAACCAGGAGATTTGTTACTGGATACAGTGTGTTTCTGGGAAATGATTTGATTTCCTGGAAAAGTAAAAAGCAAGCTGTTGTTGCTAGATCCTCAACTGAGGCTGAGTTCAGGGCAATGTGTAATGTATGTTGTGAAGTTATGTGGATCACCAAACTTATGGCTGATTTGCATGCTAGTGTGAGGTTGCCTGTGAACATGTATTGTGATAACAGTTATGCTATGCAGATTTCAGTTAATCCTGTGTTACATGATAGGAGCAAGCATTTTGAAATTGATCTCTATTTTTTGAGAGAAAAAGTGGCTGATGGTTTCATTAAACCAGTGAAAGTCAGAACTGAGGATAATGTTGCAGACCTGTTCACTAAAGGTCTTAACATTACTGACCATAACAAGTTTTGCAAAGATCTTGGTTTGTTTAATATGTTTCAGGATAAGATTGAAGATCAAGCAAAGGATGATGGGGGAGCTTCAGGTAGCTAATGCTTATGGGGGAGTGTTAAAGATAATAAGCATTATCTTATAAAGTCAAGAATAGAAGGACTAAAAGTGCAAAGTTTAAAAGTTAAAGGATATTATGAAGAAAGTCTATTCTTCCAGCTATAAAAGCTCAAGTCATACTACGAAGACTTCATTATTCCAAATATTGTGAATTTGTTTCTTCTCTCTACCTGTTCCTGAGTAGAAGAAACCCTAGTTTGTGTATTGTTTTATCTAATCTTTCTTTGTATTATAAAACTAATACTATATCATTTGATTAATAATAAGAGTGAGCCAAGGGATGGTTGGCTGGGTTCATTATCAAAACTGTTTTGTTTGATTGAAATTACTTTGATTTTATAAGTTTTTACAGTAATAATTTTACATTTTTTGTAGTTTGCTAGTTTCCAAAATTTATCGAAAGAAGCATTTGAGTGACATCTGGTTTCTTTGCGTGTTTGATAAAATTTTCATCCAAAATATATTGGTGAGCAAGTTTATACCAACATATATTAATAATATAAGAAGAATACATGTGTACCTGAATCAACATATCTCTTTTTTCATATGAAGATGCCACATCCAAAGGTGTCAAATTTTCGTTGTTGGCGGCAGAAATGTTGACCCCACGATCCATTTCCATTTAAATAAAGGGTCCTCCTATGCAGGCACCCCATGGGTAGGGGGTGGCTGCACTTTTGCAAAAAGGTGTCTCGATTTTCGTGTCAATCATGGGTATTCAATCATTGGTAATGATTAGTTTCTCGATTTCCGTGCCAAGTTTTTTTACAACTTATTTTTTACCACTTATACCACTTATTTTTACAAGTTTTTTTTACAGTTTTTTTTTACAAGTTTTTTTTATAACTTATACCACTTTTTCATAACTTTTTTTTTTGGTTTTACAAGTTTTTTTATGATATTAATTCAGTTTTAAAACTTTTAAAAAAACCGTAGTTGGAAAATTTTTGAGGCTCAGTTCGAAGGTTGCAAAAGTGAGATTTTATCCCACTTTGCCGTCCATTCGGTTTTCATTATCGCCTCGGAAAGTTTTTAGGCTCAAAAATCATCATCGCCTCGGAAAAATTTTAGGCTCAAACCCGAAGGTTGCAAGGTGAGATTTGATCTCACTTTACCGTCCATTCAGTTTTTATCATCATCGCCTCGGAAAGTTTTTAAAGTTTTTAGGCTCAAAAATCATCATCGCCTCGGAAAAGTTTTAGTCACAACTGCACAAAGTCACCAGTTCACATGAACTGCACAAAACTGCACTCACAAAACTGCACAAGCCTCACAAATCTGCACAAGCATCACAAATCTGTACAAGCCTCACAAAACTGCATAAGCCTCACAACTGCACAAGCACAAGACTCACCAGTTTCACAGGTTTCACAAGTTACACAAGTTACACGTTTTGAACATGATTCTCACAAATTACCACTGCAAAAGTTCACAAGGTGTACTAATATTCTCAAAAGTTCACAAGGTGTATTAAGATTCTCAAAGGCACCCCATATAATCCCAGGTGAAAGCAACAACACCAACAACAATCAACCAACAATCCCAGGTGAAAGCAACAACACCAACAACAATCAACCAACAACAATATAATCCTAGGCAGGCACCCCATAAAATAACAGGTGAAAGCAAGCTACACCAACAAGTGGTCCAGAAACAACACCAACAACAATATAATCCTAGGCGGGCCCCATATAATCCAGGTGAAAGCAACAACACAAACAAGTGGTCCAGATCAACAACAATCAACCAACAGCAACTAGTGGTCCAGATCAACAACAACAATCAACCACCATGTCTAGTTCACCATTTAACACACAAGAGGTAAACAACTTATCAAAGGCTCAGATTATTAGCTTTATAGCTCATGTTGGCTGCAAATTCAGTTTTGCCTCGCCAAAACTCTTTTTAAGTTTTTTTTTTTTTAAAAAATCATCATTGCCTTTTTTATTTCATTAAAGTTGCAAAATGACCTTGAATGGTCACTTTACCATCCAGTAATGAAATTTTTTTATACCAAAACACTAAGTTTTTTTCATTAAAGTTGCAAAGTGAATCACTTTACCATCCAGTAATGCCAAGGATAACGTGGGGTGCCTGCCAAGGATAACGTGAGGTGCCTGTGTAGGCTTTGCCCACAACAAAAGGGTCCTCCTATGCAGGCAAACCTGCAAAACAAACATACAAACATATAAGCTTAAAAAAACTTAAACAAACATACAAACATCTAAAAGGCAATGATGATTTTTTTTTAAAAAAAAAACTTAAAAAGAGTTTTTTTTTTAACAACGAAACATACGTAACCACCACAGTCTCACCAGTACCACCACATCATCACCACAACAGTACAAAACTTTGACAACGAAACATTTTTTTTAAGAAAATCAAACAGATTTTACGTTTTTTTTACAAATCTCATATTTTTTTTAACAACATATACGTTTCAAGATATAAAAATAGTTTTAGATCTAAAAAAAGTTTTAGATCTAAAACAAGGTTTAGATCTAAAAAAAGTTTTAGATCTAAAAAAAAGGTTAAGATCTAAAAAAAATTTTAGATCTAAAAAAAGTTTTAGATCTAAAAATAGTTTTAGATCTAAAAACTTTAACAACGAAACATACGTAACCACCACAGCCTCACCACTACCACCACATCATCACCACAACAGTACAAAACTATGACAACGAAACATTTTTTTTAAGAAAATCAAACAGATTTAACGTTTTTTTTTACAAACCTCATTTTTTTAACAACATATACGTTTCAAGATCTAAAAATAGTTTTAGATCTAAAAACTTTAACAACGAAACATACGTAACCACCACAGCCTCACCACTACCACCACATCATCACCACAACAGTACAAAACTATGACAACGAAACATTTTTTTTAAGAAAATCAAACAGATTTAACGTTTTTTTTTACAAACCTCATTTTTTTTAACAACATATACGTTTCAAGATCTAAAAATAGTTTTAGATCTAAAAACTTTAACAACGAAACATACGTAACCACCACAGCCTCACCACTACCACCACATCATCACCACAACAGTACAAAACTATGACAACGAAACATTTTTTTTAAGAAAATCAAACAGATTTAACGTTTTTTTTTACAAACCTCATTTTTTTAACAACATATACGTTTCAAGATCTAAAAATAGTTTTAGATCTAAAAACTTTAACAACGAAACATACGTAACCACCACAGCCTCACCACTACCACCACATCATCACCACTACCACCACAGCATCAACAATCTAACAAGTAAAATACTTGTTAGATACAAATTTTAGATCTAAAATGTTAGATCTAATATTTTAAGAGAGAGAGAGTAGTGGTGAGAGTGAGAGAAGTGAGAGAAAAGAGCGAATATCAACTGCAAACAAGACAGAGAAAAGAGCGAATATCAACCCCAACTACTGCCAAACCATGTGCGAGAGAGTGGTATACAACGAAACACGTACAACGTTCGAGAACCACACACGTAGCAAAAGAAATTCAAACACGTTTTATAAACGTTTTTTATAAACGTTTTTTAAGTTTTTATATATAAAGAAAAGTTAATACAAATTTAATAAAAGTAATAAAAGTATTTTAAAAATATTTATAAAAACATGTATTTATAAAGATACTAAAAGTATTTATAAAAGTTTGTAAAAATTTGTATTTATAAAAGTTTTTAAAAAAAATTTGTACAAGGTTGTATTTTTTATCAAAGTTTTTTATAAAAGGTTGTTGTGTTTTTATATTGTATAGGTGTTCGGTACTGAAGTTGATTTAATTAATTGGGTGTGATCTACTGCTGAATCGATTGGTTTTGTTATTGTTATTGGAAAAAGTAAAACAGATAGGGGCTATAAGTACTCTATCGAATTTTTGTGTTCTAGACATGGGACGTCTTCACGTGAAGGTTTAGAAGATGAACTTCAACGGCAGACTAGTACCGACAAATGTAATTGCCCATTCAGATTACTAGCGAAATTTATAAAACGTTTTAATGGTTGGATATTGAAGGTTAAGTGTCCGGGGCATAATCATAATTTTCCAGACTCGTTGCATGGTTTTTCACAGGCCATGCGATTAAAAGAAAATGAGTTAGTTTTTGTGAGGCAGATGACAAAACAGCGTGTAGCACCACGAATTATACTTTCTTCAATAAAAGAGATTGATCCTAATAACGTGTCTACCATTAAAACGGTGTATAATGCACAAGAAAAGATACGTCGCGACAGTCGTGGTGATTTGACTCTGATACAACTACTTTTAGTACATTTGCGACGTAAAGGTTATACATATTACCCTAGGATAAATGACCACACAAATGAGCTCGATGAAATATTTTTTGTTCACCCGACGTCATATGCCTTGTGGACAACATATCCGGAAATCATGCTGATGGACTCCACATACAACACCAACATGTTTAAACTGCCATTCTTTACAGTTGTTGGGGTTACTCCAACAAACACAACATTCTCAATGGCGTTTAGCTTTTTGGACAAGAAAAAAAGCCAAATTTCAAATGGGTGTTGGAATGTGTTAAGTTGGTGATACAAGAACAATACTACCCGCGGGTTATCGTCACCGACAGAGATTTAGCGTTGCTTGGGGCATGCGCAGAAGAATTCCCAAACGCTAACAGATTACTCTGCCGATGGCATATCAATCAAAATGTGGTAAAGCATTGCAGACACAGATTCGATACGTTAAAGGAGTATGATTCCGTTAGATTGACATGGGATTCGATGATTACAGCTCCAACCGAAGAAGTGTTCAGGCATTATTATCAGCACCTACGTGGTTTATTGGTCCAAAAAAATGGTACTCGAATTGTTATTTAATAATACATTTTTTTTATTATTATTCAATAAATAACTACTCGGATTGTTTTCTCACTTTAGTAATTCTTTGTTTTCTCAGATGTTTTCCAGTATTTTCGTAATGGCGGCTGCGAGATTACGACCGCATGTTTGTGTCGTACATTACCGATCAATATCGCAGCTTCGGCCAAACAACAACATGTAGAGTTGAGGGTCAACACACGCTGTTGAAGTTATACTTGGGCAACACACAGTCCAGCTTAGACACGTTGTTGTGTTCGGTCGACAAGATTATAGCTGCGCAAGAAACTGCGATACGAGCCTCTTTGAATATAAGCAAAATCAAGAAACTGCATGCTTGTAAGAGCACTCTATTTAACGAATTGCGGTATAATGTTTCAATGGATGCTTTAAGGCTCATACTCGCAGAAAGTAAACGGGATGTTGACCCACATGCATGTGGTCATCAGATGCGGTTAGTGTATGGTTTACCATGCTATCACCAACTGTACTAGCTTCAAGCAAACGGTATGTATTTTAAAATTTATGCCTATCAAGTTATTCTTCCCATCCTAGGGATCTTTAACGTGGAGGGTGATGGAAATTGTGGCTATCGAGCTCTTGCCGTAGGTCTTGGCCATCAGCAAGAAATGTGGCCCAGAATTCGAGCTCTTGCCAGGGAAGAGGTAGACAATAACGAGGATGTTTACAGGGAAATGTGGGGTGATTCTTTTACATCTACACGTAACTCGATGAATTGGTTTAGGGGTGCAGCACCCCGGCGTTATTGGATGACTATGCCAGAAATGGGAGTGGTTATTGCTACATCTCTTAACCGTCCTATTGTATGTATAACCAATTCACAATCTCTTTTGTGTCTTCCGCTGAGAGGTTCTCCCGATTCAGCAGAAATATTGTCTCCGGTTGTGATTCTTCGTGTGGGGAACAACGAATGTGCTCACTTCGTTCTTGCGTTTCTTGATGAAGACTCACCACTCCCGTATAATCACCCACAATGGAGACATTTTAGAAATGCCGAGGCCGCGCCATGGGAACATGTGTTTGCTCAACGACAGAGGATGTTTAGATATACGTAGAAAACAGTTATTGATTTATATTGTAAATGACACAACATGTATAGACGATTACTGATTTATATTGTAAATGACACAACATGTATAGACGATTACTGATTTATATTGTAAATGACAAAACACGTATAGACGATTACTGATTTATAGCAAACGACTCGTCATCTTTTGTTACAGATTTCTGCTCCTGCTCCGGTTCTTCCTCATCTTTTGTTACAGGAATCGGATGACATTCAGTGGAGGGACATTCATTGTGTCAACCACACACCCGCTCGTGTTGAGAGTCCAGATTATGTGCTTTCTTCACAATCTTATGTGCCTCCCTCTCCAGCTATATCTCCAGCTGCAGATGAGGACAATTTTATACACCGTCCTCCGGTTCTTCCTCATCTTTTGTTACAGCCGTCTCGCGTTGACGAGTACGAGCGAGAGATTGACGGATTGAGGAGACGCATTTCAGAGTTAGAGTCTCGTGTGGGACAGATGGCAGCATCATTGGAGCGACTACGCCTCGGGCGTGATTGATCTTAGTTTCTAGTTATATTGTAATTTTGTGAACCATGTATCAACTATTAATCTATAACAAGATTGGTTATTTATGTATTCGAAGCTTCTAATTTTGTGAACCATGATATTACTAATTTATGTTGTGAATAATTATACAAATTCTTTTGGCCAGATGCAACAACAAAATCCTTACTTGTATCGTTGTCAACGTGGATTAATAATTGAAAGAACATCCCACAAGCCCAAAACTTGTGGTCTGAAGTATTATGCATGTCCTTTCTCAAAGGTAAATAATTAAACGTTTGCTTATTTGCGTAAATATATCAATAACTTGTTTGTTTAGAATACATTTCTTATAATTGTTTCGTCATGTAACAGCCAGGGACTAAAGACTATGGGTGTCGATACTTCATGTGGAAGGAAATATTTCAACAAAAGTACTTTGGTGAAGCCTCTTCTTCAACGCAGTGCTCAAACTGCGAAACTAAAGATACAACGATCAACATGCTATTGGCTGAAAACAATTTGTTGCAGGCAAAAATAAAGGCGTTGGAGGCATCACTGGAATTGGTAAGAAATCCAGTTGATCACGCATGTCATAGAGTGGAATACTCTATGACATTATAGATGACATTAATAATCTTCATGTGGAGTAGATTTCGTTGTAATATTGAAAACATTGTTGTTTTACTTGTTTAATTTTTTATTGTTATCGTTTAATTAATTAAATGGAAACAAACACACAATTAAAAAGCATAACGTAAAATAAATATCATATAAAAACACTACACAATTAAATACACTATACATATAAAAACACTACACAAATTAAATACACTATACAATATACCTAAATTAAACACTACACAAAAAAAAAAAAAAAAAAAAAAAAAAGTCGCCGCCGCCGTACGGAAGGGGGACCCACCCTACTTGAGGTGCCTGCCAAGGAGAACGTGGGGTGCCTGCGTAGTTTAGCCCTAAATAAATGAAGAGTGTTCCCGTTGCTATCTCTTTGATTAGCCAGAGTTCTAAACTTTTTATGGCAAATTATTGAAAAAAAAATATTATACTTTTTATCATTTTCTTTTTTGGGTAGCGAACAATTTTTTTTGTTTTTGTGGGTACTTTTTTTTCAAATTTATCATTTTTAGGGTATTTTGCGAAATTTTTGGACTTTTTTGCCTCTCTTAGCTAATAGAAATTTTTTTTCCCTGAAGGGCAAAAATGTCACATAGTACCCTAAAAAAAATGAATTTGAAAGAAGAGTACCTACAAAAGCAAAAAAATTTGTTCGCTACCCACAAAAAAAAATGATAAATACTTTTTTCAATCATTTGCCCAACTTTTTATCTCCAAACAATTCTTTGATTAAATTTATTCTTCTATTTTCAACGGCAACATGAAGTATATTTCTTCCTTTGGAATCAGTAATATCTAAGGATCTAGCTTCATCCATTAGATCTCGGATTAGGCTCCAACGGCCTTGAGTCGCTGCAATGTGAATTGCTGGTGTGTTTATCCCATCTCCAGCCGTTTTTTGATATCCAATGTTGGGATCTGCCTCTAATAGGTGCTTCCGATAAAATAATGTTCAAATTCTTCATATCACATACAATATTTAAAATAAAAACATACCATTTCATTAAATAAAAAAAACATTACATAATACTTAAAAAAAAAACATAACATAATACTAAAAATAACTAGATGATGAACAGTGCATAATGGATGGTGCCCACCATAGCAGAAGTTCTTATCCTTTGATGGATCCTTCTAGTACAAATCATCCTTTCCTTTGTATTGGATCATGCTTTAACAAATCTAGATTCTCTTCTAACAAAAACCGGATATTACACACTCTAATTCAATACGCCAGACTTGCTTGCGCGGCTATATAGATTTGCCCTCTCGACTACACATCGATGCTAAAATCGAGGTGATGCTTAGTTGGTCACGAGCAAGGTCGTATTAGTAAGTGATATCGAATATGACATAATACGTATACAAGAAAGTTCATTGCAACCTTTTAAAAGATTAATTAATGTACCTGGACCAAATTGGGATATTTTGTTAAATAATCAAGGCTTTATCTAACTTGTGCATGGCTTAAGAAGTATTAATTAATCATACTTTATTTCTTCTTCTTCTAAATTAAATTTGGTGCCATTTTCATGGATGTACAGTAGATCAATCTTCTCTTCTAACAAGGATATTACACACTCTATGTAAAATGACTACACATATAAAAAGTTTAAAGTAAGTGATATCTTAGCAAAATTAATGTACCTGGACCAAATTGGGATATTTTGTTAAATAATCAAGGCTTTATCTAACTTGTGCATGGCTTAAGAAGTATTAATTAATCATACTTATTTCTTAAATTAAATTTATTTCCATGGAAAGTAATGATATCAAATTACATTTGAGGGTGCGTTTGGTATGATGCCATGAATCAAAATTGGTATCGGTTTCGGTATAAGATAGGTCCCTCAACTTAACCGGACATTTAAAATTATTACCACTGTAATTCCCTCATTCCCATAGAAGGATACCAAAGGGGTGAGCAAATAGACCGAGAACTGAACACTACAAGAAAAACTGCTTTTAGTGACAAGTGGTATTTCGTCACTAACAGAAAAAAGTCGTCACAAATCCAGCTTGGTGACGAAAACTGAGGTCGTCATGTGCCGTCACAAAAGGTCCGTCACTGTTTTTTTTGGGTAGAGACATATACCAGAAACCGAACCGATTCGGTCAACCGACCAAATGTAATTTGACCTCAAAACGCGAAACATCATTTTAGAAATCGGTCCTTAAACCATGGTTCATGATTTCAAAATATCAGTATTACATTGTTTCAAATGGTATGGTCCGAGAACGGGGTCGAACGACGCGGTCGGTTCGGTTCTTAAATTTTCGCGTTCGGAACCTCAAGAACCGACGCGCCGATTGTGATTGTATTCGGGTTTGGCTTAGGTTGTCTTTTAAGAGTGTTTCTTTGTGGTTTACAGTTTATTGTCATAATATCATTTAGCTCCTTAAATAATCGATAAAAAAGAACTTACGTAAGTATTTTTATATATGTCATGAACTTACGTAAGTATTTTTTTATATGTCATATGTATCATGCATGTGTACATCAGTATATGTAAAAGAAAAGAAACATGAAGTGAATAAATGACTTGAGCAGATATATTAAATAAGATGCTAGCTACCGGTAGTTTCATGCTTACTTACAAGTTACAAAATGGAATGTCTATATATGTCTACTATATATGTGTTAACTATTTTGATAGTTTGTTTCTTGTTAGTTTTCACGGGGCTGAGTCCCTAGACGAACACATTGCTTTGGTTTAAATTTTAGTTACATGTATAAGTAGCAAACTGGGTCTAAGGGATGATTTTTCGGCTATATACTTTAATGGTCCAATATTATTTACGTTTTAGACATATATAAGTGCAAATATAAAAAAAAAGTGTTGAATTTTTGGTACTTTTTAAAAAAATTGCGGTTCCAATCGGGTAGAACCGAAATACCGAACGGACCGAGGCAGACCGGAACCGAAACATGTTATGCGGTCCGGTTCTCGGTTCCTAAATTTTGAGTATTTCGGTTCTCGGTTCTTGCGGTTCCGGGTCGGTTCCATGCGGTTCCGGAACCGCGCTCACCCCTTTACCAAACGCACCATGAATATGACAATTTTAGTTCATGTAATATTATAAACATGTACCATCATGTCATATTGTAAAAAATCCCAATAATCAAACAGAAAGTTAAACTAGTTTCTGTAAGATATATAATTGGAAACACTTCGATCATACCTTTCGTAAAAAATTTATATAAACAAACATAAAATTTATTACTTAGAAATCGTTATTAATAGTGCTTTTGTGTGAACATGGTGTTGCACCAACTTTGATAAAAACATACTCTCAAAAAATATCAATGTACTATGAGTCTATGACCATCTTTTTAAGCTAAATCATATTCATATATGAATTGAAGTTGTGCCAAAAGAGAAATATCAATCGTGGATACAGAAAGTTATTTAATATATGGTAAGTTCATAGCTTTGAAGAGTTCCTTATAACTAACATATAATTTGACTACAATCATGACGGACAGCATGCGTGAACTTTTTTCTGCGAGATTGATGATCAGTTGCCACAGTCGGTGACCAAAAAAATAAATAAATAAATAAAAATAAATAAATGGTCAATTGCATATATACTCACTAAAACTTGCATATTTACCCAAAATATGCTTAACTTGCATTGTACATCATGCATTGAAAATTTGTATTTTGAGGAAATATGCAAGTTTTTAAGTTTTAGTGGGTATATATGCAATTCTCCCAAGAAATAATGGTGTGGAAAATATCGGTTGAAATTTCGACAGATTTGGGAGAATCATGTTGCTTGACCGACCCATGACCAAACACCCATAGTCGATGTGACCGACCATGACCGATCACTTGACCCATCGACACAGTCGTGACCAGACAGGATCTTGTCACGTCAACTTTCTCTCTCCGACGACCTGACGACGACCAAGTTGCCACAATGGTGATCAAGTGTTTTTTTCTTTTTTTTATGTAAAAAAAAAATAAAAATAAAAAAATTCGACTGTATGGGATTTGGTCCTCCTTTCGACCGACCATGACCACGCACCCACAGTGAGCTCGACCAACCATGACCATGCATGACTGATGGGCATGACCCTCCCACTGTGCCCAGCATAATGTTTTTAGACTTGAAGCATTTTTTATGTCCAATGATTGGAAATAGTTTAACTTGAATAAAAGCAACTTCAGTTGTATCAAATTTTTTTTGCAGGAAAAATAACTGTTGTTAGGATCAGATTAGTTAATTTTTCCGTTCTATATACTATGATTGAGTTTTCAATAATTATTATATGAATTTCTCTTATACAGGAATGATTGACAGATACTTGGTGGCGATTACTGAAGACCAAGATTAATTGGCAATCCGTGATTATACAAAACTTTTGAGTGATAATGAATTCTATTGAAAATCATAATTGTGTGATAGTGATTCAATTTTGAGATTTCCTTTTATACAGAAAATGAAAAATATGAAATGCTATTAGAGGTACAAACTGTCGGAAGAATTGTGATACTGAAGCCTTCTTCATGCATATACCAACTCGAAAAGGTAGAACATAATCACGCCATCCTCCTGAAAAAGGAAGACTTTACCTGGTTTGAGTCTGTGTGGCAGTGGGTTCAGACCCCGTGAATTAATCAGCCAAAAAGTCGGAAATCACGGTTAAAAAAAAAAAAAAAAAAAAACGTTCTATTTTCTGTCTATTTAATGACATTTTCTTTATGGAAGCAAATATTGTTCATTGACACATAAATTGACCTTTACTGAACCTTTGGGGTGAAAATAAATATTGGACCATTTAAATATTGGAACAGTATATATATCTTTCGAAAAATCGCAATATATATATCAAAGCGTCATAAAATTGTATATGTGCATAAAAACTTGTGAATATATATGCAATTATTCATTTTGAGAGGGATATATATGCATTTTTGCCTTAAAAGGTTTACATCTACAAATATCATTATAAAAAGAAATATGGTTTCGCTAAACGTAGCCCTAAAGACTATAGTCAATGATTAGAAATATGCAAAACCCGTGGTACATTAGAGCATGCAGTTGAGGGTACGTATTTGTAAAGGGTATACTATACGGTTTATTTTCAAAAGTATAAAAAATTATTGCATGTCCTATAACTTCACCATAAATAGTTAGCAAATTACTCGTACAATGAAAAAAATAAGAAAAGTTAGTATAGTTTACCTGATTTTTGTGACTTGAATGCTTCTGACATGACTGCTGCATGCAGTGCAGTTTTTCCATTCCGTCCCTCGAAATATTTTTCTTTGCTTTCATCCAATATTAGCCTCAAAATATGACGATATCCTCTTTGTGCAGCAAAGTAAAGTGGACTTTCATTGAAGACATTTATACGATTTGCAAGTTGAGGGAGTCCATTAACCAACCAAAAGACTATTGGAGCGTGATGATTTTCTATTGCAATATGCAAAGCAGTGTGGTTATCCATGCTTCTTGTGACCAGTGCTTCGATGTCAGTTTTTTCTTTGACACAGTTAATCAAGAGTTCAAGAATGTCTAGGTGCCCCTCCCTTGAAGCAACATAGAGTGCTGTTTCCCCTTGATGATTCCGACGGTATACTAGAGATGGGTGTTTTTGAAGAATTGTTTTTACATCGTCTGCAATTCCAAACTGAGATAGAAGATGAATAATTGTATTCCCGTTTGGAGCCAATTCAAGTTGACCGTCATCAAGTTTGTTCAATGTTGTCGATTGTTTATACTGCCTTGACAATGGGTGCGTGTCTGGATGCATCACGCGTTCCTTGTAGACTATTGATTCTTTCAAAAAATACACGTTAGTCCAAATCAATGGATAGTTTTGTAAGTTGGATGACACATATATAACAATGTTTGCACTACTATCCCAAAAGATCCATTTTCTTTAATAAACCATAAGAAAAACACAACACATTAAAACTTAAAAGTAAATTACATAAATCATCCATGTGGTTCAGTTTAGTTACAAAAGTAGTTTCACTCCAAACTATTAGCCGATTATGTATCTTAGTCATTAGCATTGTTTATTATTAGAGTTAATTACAAAAATGGTCCCTGTGGTTTGTCGAAAATTATGGATTTGGTCCCTAAACTTTTTTTTTGTGGATTTGCTCCCTATGGTTTTGATTCGTTACGATTTGGTCCCTTGACCAAATTTTCTGTCAATTGACCAGTCGAATGTGTGTTTGGAATCTTTGAAATGACAAAAATACTTGTATGTTTCATGAATGGTCAAGTATGGTTTGTAGGTTATCATGAATTAGTCCCTGATATTTTATTTTTTATTTTTATTTATATAAAAAACATTTTGCCCAAAATTTTATAAAAATTTTATAAAAAATTCCGAAAATTTATAAAAAAAATCTATAAAAAATTCCTAAAATTTTATAACAAGTCCGAAAATTTATAAAAAAAATTATTAAAAATTCCGAAAATTTTATAAAAAAAATTCTAAAAATTTAAAAAAAAAATTAGAAAATTTTATAAAAAAAAGTATATTAAAAATTCCAAAAATTTTATAAAAAAATTTATAAAAAATTCCAAAAATTTTATAAAAAAATTTATATAAAATTCCGATAAAAATTTTATAAAATTTTATAAAACATTCCGTCAAAAAATTTGGGAAAAAATTTCGAATTTTTTTCTTTTTCTTTTTGAATACTTTTGGCCAATTTTTAGAACATCTTACCCAAAATTTTATAAAATTTTTTACGGATTTTTTTTGACAATTTTATAAAATCCGTTAAAAATTTAATAAACCTTTGGGCAAAATTTTATAAAAAATTCCGTCAAAAGTATTCAAAAAGAAACAAGAAATTTTTTTTGTGAAATTTTTTTTTCTCAATATTTTTGACCAGATGTTTATAAGATTTTATAAAAATTATCGAATTTTTATAAAATTTTCGAATTTTTATAAATTTTTGGAATTTTTATAAAATTTTTGAATTTTTAATATAATTTTTATAAAATTTTAGGATTTTTTATTTTGAATTTTTATAAAATTTTTGAATTTTAATTTTTAATTTTGGACTTTGTTATAAAATTTTTGGAATTTTATAGATTTTATAAATTTTCGAATTTTTATAAAATTTTCGACAAAATGTTTTTATATAAATAAAAATAAAAAATAAAAATCAATGACTAATTCATGATAACCACAAATATAGGAACCATTCATGAAACACATAAGTATTTTTGTAATTCGGCGTCCAAACACAATTCGTCAACATACGAAAAATTTGGTCGGGACCAATCGTAACAAATCAAAACCATAGGAACAAATCCTGCGTTTATGGGCAGTCCATAATTTTTGACAAACCACAGGGACTATTTATGTAATTAACTCTTATTATTATTAAGGCCTTAGCCCTTTAATATTTGCTTCATATTCAACTTATGTAAAGCTATATATTGTTATCTTTGTTAATAAGATCAAGAGGGGATAATAACAAATTAGGGTATCAAAGCCTAACTATCCTATAAACATTTACAAACAAATCGCATCACCCCTATTTAGAGATGGGAAAACAATTCGTACCTGACAGAGAATTGATACCTGAGCCTAGTATCCGAAACTGAAAAGCAAGGTAGGTTTGGTAACACTCCTCGGGCCCCGCACCCAACCCCAAATATTTGTAGCTAACTAATTCTGCGTCTCCTCAAACTACGTGCCAAAAAATTGCGTCATCAATTGCGACACTTGTTGGTCGCTAATCGCGATCTTGAACTGATGTAGCTAACTAATTTGTGACGCTTTTTCACTACTCCTTGGAAGTCGTTATTCGTCGCACCTTACGTGTCAAAAGAGTATCAACGCCGCTATTTCAGTCGCTAACTCTGTTGCTTTTTGTCATTTGAAGTCGCATAATGTCGCAAAAACCAACTCATACACGTCGCAAATTTAGTCGGGGTTGTCGCCATGGGAGGAGATAAAAGAGGGGAGAACCTGAGGCGTGCCATAGTGAAAAAAAATTGTAGTCTAAATATTCGAAAATATTTTGCTTTTTTCGTAATCACCCCTCCCCCCAAATATCAATTTATAGTGTAGTTTTAATATTTATCAAAGTGTGACCATCGACTAAAAATTTTTGTCTCCACCCCTGACTATCGCAAGTATATTTCTCCACTAAGCTCATGACGGGTTTTGATAGTAGGTAGCATTTTTCTCAATCCCCATTTTAGCCCAACCAATTCACATTTACTATACAAATGAAGTGTAATTACCAGGCCCGGATTTGGGCCAGTGCAACCGGGGCCGGCGCACAGGGCCTCACAAATTTAAAAGGCACCGGTTTTTCTTAAAGCCCAGTATATATGTGTGTGTAGAGGGCCTGTTTCTAGAGCCCAATAAGAGAATTCAGTTTTTAAATGTCCGTATACAATCTTATGATCAACTGTCACTCTTCTTTATAACGACTACAACAATTAGGTTTTTTTATTTTTTTTTTAATTTTTTTTTCTCTGTTATTTCTGTTATCATTTATGGAGTACTAGTTTAGTATTAGTTAACTCTTGGTTTTTGGTTGGACGTACAATTTTTCATAGATATTAAACCTTTTTTGAAGGGCCAATTTTCAAATTTTTGCTCAGCGCACTGGAAATTCACGGGACGGCCCTGGTAATTACTCAACAAAGAATATATTGCATAAAACTATAACCCCTTAATATTCCATTAAGAAGTTCGTGGTTAAAAAGAGACACTAAAAGCTTGTCGTCCTTGATCATTATTTGCATTTGTGCTACGATTTCGGAAAAGCTTGTTGTCCTTGATCCTGATGCAACAACTGCAGGCCTATGGTATCGCATAAAGACTCTTTTCAATTAAAAAAATAACGCTTGTGCCATCCAAATTGACAAAGAAATACACAACATGTGTATTCGTAACCTATAGAAATCTGATTATTTTCAAACATTAAAAAGAAAGGTTGATCGCCTTGCTAATCTCGATTCACTCATGAAAGGTGAAAAACTGAACATATGTTATAAATGGTTTGGGTAAAAAGTTTGAACAAGTTTCATGCATAATTCAAAAAATTTCACGACTTTGATAATACACACTGTATGGTGTTGCTTGAAGAGAGTATGCTTAACGATTATGGCGTGTAATCAGGGGCGGTACCACAATGGGGGCAGTGTGGGCAACTGCCCCTGTAAAGTTCTTCGAGTAATGTCGATTTTTTGAAGATGATCATTGATTTTTATTTTGCCCCCATAAACGGGTTATTAATATAATGGTGAAATTTTATAAAATGGTTGTATCATAGTCAAGTGGTTGGGACATTTGCACTTTGCATTGAAAATATAATGTTCAATTCTTCTATACTACTATAGATCTTTGTGAATTATTGTTATTAACTTTTATATTTGCTTCAACTACTTGTGTTAATACTGGATAAGAAAAAGTAATTATATGCTAAATAATGTGCGTATCATCACCAATTCTTAGTTTTGGTTCTCATGCAAACAAATACCAAAAATTCACTTTTCATTCAAAATAAAATGATTTCATTATATGACATAGGTGGCGTTACTAACATGACTGACGTGCCACCACTTTTAACTTTTGCCCCTCTTGAAATGATTTCC
>OU343222.1:283908853-283967021 GCA_910596185.1 Chrysanthemum makinoi | reverse complement strand
CAATTAATTAAAAGATATATATGTGTGTTAGTTCAAGTCAAATGCTTGTATCGAGTCATACGGATGTTTTAAAATAAATTTTCCAGATTCTAAAAGATGTGTACTCTTTTCATTAATTTTTTCCAAAAATCTGCACTGCTTTTTGTCGAAGGAGTAAAACATCGACATTTTTTTCGCTTTTCTCGGTTTCACTTATAAATTTTTGGAATTTTCCGTGTCTAGAATTTCCGTAAATTCAGAAACATCCATTCCATAATAAGCATTATGTCCCAGTTTAAATCGAGTCTTATATATATTATTACCAAATACTACCAAGGTTTCATGGTTTTCAAATGTGCAGTGTTTAATTTATCAAGAACAGTTACCAAGATTGAAGGAGCTTCTTCGCCACGATAAATTTTTCTTGAAAAGATTTTAACCAATACCAAGACGTGATCTCTACTGAGCTAACGGTGAGGAGTATTAGTTTCTTTTGCTTTTTAATTACCTTCCATTATCATAACTTTGATATTTTCTGGGGAACATTGTAACACCGTTCAGTTTAAGTGTAGGGAGGTACCAAAAAACGGAACTTTGAAACTATACTTATCCTTATCATTTGTTTTGTCCAATTGTATTTGTGTAATAAACCCATTATAAATGTTCTGTTAGGGTAATTTGGCACCAAATTTTATTTTCATGACATATGTTGGCCATTAGTTTTAACAAAAGCTGCCCTACCTTTGAGGAGGTTGCGACAGCACAAAACCCTCACCAATTTACCAAAATGTGAGGATCGCCCTTAGATTAGTGGGAATTAAAGCATTCACCAGAGGTGAACCCAGGTATATTAGATTCTAGAACTTGTTTGTGATTGCATCCGAGATCGCTAGTAAGACTACACTTGTGTAGTTAGAATAACTAATGATAAGGAAAGCATGAAACCCTTTTGACCCGTCAATATAATTATTTCTTCCACATCGTTGAGTAATTCCCCACACCCTTTTATGCTGTGTTCTATCTTTTGAAGTACACGATACCCCTAGTTAAACTCTAAGCCTATCCTTTTCAAGGCCGTGATGCTCGTTTTTTACGGAATATCAATGGATATTGTTTACACCCCACCCCAATATACACCCAAACGCCTTAGCCTACCCTTTTATGCAAATCACCTTAGTGCATTTTGTTATCACCCCTAAACCCTTAGTTTAATTATCTAGTTGCTTGTGATGAAGTTGCTAAGTCGAAGTCATATCCTTTTAAAATGTTTTGGGATCATTGGGATTCATGGGAAAAGTTAAAGCTATGAAATGACGGAAGGAACTAAATTCAAATTCCCTTGTTTACGTAATAATGTACCCCAAGTGTTTTGATCTTTTCAATTCGGTTCAAATTAGTGTTAGAGTAATAAAAACTCAAGTGTAGGATGTGCCTATAAATCCCTATCATTTTGATGTTACCAAGAGGATGGTAGAGTAAAAAAGTGTATGAAAAAATCGAAAAAATAGAAAAAGAGAAAAGAAAAAAATAGAGTGAAAAAACATACGCTACCATCCTACATCTTATGCTTTTAATTTATGTTTGTTTGTTTCGCTAGCTAAAGTCTAGAGTGTCGAAGTCTTGGCTTAGCAACGCCATTCTTCTCAATGCATTTAACATAGAGATTTTGACTTGCCACCACTAAAAGCCTATCCCACCAAAACCCTGGCACGTAAGTTTTAACGTTACAACCCTTTAAAGACCTCTTTGATAGTTTTTCTAGGTGCTTACTAAAAGCATGGAGGTTTGATATATTCTCACGCCTATGGTAGGCAATCATGACAGGGACCGTTAATGAGTGTTTATCTTCCATTTCAAACTGTTATTTCACCCCGCTTAAATGAGTATCCAAACACCCCTGCAGGTGCTAGTACCCGCTTGTTATGACTTTTGCGGGTTTATATGTGTTGTGACTGTTTTAAACCAATGCTTCATGACCCCTTTAACTTATAAATTAATTAAAGCACATTTGTTTGAGGACAAGCAAATACCAAGTGCAGGGATATGATCGATTTACCAGGTACCTTTTGAGGGGTCATTTAAGCCCTTATTTGATCAATTTTGTATCCGTTACTTAATATCGCTGTTTCACTTTAAGTCCGAAGGCAAATTACTGTAAATGACACTTATTTGACCTAAAAGGCGCTGATGGGAAGAAAATGGCCAAAGCCAAGAATCGAGACACTACTGCTGAACAGGTAGCGTGACTGCCATCGCTATATCCCGCGACGCCGCCGGAGGATTTGTGACGACGAAGCCAAAACTCTTATTTTCAGATCACGCCAAGTTATAAAAGAAGGCCGCCGCAACCCACGCTCAGATTCAACCGTGACGGCGCCGAAATGAAGAGGACGGCGTGACAATCACAAGGTGACTGCCGCAGTCTAACGCGCCAAGACTTAAACCCTAATGATCTGCCGACCGACAAATATTTTCACAAAACATAAGGTGACGCCGCATGTAATCTTATATATAGAATCCTAATTTTTCAAGATTTGTGTGTAGTCTTTGGAGTAAAACTCAAAACCGAACCAAGGTCGTCTTGTACAAGATTTTTTAGGTTCCAAACCCTATCTTACACCAAGATAAGTGTTTTACTTCATTAATTCCATTATGTCTTTGATTATTTGTGTGTGCTCTCCATGTCCCAGCTAATTTGTGTGTTTGCTTAGGAATATGAAACTTAATTATTGAATATTGATTGGTTGTTTCTTATCTTAGTTGATTCAAGTAGTGCGATAGTCATTCAAGTGTACTTAATGCTTGATTAAATCTTTGTGAACCTTAGAATATAGCTCTGAGTAGTTGTAAGCTAAACCATCCAAAGAGTGCCTTAGAGTAAGAGATTATTATCCCTAGTGGGTTTTGTAGACGAGACCCTTTGGTAAGTTCAAAGAGTTAGTGGAACATCGCATACCCTACTTACTTTAGACATAACAACGGAACTAAGAATAAGGACGGACAATTCAACCACCAATAGGAGATAATTAGGAGTAGTAAAACCTAAGTAAACACACATCTTTAAACTATCATAATGAGCACACAATAATAGACATAGACTACATACACCTTAGATTAGATAATTAGACAAGTAGAGTAATCGGTAGAATACCAACCCCCAAATCCAAACCCCGAGATTCGTACCTTTCAATTTCTAAAACATAAAAGATAAAAATAATCTTCTCAACCCCAACCTTAGCGTAGTAATTTCTCACTAGCATTCCTATTCCCCCAGAGAACGGTATTAATACCGTGGTTACCCTAATTACTACACTACAACGACAGTTCCATCATTTAGGTGTTGAAAAACTTGCTCGACGAAAAGGAAGTTCCTTTGACCCCGAACGACGCGTGTAGCGTTATCAATATCGTATATATAATTTTCACATTTCAAAGACTAATAAATCGAATAAATACAATATGACTTGTAATTATTCTCACTTCAAGTTGACGAGCCAATATCTGAATTTATTCTTACGAAAGTTTCGTATACATCATTCTCCCATCTATTCCAAGAGCCAACACTTAAGAAATATTTTTACAACTACATTTTATGTACATCGATAATCAACTAAACTTATGAAACATCCACATAAGCTACTTAACACAACCACGTGAGAAAGTATTTGAAAACATTTATTTTTGAACTATAAGCATTTCCACACAAGTTATAACGATACGAGTGTCTCACAACTAAACCATTTTCCAAACATAACCATTTATGGTCGTAAACGGAATATATTATCTGAGACTTGCCATATATTATATTTAGGCCGTGTTGAAGTTGTCATATCGCTACTTGCTATTGTTGTGCATTTCCTAACCAAAGTAGGTGTAAGTTCATATTTCCACTTTACTCTTTAACTGCTTTATAAAGTCCTTGGGGAGAATACATGCTACTACTACTTTTATGATCACATTGCTTAAAACCTGCTTGTCGTTTCTTGATATTATTATTATTATGCCTAAGTTGTTTGCCAAAAGGCCCCTTCATCATGAACCATTAGTCACTTGCGTGAATCCAAATATGTGGATAGTACTATGGGGATTAACGAATCGCCTTGGTTATCGGAAATAACCGGCGCACTATATTTGAATCTCTAGGTAATTGGCAATTACTCGGGGCATTTATTACGCACACCTTAATTAGGTGTATGCGCTGAGTCTGGTGTCATGAGCTTAGCAATAATATCAAATTTTTCGGGCAGATAACATCTTAGCCCAATCTAAGACTTTGTATGCTGCGACATTGTCGATTTTATAACCTGATATATCTTGTGATCAATGCTTATTGCTAAACCTGTAATTCACTCAACCGTTGTGTTGACCTTTTAGCATGTATTTTCAGGATGAAAAGGGCGATAGCTAACTCGAGTTCTTGGATTTGGTGACATGTACATGGGGATGACTCGATTACAGATGACCACATTTTTATTAATGGGCCATTTTTCCTCAACAATTCAACTTTGTAAACTTTGTTTTACTACAATAAATGAAATATTTTACTTAAAAAGCTATTATTTTTCATAAGTTATGATCCAATTGAGTAGCATCCCAAAAACCTTTTCTTCCGCTACGAACCATTTTTGGGGATGTTACAAACTCCCTCACATATGGACTTAAAAGAACTACACAGTTGGCTAGACGAATATGTATAATGAAACATATATAACATTTAAGTGGTGTGTAAATAGAAAAGAAAAGATTGGATCAGCAGGTTGTTATAGGGGTATCTTGCACTAAAAGTGAATGCAATAAAAGGGACTAATCAATGTGAAAACTCAATATACAAAAACATAATGACACGCATTATGCTATTTAAACCCTAAGATTTCTTCCTTATGTCCTAATTATACCGATTACACCAAGTTTCCTTGGTGCAATGCTCATTATTGTGGTCTCGATATGCAAAAAGGGTCAAGTTCTAAAGTATACTACAAGCCACCGACATACACTTATTTGTAGTGGGATTTATGTATAATGGTAAAATGGAATAGGCTTAATCCACACAATTGGAATATAAGGGTGTTAGAAATATAAAAGTGATGAAATTATGGGATTGGACTACAAACGTAGCTAGCTTTACCCGTAGAGACTAAAATTGTACACGAGAAAGTTATGTTGTGTTGTGCCTATAAATACCCCTCCAGACTCTCCTAGAGGGGTGTGGTTGAGTGTGTTTAGTTCATTTAATTCTTAATAAAACTTTTCATTTTCTCCACCTTCTCTCTCCTCTCTCTCTCTCTCTCTCTCTCTCTCTCTCTCTCACTCTCTCTCCAACTAGTCATGGTTTTCATATTGTTTCATCAATATCGACCACTCGAACCACAATAATCATCTAGTATTCGATCTTCCAATTGGTATCAGAGGTTGGTTTTAAAATTAATTTTATTTTTGTGGTTTCCGTTATAAAATATGTCATTTTTAAGTTGTTTTTCTTTTTACTAGTACAAACGGTCCTAACCGCTTTTAGTCTTTATGAACTGTTCCTGGTCTAAACCGCAAAACGAGTTATTTCCGCTCAAAAACTCGAAAGGGTTATTTCTGGTCAGAAACTCAGACAAATGGTATTTCAGTTTTATTTGAGGTTTTTTATCCGACTCTTGTGGTGATTTCTTGGTTAAAACTTGGTTAGTATTCTTCAAAGACAAAAGGTTTGAATGTTTCACGGTTTAAATGTTGCAAAAACAAGGTTTTATGGATGTTTTTGTGGTATTTCTCTTCACATCATATGGTAACTCACCATATTCGAATTTAGCGAGTTCATCATCTCCAAATATAGCGAGTTTGCTCACTTGGTCAAACGGTCAGAACCCTAAATTTAGTGAGTTCATATGGCGAGTTGGATAACGAGTTGGGGTTAAACCATTTAGCGAGTTATGTTTGCTAGCTTGTTTAGCGAGTTTATGTTATATGGCGAGTTGGGTTGCAAGTTCAATGTAGCGAGTTAGCTCATAACCTCATTTAGCGAGTTTCATTTAGCAGCTTTGGTTTAGCAAGTTTCGAAACTCATTTCAACAAGATACGAAATACCAAAGGATATCCATACTCGGTATATATAACCTCATATTTAAAACAAACAAAAAAGAAAATAAAAAAAACCAACAATGATGAATCACAACAACAACTTCCATCTCTATCCTAATCCAATCTCCAAACACGGCTCGATGAAATAAAATGACCGAAACAAGATCTTACTTTCGTCTTTATAAACTCAAATTTGTGCTTAAATACAAAAACATAAGAGGAAATCATGATTGATATTTAAAAGAAACGGAAAATACATAAACAATAAACCTACCCGAGACCTCTGCATGAGATCTTGAAGCCGAGAGATTATGGTCTTGATAAGCTTCAAGCAAAGTATAAAAGACAATAAGGTCTTTGTTCGGTTTGTGGGGTTGTGTTATTGTGTGTAAGGGATAATCACATAAGGTATTTGTGTTTGTTGCTGTGCTTTTAGGAGAAATAAGGTAGGATTTGTGTTTATGATTTAGTTGGAGAGATAATCAAGATGAAGGCTCTCAGGGACAATTTAATGAATTGAGATGTTTCTTATAGATTGAATAGAAAGATCTTTATTTCATACCACTCGCTCGATCATCACTTGAACACTCTCGGAAGTGATACATAAGACTTGCTTAGGAATGATGATACTTTCGTATTTGACTTACGTAACTTAAAAGATGTTGTCGCGTATATGCGCTCTCAATACAATTTAATGAACTGAGATTTGAATATAAAGATTTTTAATGATTCTATTCTACCATAACATAGAGTATTTTTATTACGTCGACATTGAAATTACTGGTTTACAAATTACGTTACTAATAAATCGAATAAATATTTTAATTTTTATGTCTCACTCAAGTTGTGTTTACAAATTTATATTAAAATTAACATAATTAATAGCATTTTTTAAAATAATTTATTGATTTTAACTATTGGCGACGACATGTCCTCGACAAAAACAAAATCACGTCACTAGTTTCATTTAATTACGTCTTAAGCTATTTAATAAATACATAGTTAAAGGTCAATCTTTTGGTGAGAATATGTCCTCGCCAATGACTTTAGTCACATTATTCATAACTTTTGTGCAAAATCAAAGCTGAAAACCGTTCATTTTTGTCGTTTAGTGACTTTTGGTGAGGAATGGTGTCCTCGCTGATACCTTCGTTGCCCGTTCTCTTTTTTTTTAACGGTGGAATATGTATATATATAAATATAAAAAAGTCTAACAAGTTGCTAGAGGATGGTTACAACATGTTACAACAAGTTCTTACAAGCCAAAATTAGATCTCGGATCCAATCGACCCATAAGGGATGCGACTCCTTAAGCTTGTGAGTGATCCATGAGTGGAAGAGAAGCTTGATTTCTTCCTCGAGAGTGGTTTTATGTGGGGGCTTCAAGTCAACATAAACATGGTTTCTAAAATGCCAAATAACCCATGTGGTAGTTTGGACAAATAACCCAGTATGCTACTTTTCTCCATAGAGAGGCAACCAAAAAGCATTCAACAAACAAATGTTGGGTTGATCCTAAGTCCTCATTACACATCGAGCATCTTTTTGAGTGAATGCAAAGTCGTATATGAGGGTGTGCGAGATGTGCTATTGCACATGGCCTCAAATCTTTAGGGGCCTCAAAATGTACATCATGTTATATATTCGGTGCCTTAAATTTTACTTTCAACAAAAAATGTTAATGTAATACAATTTTATGTTGTAAATATTTGTTAAATTTAAAGCCTCTGTTAGCTTAACTACTGAGTGGATGTTGATTCCTCCATCATCTATGTTGCAACGAGTAGGAAGACGATCGAGTCCTAACTGCCAAAAGTGAATATTTATTTTGGTGGGAATAATCATATTTCATCTAGTTTTATTTCCATTCGACTCCAAAATTTAATCGTCAATTTTTACTCTCAAATATGAAACAGAGTATGATGAAGTTTTAGATCGAACCACACAAAAAGGACAACCACCAAATACTGTAACGGTTACCTACGCTAGTGAGCTCCCTCAACGCATCAAAAATGCCATTACGGCTTGTCTTATAGTTCACCTCAGTCAACTAAATAGTTAGAAACATAAGCTTGAATTAGATAATAAAAACGACAACCGTAATGATAAAGCCAGTATACAGTGTTGTACGGTTTTCTATCATCGCCTTCCGTTGTTTAACATATTTATTTTCTTACATGCAAACCTTCAAATTATGTCACACAGTATTCCAAATTTTTGTCCATTTGTTTTTCTTTGTCGATTTCGCTGACCTTTGTGTATGTTTCTGCTACCAAATTCTCTTGTGCTTTTTTAAACCCAGTTATCCTCTCTTGTACCAGTATTAACCCTTATTTTTTCGGTAGCTCCCAACAACCCTTGGATTTAATTTGGTTATTGTAAATTTGTAATAAGCAAAAAATTAACGAGTGCGCGGTTAATTCTCCAAGAAACTTAAATTAATTAAGATATAAAGTGTTTAATAAAATGCATAAATAACTTAATATATAAAGTATTTCATTAAAAAAAAACTTCATTGATGAGTTTCTGGCGACATTGGACGATGTTGTCCCAGAATATTAGCGACGACAAAGACACTTATAGCGACGAGTTTTGTCATCACTATATCAAATAAATTACGTATGATATAAAAAAATTCTTGTATTACTTTAGCTGTGAAAGATAGTTCACAAGATAACCAGAGGCGGAGCCAGTGGGGTGGCTAGCGGGTGCTCAGCCACCCCCAACCGGCCTAACTTCTTCGGTTAATTGTTTGAATTTCATGCCATGTTTCATCCTTTTTGGCATGAGCCACCCCCAACACTCAGAGGCGAACCTACCTTGGTTTCACGTCAGGAACCACCTTGTGTGAGGTGACAACGTGGAGTCTGTGGTCATGTTGTTCGATATTACAGCGACACTGTAAGCATGGTGTGCCATGACTGTAAATTTTTATTGTAGAAGATGACCATAAAGAAGAGAAATAGGGAAAAACTAGGAAGAAAGAGAAAAGCAATATAAAAAGCTCATAGGTGTAGGTTTATTGAAAGATTTGTGCAGCCTCTTTTTTTTTAAATCTTGTTTGCTATTCCAGTTTTCAAGACAAATTTTATTTTCTTTTTTCTTTAACTTGTATTTAAATATATTAGAAACCAACTATATGTGAAATATTTAACATGGTGAAATTAATAGTTAATTAAAAGGAGCTAAAATTGTGAATATGTACTCTAGGCATATTATACGAAATTTCTAAGGTACGTTGTTAAATATGTTAGCAATTTTTGTAATTTACAAGTTACTTGTGACATTAGTCTTTTTGCAATCAATTTAGTCGGTTTACTTGATTTGATTCGACCCGACTTTCTGACCTACTAAATATCTTGGCTTTGTCGAGTAAAGGAACCACTTTGAGTTTTAGGCTAGGTCCGCCACTGCCAACAAAGCGACTATTATGTCATTGGGTTTTTGGAAATGTTTTCTTGTTCGAACATTAAAAGCCTACTTGATACATCATTTGCACACTCATATTTTTTTATAACGATAAAGACATACTTTTGATTATGCAAGTCTATCATTTGACTTCAAACACGTTTATCGGTCCGATCATTGGTTCATAAAAAAATAAATAAAACATTATTACTGTCTCGAAATTTTCGGCCCCCCCTAATAGAAATTCGTGGCTCCGCCCCTGAAGATAACCATCACTCAAAAAAGTACAGTCCGCTAGAAAGCGCATTAGCCTAGAGTAAATGTTTATGGGGTGTTAATTTATTGATACAATTTCTCCAAGGATCCTGAGGTATTTAGTCCAAGAGTAAGGATCAAATAAGAAATAAAAGTAAAATGAAAAAAATGAGAAATAATCACAGCCGCACATTTCAGATGCATTTACAAAATGAGATGCATCTCCCATGAAATTTTTCTTTTTCATATGAAATGTGTGGCTGAAAACATTTCTCATTCTTTTTATTTTTATTTGTCTTTTTAGTTGATCCATTCCCATTAGTCCGAAAGTACATACTCTCATGGAAAGAAGTTGCCAAAGCCTTTATAGATAACCAGAATTTTAAAGCCACCAAAAGCAATTAAGAAATCATTTTTCTTTATATGCAGACAAAGTGCGAATGAAAACTGGCTACCTCGCTCTTTATAGGTACAACATGATCGCGAAATGACTTCTCTTTTTGTGTAAAAGGGATACCCAACAAAATTTTGTAAATTTAAATGATATACACGTAGGAATGTGGCTCATCACATCAAAACGTGCCTATAGAAAGCACAAGCTAACTAAATTAGAAGAGAATAGCATATCATGCCAAACTCTAACTAAAATATCAAAACAAAACTCTAACTCCTTCCACGCACTTGCGAGAACAAAGCATGTATGGGAACATTGCATACCAAATGCGCCATATCAATGCAGTTAAAAACACTTTTCTATCCCTTCCCCCGTGTCACGGCTATAAATTTACGAGTAAAAAATCAGAAAAAATATAGAAAAGATATATAGGATAGATTACATTTACTTATTGAACTGGCAATCTGACAAGTACCCTTAAGTAATTAAGCTCAATAATGAAGTACAATTAATATAAATAAAATAAACTAATACTGTAATAAGCAAAGAGAGAGGCACTAGAGACGTACGTAACTACGTATTATCACAAGTCCTTAATATAATCACATCAAATTCAAATGCACACCCATAAGGTTTGGAGCTTAGTGGCGGCAAAGGTTGGATTAGGGGTGGAGCCAAGATTCGAAATTAAAGGAAGTCGAACTTAACGTAAAATTATATATCACCCGCATAAGTTTAAAGGTTGGATTAGGTTATATAATAATTGGAACATATATGGAGCCAAGATTTTCGATACTTTCATCAAAAATTAAAAGAAAAATATAAACGCACAAAGTCTCAGAAACGACTTGAAAAGTAAAATTATAACAATTAATACTACTCCAAAAATGAATGTATATTTCATAACTCATGAGTCAACTTAACACCACAATATTAGAAACTAAGCTAAATTAGAAAAGGACAACTTGACAAGTAAAATTTATTTTGATGTCGTATCTAATAAAAATAAAGGGGGTTAATTGCCAATACTATTAAGAAATTAGTTTATGAGGTACATAACTAATGAATAAAGTGGACTAATTAAAGGTGGCTTAGTACTCACTAGTCACCTTATTAGCTCCGCTTCTGATTGGATTAAAGAAGAAGATGACAAAAACTGCATTAATGCTAATAGAAATAATATATATATATATATATATATATATATATATATATATATATATATAAATATATATATATATAGGAATATATATACAATTAAATAGAAATATAAATATATATATATATATATATATATATATATATATATATATATAATAAAAAGAAAAATATCATCAAGGGCGATCATGTTAAACAAAAAGAGGTATATATTCATTAATTAAAAGTTACACACACATATAAAAGAAGTTACGGTACGCCACCTGTCTTATTTTACATGTTTAAATAAAATACAATATACCCCTAGAATAAATGATATATATCATTCATCAAATCCTAAATAATCTAAAACATCGGTAAAAATATAACTAAAATATAGAAAATATTTCGTGGGGAGAAAAGACAAAGAGACAATAATGCATATGCATGTGGCGCCTAATGAAATTGCAAAAGCAAGGGAAGGTGCCAGAATAACGTACGTCCCTGTAATGAATGCAAATGCCATTGCAACCATCGCAACGATCGTTAGCATATACTGAAACACAGTTATACTACTCATGTTGTCCTCGATTTTATCTCTTTTTCTTTGTAAGCGCCGCTGCGCAGTCCTATTAACAATGCCGTCCTTATTTATTTTATCTTTTTCAGCAAAATACTGGAGAAGGTAGATTTGAAGCCTCATATATCCAAATAAAACACAACACGAACAAGAGAAGGCTAAAGCATTTGAAACAACAAATGCTTTGTAAGCTGCTTTCCTTAGTAGAATAGGCATTCCTTGTTTGGAGCCTTCGTTACCGTCGAAACCTCCTGGTACTGCAAAAGCAGCTGCAAATGATGCTGTTGCTATGAGAGCAGTCACTACAATAGTACTGTCTCCAAACTTAGATACTCGTCCTCCTATTTCTCTTTCATTGTCCGAGTCACTACTTTTCAATTCATGGGACACCTCACGGGATTTACTACTGGTTTGTGGATTCCATACACCCGTTCCCATGGCCTGCATTAAGCTAGCAATAAGCAATAACAAAAACAATTGAAGCCAACAACAATTTTTGCGACTACATGTCAGCAATAGCAATTGCAAAGAACCCGGTTATATTAGTTGCATAAAGCATATCGCACTGAATCATCATTTTATACAAGATGTAATTGAAGATGGAGAGAAAAAACTTGAATTTTGTGGAACAAATGATTAACTAGTAGACATTTCCAAAAGAAGACTTCCGCGAGAAAAGTGTCAGGAGCACCGAACAAAATTGAGAGCTTAGCAAAAACACACCGGGGGAGAATGTAAACTAATGTGTTTTCTATTTTTATTAAAAAAAAAAGATGAGATATGTGAAATGCATTCTAGATGGAATGATCAGTTGGAATGGAATGATTTAAAGTATGGAAATTTGGATTGGTTTGAGCTTCAAAAGAGTTGGAATGTTTTACAAGATGAGATGCTCAAAAGTTGGAAAAAATAAAAAGTTATGAGTTTTAGAAAAGGAGAAGTTTAGGTTAATGTTTAAGTTTATATAGTATTACTTTCATTTGTAATTTTACCTTTTTGTCTACCAAATTATGTGGTTTAAGTCTCCAAAATTTATGGAAATTAAAAAGCATTTGAGTGAGTGACATCCGGTTTCTTTTAGTGTTTTATAAATTTTTCATCAAAAATCTATTCTGGCGAGCAAGTTTTTGTGAGAGTAAGTTTTTGTGAGAGTAAAATCTCATGCCACCAACATATTAAATAAAAGTAATATAAGAAGAATACATGTGTACCTTAATCAACATGTGTCTTTTTTCTGAAGATGCCACATCCAAAGTTGTCAATTTTTTGTTGTTGAGGGCATAAATGTTGACCCCACGATCCATTCTCATTTCATCTATTTCAATGTCAGAAGCCATAAATAAATGAAGAGGCGTGTTCCCGTTGCTATCTCTTTGATTAGCCAGATTTCTAAAACATTCATGTCCAAACAGTTCTTTGATTATATCTATTCTTCTATTTTCAATGGCAACATGAAATATATTTCTTCCTTTTGAATCAGTAATATCTAAGGATCTTGGACATTTAACCAATAGAACTTGGATTGCGCCCCAAAGGCCTTGAGTCGCTGCAATGTGAATTGCTGGTGTGTTTATGCCATCTACAGCCATGTTTTGATATCCAATGTTGGGATCTGCCTCTAATAGTGCTTCTACTGTTTCTTCTTCTATATCATGATAAACAGCATAATGGAATGGCGTCCACCCATTCTTATCATGGATGTACAGTAGATCAATCTTCTTTTCTAACAAGGATTTTACACACTCTAAGCCAGACTTGCTTGCGGTATAAGATTCGACTACATATATAAAAGAGAAGTTGGTCATCATCAGTAAGTGAAATCGAATATGACGTAATACTTATGAAAGTTCATTGCGACCTTTTTAAGAAGTTAATTAATGTACTTGGACCAAATTTTTTATGGATAGTTTGTTAAATAATCAAATAGAAAGTTAAACTAGTTTCTATAAAAGATATAATTAGAAACACTTCGATAAAAACCTTTCGTAAAATATTTATAAACACAAAACATAAAATTTAGTATTTATAAAACGTTGACAATAGTGATTTTGTGTGAAAATTGGTGTTGCACCAACTTTGATAAAAACATACTCTAAAAAATTATCAATGTACTATGACCATCTTTTTAAAGTAAATCATTTTCATATCTATACTACATAAAATAGAAAAACAGTCAAAAGTAAAAAGTTAAAAAGTTGAATTGTTAAAAATTGGTTAAATGAGAGAAAAATGCAAAGTGTAATTAATACTCTTATTAATACATTCATTATTTAAAAGTAGAATAATTTATTCACAATGTATAAACAATTAAAAGCACATCTATCAAATTAAAAACAACCAATTAAAACACCTCTTACTAAAAAGTACAATAAAATTTTCATAAGGTACAATTTAAAAAAGCTACAACATAATCTAAAATATTAAATAATTAAACACATTAATTAATGTTATTTTTAAAATACCCTAAAATGAAAAGTACATGTTATTATACACATTATACAAATTAATAAATCATACAAAACTTCATACAAGCTAACAAGTTGATGTTACATATAGTTTTGAAAACCCGACCGGACCGGACCAACGTGTTCAACCGGGAACCGGTGTCGCCACCGGTTCGGCTAACCAAATAAGCCATCCAAAAACGAACCAGAGATGACCCGTTAAAACCGATACAAACTAGTGAATCAGGTCTCATCGAGATCTATTTCTCCTGTTAATCGTCACAGGGTACTCGCTGCCGAAATGCGCGGGTACCCTGCTATATACTATATATAAAGGAAAAACTAAAAAGTAACTAAAAGTGGAAATGTTGAAGACATATATTTCAAAAGAAAACTATTAACACACATCGAAAACCGGGTTGACCCGGGATGCTTCAAACCTGGCGGGTTGACCCGGTTTAATTTGACTTGTTTTCGACTCAACCTGTTGGGTTGACTCGCTTTAAATCGACATGTTTTTTGACTGAAACGGTTCAACCGGTTGAACTACCCGGGTCGAAGCAAGTTTCAAATTTGACAAAATTATATGAGAAATGATGAAGTAGTTGTGGAATCCATGACAAATTTGAAAAAATGATAGACCAAGTAATTGCAGTTTTTTGTTATTTATTTTGCTTTGACACATTTACTTTGTCATTTGTATAATGTTATTTTGAAAAATGTTGGTCTTGCACCACTTAAAGGACTAGCATATATGAATCGTCTTTTAAAAGTTGTTATATATTGTATAGCCGGTATATAAATAATGTTATGTAAGTTTATTAGAATCACAAAAATTGAATAGTATTGTTATCTTTAGCGGTAATCATTTCTACCCCAAACAAATAACTTTGAACAATGCTTAAATATCTATGCAAATTGATAGTACAAGATAATCTCATTATGGTGATATTAAATTTGTAAGGTTACAAGTTTAAAAGCACACACCAAATGATAAACGTTACACTTGTAAAAAAAATAGTTATCACTGCCTAAATTACTGACTAAAAAAGAAAAGGCGGTCATACACATTGGCTATACCTCTAAACTACAATATAATATTGCCAACTACATAATATCACTGTTTTTTGTAATGCTTGAATCTATTATTACTAAAATCTTAATAACTTAAAACAATCCTATTAGAAATATACTCTCACACTTATATCGACTTCACATATTTTTTCTTGAAAACTGTATTTTTCTGCTGCTATGCAACTACGCATCAGAATTATAGTTATTCGAAAATGATTGTCTAACGCTACAAATACAGTTTGTTGAAAGAAACTTATGGGTTGTTGGAATTTTACAGAAAACTAGACACTGCTGACTATTTTACTGACACTTGATATGTCTCACAAAATCCAGTTAATCTTACACTTGATATGTGTCACAAAAATCCCGCCTATTTTACTGACACTTTTTTTTATGGTGAAGCAAATATTGTTTACTACAGAGTAACACATAAATTGACCTTTACTGAACCTTTGGGGTGAAAATAAATATTGGACCATTTAAATATTTTACATCTACAAATATCATTATAAAAAGAAATATGGTTTCGCTAAACGTAGCCCTAAATATGTTTAAGGATTGAAAATATGCAAAAGCGGCGCGCCGTTTATTTTCAAAGCATAAAAAAAGTACTCCCTCCGTCTCAAAATTATTGTCATGAGACAAGATGCACAATGTTTAATAAAAGTGGGTCCACTTTAATATACAACCACTAAAATAGAATATTCTCTTAATAGATTCTCTAGTTTTTACTTAATAAGGAAAGTGGACAATTATTTTGAGACGTCCCAAAATGGAAATATGGACAATAATTATGAGACGGAGGGAGTATTATTTATTGCATGTCGTAATAACTTAACCATAAATGGTTAGCAAATTACAAAGAAAAAAAAGAAGAAAAGTTAGTATAGTTTACCTGATTCTTGTGACATGACTGCTGCATGCAGTGCAGTTTTTCCATTTGGTCCCTCGAAAGATTTTTCTTTGCTTTCATCTAATATTAGCCTCAAAATATGATGATATCCTCTTTGTGCAGCAAGGTAAAGCGGACTTTCATTGAAGACATTTATACTATTTGCAAGTTGAGGGAGTCCATTAACCAACCAAAAGACTATTGGAGCGTGATGATTTTCTATTGCAATATGCAAAGCAGTGTAGTTATCCATGCTTCTTGTGACCAGTGCCTTGAGGTCAGCTTTTTCTTTGACAAAGTTAATCAAGAGTTCAAGAATGTGTAGGTGCCCCTCCCTTGAAGCCACAAAAAGTGGTGTCTCCCCTTGATGATTCCGACGGTATACTAGAGATGGGTATATATCAAGAATTGCTTTCAAATCGTTTGCCTTTCCATCCTCAGATAGAAAATGAATAATTGTATCCCCGTTTGGAGCCGATTCAAGTTGAACATCATCAAGTTTGTTCAATGTTGTCGATTGTTTATACTGCGATGACGATGTGTGCGTGTTTAGATGCATCATGTGTTCCGTGTGGTCTATTGATTCTGTTAAGAAATATACGTTATTCCAAATCTATGGATAGTTTTGTAAGTTGGATGACACATATATAACAATGGTTGCACAAAGAGCCCAAAAGGTCCATTTTCTTTAATGAACCATAAGAAAACATAACAAATTAAAAAAGTTAAAGTAAATTACATAAATCATCCATGTGGTTTTGTTCACTTACAAAAGTTGTTTTTCTGGAAACTATTAGTCGATTATAAGTATATATAGAGCAATCAATACGTCGTCGTATTAAGCCAAATAAAATAATCCTTCAAGAATAAAAAAATGAGAAATGTCTGGCCAAAAAATAAGCCCACCCAACCCAAAAAGTAAGTAAATTTTCTTTTTTACAAAACACATCTTAAAATTTTAATATTCACGAATTTTTTTATATAACAAACTTTATTCAACAAATATCTAATAAATACATAGCGATTTCTTGAATAAAAAAAAATACCGGTAAAAAGGTTTTTTGATTACGAACAAAACAAGCCCAATATTGATATACTTTTGATGAGCGTGCGATTTTATAAAAAATATTGAAGTTTAACATATATATTTTTATTAAATAAAAGAACTTCAAAATGCACCCTTAACCTATCAAAAAACTTTAAAAACTATTCTAAAATTTGTTTAAACTACAGGGGCAAAAAACGTATGCTTTTATGAAAGTTAGAATCATTTGTAAATAATTTTTTCTATGAATTAATACCTCAATCGTACTAAGTCAATCACAAATTGATCTCCTAATCGCTTAATAAAACATTTTAAACGTTGTGATTATTTGCCCTTACATAAAATATAACACAAGAAACAGCCATGTCAATAAATATTAAACTTATTTTAATAGTTTTCTTAAGGTTTGAAAGAAACAAACAATGAAAAGATTCTTGTTCATCACAGCTGATATAAACATTTTATTTTCTTTGTTTCTTAATCAAATGCTGTAATTTTTAGACTATTATTATTAGTTAGATGTTATATATTAGAGAAATGATTTGAAGGTCTAAACTCATGCTTAATTTTATACCTAAACTTGGGTGTCACTCTTTCAATAGTTGTAACTAAGAGACCAACGTCATCATAAACCAGTGAGCTAATGGCACAAACTTTTAGGTACAAAAATTAGGCATGAGTTTAGCCGTTCCAATTATTTCTTTATATTTATGGGCTTAGCCCATGTTTAGTTGTTTCTAGATATTTGATAATTAATGGAATGCAAGCAAATCATTATTCCAACATGACATCACAACAAAAACCCTAATTATGTTCGTTTCTCTTCGCTGTCATAATCAACTATATTATTTCACTTCAACGAATAAAATTTGATCATTGATGTAATTGGTCTGATTGTTTAATCAATAACTGCAGAGAAAATTACCAGTCAAACATGCTCAATCTCATACGCACCAAAATTTAATCAATAACCACACCGACTCACTTGTTCTTTCGTCCAATCAAATCAAAGAAAACCTTTATTTTTCATTTTTTTCTTTCTTTTTGCAACTGACATCGACTAAAAACGACTGCTAACCTTAACCACCAAAAACAAATATAATCAATCTATTACCCTCCTTTAACATACAAGAATGACATATCCAACATCAACACCTACAACGAAGGACTGTTTTAACTTTGCTAAAGGCTTATGTCCGTTTTGGGAATTCATGCAAGTTTTTGCAGGCTACTAATACATCACGACATAAAGAAACACCACATTCATCCCTTTGGTCTCTCTCACAGCCGAGTACTCCATCTTATTAATTTGGGCTCAATCCTTATTGTAACTTAACACATGCCCAAATAATGAAATTAATAAAGTCCCAAAATGATTTATTAGTTCTACACATGTGGCACCAATGACTTAGACATCCCGGGAGTGAAGTGTTACATTGTCTTATTTCTAGTAATTCAACTGTTTGTAATAAAACAAAGCATCTCACAACTTGTCATGCATGTCAGCTTGGCAAACACCTGAGGCTTCCCATTTCAAGTTCTCAAACTTTTGTTAAGTCTTGTTTTGATATTGTTCACTCGGACTTGTGGACTTCCCACTTCCAAGTCTTACGGGTTATAAATAATATGCTTTGTTTTTAGATCATTCTTCTCATTATGTGTGGGTTTATCCGTTGCTAAATAAATCATATGTTTTGTCTAAATAAATCAGATGTTTTGTCTAAATAATATGCTTTGTTTTTTTATCATTATTCTCATTATGTGTGGGTTTATCCGTAATTATATCAAGTCTTTTCAATGTGATCATGTAGGTCAATTTGATAATCACGCCCTTCAAAAATTGTTTGCTTCTATATGCATTCAATTTTGTTTTACATGCCTTAAGACGTCTCAACAAAATGGGAAGTCTAAACACATGATACGCTCGATTAACAACCTTATGTAAACTCTTCTCTTCAGGCTCACTTACCTCAACATTTTTGGTTGAAGCCCTTAATATGGTGTAGCAACTGGCATTTTTCAAGGCAATACTTGACTATAAATTCAAAATTTTATATTTTGAAAGTTTACATATTTACTTTTACGCATAACTATTAAGTTTAAACGCGTAAACTGGAAAACGATCTTTAATGCACAATGGCTTCGGACTAAATTTAGTCTAGTTATTTAGCATGTTATTATCGTTACAAGCACATTTTATCATTTACATGTTTAGGGTTTAGGGTTTTAAAACATTTACATTTGTTATGTAAACTTCCATTTTTACATTTTTCATACATGCAAAATCTACCCAATAACTTTAATACTTAAACTAGCATACTAATACACATAATACACTTAAAAAAATAATAAAAAATTCAAACTCCTTCTTTTTCTTTACCCGGCAACACCTTCATATACCTTACCATCATAATCCTTGTTTCATGGCGTTTTGTTTTCTTTTGTTCCCTACTTTTGCTCCCTTTCTTCCTAACCCACGACCAGAAGTCGCATTTCCACAATTCTCGTGCCATTTTTATAATATACTAGTATGTAGAGTCTTATTGTATTGTAAGAACCATGCTTTGATTCTTATTTTCATAATATACAAGTATGTAAAGTCTTATTTTATTGTAGAACCATGCTTTGATTTCAAATAAAAAGAAGACTTATACACATTCATTCTCATCCCAAAACAAAGCAACCAGGACTCTCCTTGTCTCTCCTTATTGGTTCGGCCATATTGCAAAGAAAAGGGGAAGAATTTTTTTTTTGGTTTTGCTTAAAACATAGCTTATTAGGAGCTTATTTGGTGAAGGGTAAAACAAGGACTTAGGCTGTGTTTGTTTATCTAAAAAAAAAAGTCTTACTGCCTCTGACGTCTGACTGAGTCAGACACGGTCACACTTTGGTGTGTTTTTTTTTTTCATTGCGAGTCACACGATCAAATCTTGAAGCGCTTACCTAATTAGAGGTGGTGATCATGTCTTACTGCCTCTTATCCTTACAAAAACCATTCAACCTCTACAAGCCCTTCAACCCATCCAAACACTCAAAACCCTTCACACTTAATTACTTATAGTGACAAATAATTTTCCGGTGGCTTTACTCGTTGGAAAACGTGGAGAAGAAGTATTTACTGGGAAGGAAAAAAGGGGTCGGGAAGTGGGAAGGAAAAAAGGGGGTTGGAAAGTGATGAGCCAGCATTATTAGCTACGTAATATTTAAAACATATTTAGCTAAGGATATAGTACTATAGTCAAATAATACTTGTACTTTTTTGTATTTCTTAACTAACATGAATTTACATAAAGTTATAAATATAGTTTAGAAATATGTGAAAATTTAGTATGATTTTGTAACCATCGTAAGTTTTCTAATTGTAACTATCGGTTATGTCATTTTTTTTAATGGTTTAATCTCGATGATTTAAGTTATTTACAACATGTCAAGCACCCTAATACAATTTTCATAACTTTCTGTTTGTTTAATTTTTTGAAATAGGTGCTAATCGCAACACGCAAAGCAATTTTGTTAGCATTAAATAATATTAACCCGATTGATATGGTTTGATATATATTAAAAACCAAACAATTAAAATCATTCAAAAATTTATATAAAACCAAACAACATTATTTCATTCAGATTCAAGACTTTATATCTGCCTCTTAACAGTAAGATGTGGTAGTCAGATTTAGACAAAAAACATCTTACTGAAACAAACACGCCCTTAGTTTTGAAAGCTTATTTGGGTTATACTTAGGGTGTGTTTGTTTCATTAAGATGTTTTTGGTCTGAATCTGACTACCACATCTTACTGGTAAAAGGTGGTTAGAAAATCTAAATCTGAACGAAATAATGTTGTTTGTTTTTGTATAATTGTCCGAATGATTTTAAGTGCTCGTTTTTGCAATTTATTTATTAAACCAACGCAATGCGATAATAAATAACTTATTTAAATACGGAGTATAAAACAAGACTTTTTATCATAAATATACCATAGTTAATAAACAATTAAATATATTATATAAAGTTTACAAAACGAGTAAGAGGCAGTAAGACAAGTCTCCCACCTCTTACTGAGTAAGATGTTATATGTCTAACTGGGTCTTACTCAAAAAAAAAAAAAAACATCTGTCATCCTCTTACTGGTAAGAGTAAGAGGGCTAGTAAGACCTTTTTTTAAAAAACAAACACACCCTTAGATTTTTCAAGTGTTCTTTGTCTCAAAACATTCACACATTTTCAAGTAAGCGTCACACTCATTTCATATAATTTTTCACTTCACATTTATATACCATATATGTTTACATTTGATTATTTCATCATCTACACATAAAAATATCACCATGTCATGTTTGTAAGAAAAAATTGTTTATAAAAAAAAATATGTTCCTTCCATTTTTAAAACCTTATAATGATATATATATATATATATATATATATATATATATATGTATATATATATATATATATATACATATATATATATATATATATATATATATATATATATATATATATATATATATAATCCGGATCGATTGAGAAGGTTTTTATTTTGAGAAGATTGAGAAGGTTTTCAAAAACGATAGATTTTTAACTTTGATTCATGTTTTTCAAGCGTAAAACTCATTTTAATGTGATTAAAATTCAAAATGTGTAAAAAAAAATTTGAATCAATGTTAAAAATCTCTCGATTTTGCGATATATGTAGATTACTAAATCATCTGTACAAATTTAATGAATCATCATGATAACTCGATTTTAACAATGATTTGTGAATCAAATTTGTGATTTATAGATTCGATTCACCATAGAATGATGTTTACTTGTGAATCAAATAAAAAACATGAATTAATTTGCTCAAACGAAGATTTCTCAATCTTCTCAAAATAAAAACCTTCTCAATAGAACCGGGGCTTTTATATATATAATGGACTATACGTCTTATACAATATGGAATCGATAAAAAGGCGTTCATCGATTCGGTTATTCGGTTAGTCGGTTTAGTTAGTTCGGTTAATTTTTTTTTTGTAAAATCAAAAACCAAATACCGAATCAAAATAGAATTCAACCTAACTCAACCGAAAACCGAATTTGAATTCATTTCGGTTTTCTGGCTGACCCCGAATAACACCTTATATATATATTTCTTTAATTTATTTATATAGATTTTTGACTTTCTTTCTTTTTTTTTTTTTTTTTTTTTATAAAAAGTGTTTTTTATATTAGGATAAAAGTTTAATATTCTTTTTTATATAAAATATATTATATTTATATAAATTCAGTTTTCGGTTCAGAAAGCCAAAACCATATCTAAAGTGAAACTGAATTTTCAGTTCGGTTGGGTTTGGTTCTAACAAATTCGATTCGGTTATAAGTTCGGTTTAATTTTTTCCGGTTCGGTACAATTTTCATTTTCGTATTCGGTTATTACCCGAACCTTACACATACAAAGAATATAATAATTTAGTAGACGCACAGCAGCAACGTGTTGATCCACGGCATGGAATCAAACACTGAAATACTATATCAATTTTCCAGGCTTGATTTTAATTATAAAATGAAAGTTTCTAATGTTACCTTGGTGGTTTTCTTCGTCAACTGATATCGATATTGATGTTGATGATGAATCGACCTTTCCTATTCCTGCTGCCTCCATGGCCTTAAATATAATTTCGTCATATCCTTGGTTCCTCAAGAGAGACACTAGAGTCTCTCCATCATGATTTCTATCGGTTATCAACTCCTGCCAAGATACATCCTCCAACCCGAAGGCCTCTACCGTGTCATAAAGTATATTCTCAATCGCCACGTCCAAGGCGGTTTGACCAGAAGAGTTTTGGTAGCCCAAGAACTTCTGAAGTTCCCAAGTTTCTTCGGTATGAGGATTTGTGTTGGTTTGTTTTCCATATTGAATAAAACCCCAAATCAAGTCATTTAAGCCAATACGTGATGCGTGAGTCAGAGGTATATCTCCATGAACGTTACTTTCCAACAAGTATTTGCATTCTTTATAAATCTTTTTAAGCTCCTGAATAACATTAGAAGGCATAGGAATTTCCCTCGATCTACATAGCTCAGCTCCTCGATTAAGAAGAGAAAAACACTTAATGTAATCGTCCATGGAAGGTTGAGATGGTTTAGCAGTCAATGGGTAGGTAAGTTAAGGAATGTGGTTTGGTATGAAACTTAAGAAAATAATAATGAATGAACGTGATGCTCCGGTGAGCGAAGAACAATGATTTTTGTTGCCGGAGCTCAAAATCAGGCGTTTTTTAGAGCAGGCTATCACTCCAATTTAGAATTCAACTTGTTGAACAAAGATATACGTAGTATAATTTTAAGTGTCTATTTAATTCTAAAGAGATAAATAAGTTTTTCTTGGATTGAACTGGAAAATGGTTATCCGAATGAAGAAGATAAATGGAAAAGATGGAAAAGAGTTAGGCAGGGGCAATGAGTATTAGTATGAAATAGGAAAGAGATATGTTATTGAATTGTCATCATGTTAAGTTTTTTAAATCAATAAATTGTGAAATAAAAATAATAAAATCTAGACTAATACACCACCACCATTATTTTAATTTTTTTAAATTAATAAATTGTGAAAAAAAATAATAAAATCTAGACTAATACACCACCATCATTATTTTAAGCTTTTTAAATCAATAAATTGTGAAAAAAAATAATAAAATCTAGACTAATACATGCCTTTTACCAAAATGAAGCTCGATTATCTTCCCATGCGTTGTCGTTTTATTAGTTGTTTGAGATTCTCTTCCTTTGTTGTGGACAAATAACTTTTGGTTTTGTTTTTATTTTGGATAGCCAGCTTCATGGTAGGTGTTGAAAAGGACTAAAACAAATTACAAGAGTAAAGTTTAAGCATATCTTTTTAGTCTGTTTATCTATACTACTTTATAATGCATTTAGGCCTTTTAAAATTAGAAGGCTTAAAAATTCAGATTTTTTAAAACTTACTTAGAATAGATAAAGCATTTAAGTTGTGGGCTTCATAAAAAATTAAGATAATGAGCTCCAATCATTGAGTGACAGTGTCACTTCTCTAACTAAAAAATAACAAAAAGGGAGGAGCTCTAACAAACTAAAATAAGGAGCTCCAATAATAGGGTGACACGTGTCACTTCTTAACTAATTAATCACTTTTATTTTTAAATTTAAATATCTTTTTATTCGTTTAATTTTTTTATGATCTAATTTCACCATATTTTCTAAAATTTTGTGCTCTTTAATTCAACATCCATTTTTATATATTTTTATGACTTTTTAGTTTTTACATTTTTAGTATGTTTATTTTATTTTGATTCAAATTTTTATAACTACAACCTTTTTTTCAATCAATACAAACTTGATGTATCAAAATCATTTACTTTTGGAAGAGTGTTTGACGGGTAAGAGATTGTGAAAGTATTTTTATATGTGGGAATAATGATGTCACGGGAAAGATACGAAAAACCCAAACAAACACATACAACTAACAAATATACATTTGGATTGTTGTGAAATGAATTCACTAAGCGCGTAGGAAATTGCGGAGAGAGTTGGGTTAGCAATTCATTTAATATATAACTATATTTATCGCCGATGCTGTGCGCGGGTATCCAACTAGTTGTTTATAATACATTTTCGTGGTTTTTTTGGCACACAAATATTCATATATTAGTAAATTTAGCAATCATACATTTTTATGTTAGTAAAGTTAGTCAGTAAGGACTAACAATGCATAAATTATCTTCGTTATCTCTTACGAAAGAGAAAATATTTGCATCGTTAGTTTTCAGGACTAACGATACATTTTTTTTTGGAAATAATTTAAAAGGGGGCACAAGGGAACTTAGGTCTGTTCGACCAATAATCAACGCCCCAACCACTGAAATAAGAGTCCAGTGATGTAATTAAACCAAAATATTTTTAATTTAACATTTTTTATTTCGATTTTATAGTGTATTAATCGATTTTATATGTTTTCGTCCGTTTTTATACGTTTTCATCTGTTTTTTTTTTAAGTTTTCGTCCTTTTTTATACGTTTTTGTATGTTTTCTTACGTTTTTATACGTTTTCATCCGTTTTTATATGTTCATTCATTTTCATCCATTTTCCTTGCGTATTTATTATTTCTTATACGTTTTAGTATCTATTTCTACATTTTTGTACGTTTTTATGCGGTTTTATGTGTGAATCAAAGGTGTATCTCCAAATTGGTCACTTATCAACAAACATTTGCATTTTTTATAAATCCATTTAACCTCCTGAATGTAACAGTAGAAGGCATAGGAATCTCCCTCGATCTACATAGCTCATCTCCTCGATGAAGAAGGGAGTCTAGAAAGTCAAGAAGATACTTAAGAAGAAAGTGGTTGTAGTCGTCGCCCATGGAAGGTTGAGGTAGATTAGTATTCAATTAGTAAGTAAGAAGGAATGTGGTTTGGTATGAAACTTCATAAAATAATAATGAATGAACGTGGTTGCCCATGAAAATATATGAAAAATATCTTCCTATTTTACCAGATTGTGGCAATGACAAAGAATTAGAACATAAAGATTAAAATGTAAACAACTTGATAACTTTTAATCTTCATAAATTATTTGATGATGATTCCGGTGAGCGAAGAACAATGATTTTTGTTGCCAGAGCTAAAAATCAGGCGTTTTTCGGAGCAAGCTATCACTTCATTTGAGAATTCAACTTGTTGAACAAAATATAGTTTTAAGTGTCTATTTAATTATAAAAAGATGCATAAGTTTTTCTTGGATTGAAATGGAAAAGGGATATCTTTGACATGACTGTGAAATGGTCAAAGATATGAAAGTCCACTTTGACATGACTGTGAGACATAAAGTAGTTTTTGAGTATCTACGGGCAACACATGCTCAGGATTTTCTACTAGCTACCCCCATAGATGGGCCAGGGCAACATATGTCACCGGTGGAATATCGTACTATCCTTAAGTATCATCTCATGATTCCTTTATTTTCGGCTGATGAGATATGCCCAGTTTGTTGCAAGGCATGTTTGGATTCCTTTGGTGAACTCCCGGGCTTCAAGTACAAACACGATATGGTTAGGCTGTTCTTTTTGACGTATGTAGGCGTGCCGGAATCTCCGCCAATAATGAAACACATGTGAACTTTTTGACTAAACCGTTGGATGGAAGATCTACACTTAGACCGACAAACGTTTTGGTTTTTGGATGGGTTGGGGGAAACATACGTATGTAGATCTAACCGGGGTTTCTCCGCTCGCGGGTTTGAATAGCCGAGGTTTTACAGTTGGATAGGTTGCTTTGAAAGCCGCCTCATGAAAAGTGACAAAGCACGAAAAAGCATACATTGAAAATCAACATGTTTTTAATGCTTTCGCGTATGATACTTGTAACACACTGCCGTAGGCGGAAACGCGAGGTGCACCCTAATCAATATACATCACAATAGAGGTGTTGAACAATACTATGATTAAATTTGAAGGAAAGAGTACATTATTACAATATTGTTTTAGCCGACCTCAACAATTTAAAAATAAAGTTTTATTACTTAACGACAAAAGATGACACATGAAGACTCCTTTATGCAAATGTCTTCATGAAATATGCTTACTGACGGTCACCTAAACTGCATTAGAAAGTGGGTCAACTATGAACATAGTTGGTGAGTACACATGTTTTATATATTACAAAAAATCTTCTAAAGATTTCCCTCATGGAAATCATCCTATAAATCTACGGTGTTACAAGTCCAAAATCCTTGAGAAAACATGTCCACATAGCAAAGGAGAAGTCAACCCATCCAGTTACAAGTATCACCCATACAAGTCTTGTAACCTATGGGTTCACAACCCATTGCATAGAAGGTCGTTTATTTTATAGTCAAGCACACATGCAGTAATAATAGTTCACAATTAACACCTAGTATATAATAAAGTATGCGGCAATGCCCCACAAATAAATAATATGCGTTCCATAATATAGTGAACGAGAGGTTGGCCGACCTCTAATAGCGCTATCCATATTATCTACTGCCACACACAAGGAGGCCGTACGAACGGTACATATAAATTGGAAATGTGAACGGAAAACTAACCAGGGACTAATAATGCGAATGTATGAACAGTATATCATAACAAATATTATATATACTTAAATTTAGACTGCTCCGTAACATGGGGAGACTTTGCATTGCTTCAATCAAGGAAGGCTAAAATTTGACTGCTCTGAACAAAGGAGACTTTAAAATTAGACTACTCCAAATAATGGAAACTTTATAACTTAGTGCATACGGCCTATTATAAGTTTAAAACGTACTAAAGGGTCCAAAACAAGTCATAAGGGTTCAAAATATGTCAAAGGGTTCAAATCAAGTCAAAAAAGTTCAAAATATGTCAAAGGGTTTAATAAGTTAATAAAATAGTAATCAAACTTAGTTCAAGTATAATTCATGCATTTCACCTCAAAATGATTAAAACAATTAAAAAGAGGACCTCGTGAATACTCACCGTACTAATAAGCAATAGATTATAGCGATATATAATGTATCATGGAGTCACGAGCTTTAACGACGACCTACGCAAGTATAGTGATCGTGTCTTAGGATAATAACGTAAAAAGGTATATGAGTATATGTGTGTGTGTGTGTGTGTGTGTGTGTATATATATATATATATATATATATATATATAGGGTAGCGTTCTTGTGGTGACCATACTTAAAATAAAAACAATAAGAACCAATCTGAACCGTTAAATACATCCCCAATGATTCTACTAGATCAAATTAAATATAATGGCAATCTTGTGAATAAGTACAAATGGCTGGCCTGTTTAGAAACCCACTTTTATGAACAAAATCATGTGCACCTGACGTTTTTTTCTTCTTCTTTTACATTGAGTTTTAAACCAGTTTTTAATTCTTGAAATTCTTATTTTATTTTAAACTAAAAATGACCGATTATCTTTAAACATTTTAGACTATTACTTCGTATATATTAGCAGCGCAAGGTTGACACAGTATTTTTATACACATCTGATACACTATATTTTATGACACATTTACATTGTCATAGTGAATTTGATTATAAATATATAGTCACACGCCAATTTTTTTTGGAGACATTTGTAGTGTCACGCTAAATTTCCAATACCAATTTTTATGACATATTTGTAGTGACACATTTTTTATGACACTAATTTTTGATACATATATAGTAAAGCACCAATTACATATACGCATAAATATTTTGATACATATATAGTGACACACTAATTTTTTGACACTTTTTTCTTGATTCATATATAATGACACATTAAAATTTTAGTATATATGTCATGATACTAAACTTTTTAATCATTTACCCTTATTCATTAAAATTTTAGTACACTTTAAAAAAAACTAGTATACTTGACACACTAAAAAAAACTACAAAAATTTAGTACATACATTTTTATGTCTCAGTTGACCTTTCAATCCACGTTGCATCACACCCCACATAGTGTGACAACAATCACTCAATATTTTGTTGCTACTAGATGTATATGAGATAAAATGGCTATACAATTGACTCAGCGCATGTGATCTCCACATAGTATAACTATTTGATACATTACTAGTGATACGTTAAATTTTTTACACATTTTTATTTACATACTATAATATTTGACACACATAATTTCTTTATATATTTCAAGTGACAAAATAGGTTTTTTGACAAAACAAATTTCATGATACACTTCAAGTGACACATTTAGTTTATTGATATATTTGAAGTGAGACCCTAGTTTTCTGATACACTTAGTTTTATTGATACCTTTACAGTCACATTTTAAATTTTTTTTGACGCACTTAGTTTCATACCGTAATACATTTCAAATAACACATTATTTATAATATCCATTGAATTGCCCACGTTTGCGTTTTGAGATAAGATATTTTATAATGCCTATCCGCCATTTGAAGTTTCAATCCGTAAGTTATGTCCAGTATGTCCATTTCATCTAATACATTAACATATAACCTTATATGTACTCGAGCTTATAACATGCTCATACATAAAGTTCTAAAATACTCATACCAAAGATCCAAAATAAATCATGTTTGAACCCGTAACTGATTTTTACGCCGTTGACTATGGACTCGAACATAAGATATACAAATCCAAACCTTTTTTTGGCAAGGAACGAAGCAAGAGTTTAGATCGAACCAATTTATTCTCATTAGTAAATTGAATTCATAATAAATCGATTAAGGTTGATGCAAAGAATCTCACCACTGAATCAAAGAAACTACTGATATGTATCCATTTTGATTTCCTTCCATGTTACAGCTAAAAAACAAAAAAAAAGGAAAACTACAAATGAAGACCCAAAACACAAATATAACCGAAGAACCATATGTTGATTTCATGTTGAACCGAAATCATCGCTAGAAAGTAGACAGGAATCACGTAACACAAATTTTCTCGACATGTATCAACAGTCTCGGTTCTGTGACGATTGAAAGCTAGCGGGGTCATCTACGGCGAGTGAATAACATCCATGCTCGTCTATTGTGATTAAGACGAGCCCATGATCTGAAAACATGACTCGAAACCCATTTGAGTTCATTGACTGATCATGGAATGAGGGCATGAGGCTGATCAGTGGTGACGGCGTTTAGGGTTCGAAATAACCATAACAGATCTCGTGATTTCTAAATACACGTTATGGCAACAAAAAAAAAGGAAAGTACATGTTAATGTAAAATTTTGTTCGGAGACGATTTATTAAATAGTGAAACAAAATTAAATATTAAATATCAAACATAGAAGATAGTGATGGACATGGCAGCTGTGGAAGAAGGATGGAACATATAATTAAGCGATTGATGTGAGATTGTGGTTGACATATTCAGATTTTAAAATAAGTGACATCCCTAAAATACCATTAAATATATAGATATTAGTTTTTTATTTTTTTAATTGGAAAAGACACATGTCCTATTTTTATTGGTTCTTATTGTTTTTATTTTAAATGTGGTCATCACAAGAACGCAAATCTATATTTATATATATATATATATATATGTGTGTGTGTGTGTGTGTGTGTGTGTGGGGGTTATTATGAAAAGATTCTTATAATGAAAATAATAGGAAGGCATGTGGAGGTGACATGCGTCACCTTTGTCACATCACCATGCCCTACCCCACCCCCCCACCACCCCCCACTTTGGGGCAAAATTTTTTTTCTTGTAAAAAATTTCCCGTCAAATTTTTTTACTGCATCATTGTTATAAAGTTACTGCATCTCAATCATAATTTTAGTGCATTAAGGTTATAAGTTACTGCATCACAATTATGATTTTAGTGCATCAAGGTTATAAGTTACTGCATCATGCATCATAGTTGATGCACTTAACTATTAACTATGATGCAATAACTTATAATAAAGATGCACAAAGACTTATTAGTGCATTAAAGTTATAAGTTACTGCATCACAATCATGATTTTAGTGCATTAAGATTATAAGTTACTGCATCATAGTTATCATTGTGATGCAGTAGCTTTATAACTGTGATGCAGTAATAAATTTTGGCGGGAAAATATTTTTTTTTGCCTTTTTTTATTTTTTATTTTTATTTATTTCTTTTTTTTGCGGGGACTAATAGTATGTTGATCAGATGTACTAAGATTGGCCATACAATAGCAACGTACTTTTGCAAGTGTATCTATGCGTACTTTTTTGTTCCACTTAATGTAACGAACTTTCTGTTTTTGTACCAATCTACCCCGCCAAACTTGTTTAACCGGCACCAAAATGTTTTTTGCCCATTTTCGCACGTTTTTGTTCGTTTTGCACGTTTTGTCCGTTTTTTACACGTTTTTATCCGTTTTTGCATGTTTTTCGTTTTTTACCGTTTTCGCATGTCTTTGAACGTTTTTGCATGTTTCATCCGTTTTCGTCCGTTTTTGCATGATTTCATCCGTTCTTACACGTTTTTGTTCGTTTTTACGCATTTTCATTCGTTTATACATGTTTTTGCACGTTTTCGTGCGTTTTTACATATTTTTGCACATTTTAATTCGTTTTTGCATGTTTTTACATATTTTCTCCCGTCTTTGCACGTTTTCGGCTATTTTTGCATATTTTCGTCCGTTTTCGTCTATTTTCGTATATTTTCGCACGTTTTCATCTGTTTTAGCACGTTTTTAAACGTGTTCGCACGTTTTCATCCATTTTTGCATGTTTTCAAACAAAAAAGTGTAAAAACGGGCAAAACGGAAACGTGCAAAAATGGACGATAACGTAAACGATGAAAATGAAAACATGCGAAAATAAACGAAGGAAAACATGCTAAAAAGGAAAAACGTCGCGATGACGAAAACATGCTTAAAACGGGAGAAAACGAACATGCTAAAACGGATGAAAACGTGAAAATGGACGAAAATGAGCAAAAAAAAACATGCGAATGAAAAATAACAAAAAATGTGAGAACGGATGAAAAACATGCAACGTGTGAAAATGTGCAAAACGGCAACGGGCAAAAGACGAAAACGTGTGAAAATGAAAGTACGTTATATTAAGTGGGACAAAAAATAGTTCGCGTACTAGATCGGTACATTTGAAAAATGCGTTGCTATTATCTGACCAAAACCCTTAATAAAAGCGTCAAGTATGATGCATAGCCGGTTTGCAAACTTTTTATCCGGTAGCCGGTCACTTGATGGGTAGATTGGTACAAAAACAGAAAGTTCGTTACATTAAGTGGAACAAAAAAAAGTACGCGTACTAGATCGGTACACTTACAAAAGTACATTGCTATTGTACGGCCAAAACCCTTTATTTTTTGCAAATATAATAGGAATCCTTTTGAACTTTTTAATCTCTAGTGACTGTCAAGGAAACAATGTTGATTTCATTCTCTCTTCTTCTCGAAGTCTGACTCAGGGATTGATGGTCATGGACTTACGGTTGCATTAAAGGTATCAACCGCTAAATTTACTATTCTTCCTATGTCAATGCATACATATGTTGTTAAGAAAGGGTTATTCATGTAGTTCCATACAAATTTAATGCTGTTAAATATATGGGAATTTTCAACCTATTAATTTATGAATGGGTCAATATTATCTTTACGCTACAATGGGTCAAATTGGTAAAGTCATGAAATTAGCAAGATCACGCATATAACTACTTTTTCTTTCACAAATATTTTGCTAAGATTTGGTTTTGTTTCGAATTTGAAAAACTAATGTCGTACTTGATATGGGCTTAAACAGTTTTTACAAAATAGGGCAATTTCATATCTCTCCTTCTTTGATTTGGAAATTTCATATTTACTCATACATGCTTTAAAAACATTATACATTATGCACTCAATGATTGTACTTTAGGTATATATGAAATTAAACATGAAAGTATGGGGAGATATGCAATTAATCCCTACAAAATTAATATGTTTCTTTGAATGGGAAGAGATCCGGTGAGAACAAAAACTAAAATAAGAAGAATAAGAAGGATATTTAGCTACACATTTTAAATAATATAGAGAATTTTAAAGGGATGTGCATCTCTTTTTGTACTATATGCATATGAAATGTGTGGTTATAGTTTTTTCTCACCCTTCTCATTTTAATTTTTCTTCCCATTTTATCATAATTCTCAATTTATCCTAATTCTCTTTGAAGAGGCATTGACTTTAGAGCTAATGTTGGAGCCAAAAAAATTTTCTACCACTTTTACTTTTTTTGGAATAGGTTAGCTTTTAACCAACATTACTATGCATATAAAGTTATAAACAAATACAATAGGTTTATTAGCGGCAATATTTATGATTTGCAATTAGGGATGAGCATTTGGACCCGAATCCAGTATGAACAGAACGTCATGTATCTTGAAATGGTATCGACTCCCAATACACGGTACGGTATCGGTACCATGAATTGAGCCAAAAAAAAATTCGGTACCACTAATACGGTACCGGTACCAAAGCGGGAAGTACCGAAAAAAATACCGAAAATTGAGTAGTCATATTGAATTAAATAACTTATCCAAACATCCATTTGGCCCGTTCTTACGGATTATTTTGAGACTTGTCGGCTTTTTTAAGTTTATCATATCATAATAAACTAATATAAGCCGACAAGTCTCAAAATAAGCCACAAAATCGGAGCTTATAAAAAATAAGCCCAATTCAGCTTATGTTAAATAAGCTTAGCCAAACAGGGCCTTAGAGCTGCAGTAGTTGGCTTAAAATATTTACCTAACGTTGTAGTATTATTCTTATTGACAAAGTCGCATTGTATTGTTCATACTCGCTCCGGTTAGTAGACTTTAATATAAAATTCCCTGTAAAATTAAAATAATTTGTTGTCAACTCTATGATGATATTATTTATTAATAATGATTAAAGGGGGTACGAGATTGGTTAGTTCACTAATCTGCTTAACTTTTTAACGCAAATGAGCAACTGAGTGTTTGGCTTTTTACTTAATAAGATTAAATAAGCGCTTAAAACTGAACAGGTTGGTACCTGCTTATATATTCAAGTAGACAAATAGTTTCAAATATGATATCCCAAACACCCCTTAAAGTGCTTATTATAAGCAGTTTATCCGAACACTATAAAATGCTTAGTTTCTTTAAAATAAATCGCTAACTATGTACATGTTTTCATGAATTAAAAGTATGGCATGATAAAAACACTTGGGTGTATAGCAATTTTTTATAGTTATCAACTGTTCATCTAAGTTTGATGACATTAGATATTAATGAAAGTACAAATTGGATATGTTTTTGATATTTATGTTTGATTTAGCGGAATTGGGTCGGCATGTTTATCATTGACATCAATTTTTAAATACAGCAATCAGAGGATTGGTTGAGCATTTATTACACTCTAAACAATGTTAGGCTACTGTGATTGCATCATCTGGTGGTCTGATATAATGATAGCCATGAGACCAAACTGTATTAGATGTAGCAGCAACCTTTGGAAGTTGGATTCTTAATGATTAGTTCCATATGAGTTGGTGAAAACCGTAGAAACAATCAATTTAGGGGTGTTTGTTTAAGCTTTATTTTTCATCTCACGACTTATTGAACTTTTGAAAAGCTAATAACCTGAATTTTTTAGGCTTATTAGCTTATCAATTTGAGTTTAAGAGCTTAAATAAGCTCAAGTATCATGATTAGCTCATAAGCCCTAAAATTTGAGCTTATTGGCTTTTCATAAGATTAATAAGCCCATAGGCCGGATATACGAGCTTAAACAAACATCCACATACCGCAACCAAAATAAGTTAAGTTGATGAAGATATTAAGTAGTAAGCAACCTCCAAAACTACTTCTCTATTAAATGATCTCAATTGTTGCAACTAAAGGTCTTGACTGTTTCGCGATAAAAGTGCAATATTAAAAGCAGTATGGGTTTGGGTAAACCAGGAACTCCTCTGTCAAGTGTCAACTACTCATTAAAATGGTAGAATTTGAAATGAAATTGTCTCATGTCTAAATCTGCACACTTTTAACAAGCATGCATATGCATAGGTAAATAAGCATTGCAACATTGAAAGGTGTATAGCCAGAATACGCTGAGTAGCACAACATAGAAGAAGTCATTATCTTTCTTGTAACACATAATTTTGATGAGGTAATTGTTACATGGTGCATCTGGAGTGGTTCCTCAATTTGGGTTTTCGCAAGAAGTTAAATAGATACCTTTATTTAATATATTTGGGTTATCAGTTGACTAGCTAAGTTTTTTCTATATGAGTTATCTATTGCACTTTGTTTCCGCATGTTTCGGGATTTTTTAGAGGTCACCTTTGCTCTTTTAATTGAATTGCATATATATGTTTTCAAAATTACTTGGTAGTTAGTATGTAGTATAATAGGTGTATAAGGATACTAATTGCTGAATTTTCAATTGTAAAATTTAAGTTAATGTTGATGGTTTTTGTTTACGCTTATATTTATAACAGGTTGTTGACTAGATGGTTATCAATGAAGTATTTGCGGAGGCTGACTGGCGCTTTATACATCAAGCTTGATAAAGCCTTATACTTTAATTTGTATGATTGTTAAGGTTGGGTGTAATGTTGATCAAACTTACCATTGTCATTTAACTTCGCGTCAGATTATTTCATTTTGTCAACTTCTACATCAAATAATTGTAGTAGTGATTACCAAATCAATCACCAGATTCACCCACCAAATCAACACCTTCACCTTTTGTGTATTTTCGGTCATCACTTTTACCAAATCAAATGAAAAGTCACAAACTGTCAAATGTAACCAAAAAATGAACAAAACGTGTGGTTATGGTCCTTATTACGGCAAGTCTGATCATAAAACAATCAATAATGAAACACAAAACCACTTCGTATAGTGTCTTAAAATTTTCAAAGCCTTTACGAGGAACCCTGTTTATTAAGGGAATGTGCCTCAAACCTTAGATGCATGTTTTGAACATGATTATGTGATATTACATATATTTAACACGGTTATCATGATAGTGTTAGACTCAAATCTAGATGCCGAAAAAGCTTTTTACATATATTTCATATAGATATTTCATGATAGATCTAAATCTATATGATCCAAAATTTCATCATGGTGATATCATTATGCTCACGAGCATTCTAATTGATTTCCTGACATAAAAGTTTACTAAACATGTAGTCGGAACATAATCATATATATCTTAAACCTTAAAAAAAATTTAACTGCGTTATATCAGAATTGAGCCACATATGCAACATGTTTTTCGATTGTTATTTCTATTAATGTATTTCAGTTATCTTACTTTACTTTTTATTAATTGGTGTTTAGTTGTTAGTGCATAGCATGAAGACAAACATGTCTTAAGTTCTCATTTTGATTTCTTTGTGAACGTTTACTATGCAGTTTAAGCAATAAATCGGGTTGAGTTCCATAAAGATATGCTTAAACACAAAATTGAATTATCACGTTATTCTTTTAGAACTGCTTTAATATTATCCACTGCAAAGTGTGTACCATTCTACTATAATTACTGCATATTGAATCTTAAAAGATTGTTTCATGATTTTAATTAGCTATTGAGAAAATCGGCCATCGGCCGGGTAAAGACCAAGTACTACTCTGAAAATGAATTTATATTTCTTAACTCATTATTCAACTTAACACCACAGTATTAAAAACTAAGCTAAACTAGAAAAGGACAACTTGACAAGTAAAATTTATTTTGATGTTGTATCTAAGTGTTAAGTTATTCGAAATTTCAATAGAAATAAAGGGGGCTTATTTAGGGTGAGCATCGGGTCACACTTGAACCGACCTGACAAAAACCGACCTGACCTGAAAACCGAGAAAGAAAAAAATTCAAATAGAGAACAGAACCGAAGTTACTCGGTTCGGTTTTAGTTTGTTTTTCTCGGTTTTCGTCGGTTTCGACCTGAACCGAAAACCAAAAATCAGTAAAACATAAATCGAGAACCGAACCGAAGTTACTCGGTTCAGTTCGGTTTTTCTCGATTTTGTCGGTCGGTTCAGTTCTTGATCGGTTTTGCTCACCCCTAGCTTATTACTAATATTATTAAGAAATTAGTTTATGAGCTACATAACTAATGAAAAAAGTGAGCTGATTAGAGGTGACTTAACACCATTAGTCATCCTACGAGCTCTGTTTCTGATTGGATTGGAGAAGAAGATGACAAAAACTGCATTAACGTGCCGCAACAGAAATAAAAATAAAAATAAAATTATAAAGAAAATATTATCAAGGGCGATGAATGGATCATAAAAAAATAGAGTATATTCAATAAAAGTTACACGTACATATAAAAAGAAGTTACGGTACGCCACCTGTCTTTTATTTTACATGTTTAAATAAAATACAATATCTAGCTTCTTGATACCCCAAGAATAAATGATATATATCATTCAACTTCAAGAGTAAGGATCAAATGAGAAGTAAAATTAAAATGAGAAGAGTGAGAAGAAACAATAGCCGCACATTTCAGATGCACCTAAAGAAACAGATGCATCTCCCCTTGAATTTCTCTTCCTCATTTAAAAATGTGTGGCTCAAATTTCTTCTCATTCATTATTTCAATTTCTCTTCTCACTAGATCTTTTCCCTCAACTTCAAATCCTAAATAAATTACACTTTTGATAAGAATGGAAGCAAAACATCTAAAATACTTCGTGGGGAAAAAAGACAGAGGGATAATAATGCATACAAAGGTGGCGCACAAGGAAATTGCAAAAGCAAGGGAGGGTGCCAGAATAACATACGTCCCTGTAATGAATGCAAATGCCATTGCAACCATCGCAATTCCTGTTAGCAAATACTGAAGCGCAGTTATATTAAAAATGCTGTCCTCAAATTCATGTTGATCTTTCAGAGTTTCATAATCATGCTTGAGTACATCGTAGATTTGAAGCCTCATATAGGCGAATAAAACGCAACATGAACAACAGAAGGCTAAAGCATTTGAAACAACAAATGCTTTGTATGCTGCTTTTCGTAGTAGAATAGGCATTCCTTGTTTGAAACCTTCGTTACCGTCGAAACCACCTGGTACTGTAAAAGCAGCTGCAAATGATGCTGTTGCTATGAGAGCGGTCACTACAACAAGACTGTTTCCTAACTGAGTCAGTTTTTGTCCCATTAATCTTTCAGTTTTCGATCCAGAGCTAGTATTTCTCCATACACCCTTTTCCACGGCCTGCATAATTGAGCACCACTTATCAAATTTTAAACCTTCTACCAACTTTTATCATACAGAATAATAATAATAATAATAGTAATAATAATAATAATAATAATAAATTAAATCAATTGTTTCACCGATTTCCCAAACTTATACTAAGTTTTGAAGTAGGAAATGAATAAACTATACGAATCCCGGCCAAAACGATGATATATAGTAACAAATAATTATACATACGAGGTTTTGCTGTGACCCTTAATGCAACACTTACGGATTTAAGTTCTAGTTATTGCTAGAAAAAAGTTTATGAGTTATAAACGAAAAATGATAAAAGTTTAAGAATTTATTTAAACTATTAATACAGTGATAACTTTGTTACCATTTTTAAAATTTTCAATTTTCAAAATTAAAGAAAAGTTATCCACCTTTTATGTATATTATAGATGATCTTACCCCAAAACAAATTGGACAAAATTTGTAACAGCTAAAAGAATCTGAAGCAATGAATTACACTCGAAACTTAATTTATAAGATGTATTAGTAGCCTTATTCTATCTAGTAGTAGCATCTATTATCTATTATCTATTATCTATTATTATTATTAATAATAAAATAAGCTTTTGTACAAGCCTACTAAGCTACCAGCATTAAAAATTCGTTTAATGCACTTCCTTTTTTAGCTACCATGTACAATACTTTTATGCCTAAAGTTTTTAAAAGTGAAATTATTGAAAACAGACGTTTTTTGCAATACGTTTTTAGAGAACATTTAGTCAATGCCTTTTGGTCAGTGTATTTTTGTAAAGTAGTAAACACATTCAAAAACCACGCTCCTCTTCAAAAACCACCCTCTCTCTACACTTCAGAATACGTTTCAATATTCCTTAAAGCAAAACTATGTGCCATACCATTTTCTGTGTCATACCGATTCAAATCCATCAAGAAAACATTTTGATTGATTCATTTGTGTGTTGGTGATGTGTATGATCCACCTGCAGAAAGATCTGGTAAGTACTGATTTATTATAATCTATAGGTTATCGAATTATTAGTTCCATATTAGATAATTTTGTTTCAATTCAATTATAAGATAATTTTCAATCTAACTATTCAAATTTATTTGTATTTTACCAGAATCCTTTGCACAAAACCTCTGACTTAGAGCGATTTGTTTGTACGTTTGAAAAGCAATTAAATTGTTCTTCATTTGCCAGTGATTTGGTAAGTATTGAATCTATTCAACTTTTTTTTTTTTTTTTTTTTTCGGTTTTTGATGTAAATTCCATAGTTACGATGCTTGATGATTCTATAATCTTTATTTTTTGATTATAGTGCAGGGGTGTTTGGTGAAACTGGATGAGGACAACACCAAAGCTTCTGAGGACTAATTGAGGTGAGTTTCGACTTAAATAACCAAATTTTTTAGGGCTATACTTTGAATATAGATTATGTTAATGATTTTAGTATGTTTTTTGTTTATAAAGTTTAGTTTTTGATTTTTTTTCGTATTCTTCTATTCTGGAATGAATTGTTAAACGTGATGTGATTTTTGGAGGAATTGGGTATGGATTAATGGTTGGTGATATGTTTTTAGTTGTGATGTATACTTGATGATATACTTGCATGTGTATTGGGATAAGATTAGGGAACAAGTTTGTGACAACCGACAAATTTAAGGAAGTGCGTTATTTTTTCTTGGCATTAGTCACTGTATGAAGGTATTGTGGGTGCGTGACTGCTGTAAATTCTTTGGATATGATGTAGGGGTTAAAGTTGGAGAGGTGTTGAATCTGTGGATAGTAACACCGGTGTGCAGTTAAGATCTGATTAAGCTACAAAGAAACACAAATAAGCACTAAGAGTCTGCTGTGAGAACAGCAGCTATGGGGCAGTTTTAAGGTGAATTTTAAGGTACCACATAAGCTCTAATTCCCATAACAAGCTAAAACAGATCAATATTGATGACCAAAGAGCCTGAAAAGCCAAAATTACAAGGCTAAAGAGCTTTTATTAGCTTATTAAAGATATGATAATGAGGGTGCTTAAGCACTTTTTCTGGTATTTTTTTTATTATAGCTTACGTGGATTTTGATATTTTTTATTCATCATATGGAGTTATTAATGTGTAAATAGCTACCCTCACCATTTCAATCCATTGTCCCAATTGACACTTAAAAGACTAATAAGAATGGTAATTGATGACAAGAGTATTAGACAAGTGAAGAATTCAATTATGTTGAACATATTTCCTTAAATATTTGTCTTTTTTTTATGGCCAAGCATCCTAATACAGTATACTTCTCTGATAGGTATTACGCAAGAAAACCCTACTCAACAAGCTTTTAAAGTCTACTGAGGAAGAAATGGAACTACAGGAGAAGTAAGTGCTTTTTCTTATCTTTACCAAGTTATTCCTTTCTGATATACATATCTGTAGATGTGATTGAGTTAGAAGTAAAGATCATCATGCGTAAAAAGGTACTATACTTTTCTTCTGTACTTGATATATTCATTCATTTATAACCAGAAAAATATGTAGTAGATTAATTATTGGAAGATTACAAGCATTTTATTTGGTGATGAAACGGGTCAAACGGGTTAACGTTGTATTAAATGAATTTTAGTTGGGGAATAATTAACTACAATTTAAATTGGATAACATTAAATCCAAACAGCCCTTATGAATAAGTTAACATTAAATCTCAGCTTATAAATGATGAGATATTGTGTTGGTGTTTAACCCAAGGCACCAAATAAGCTGCCCCTATCTGCTGGCCTGTTTTTTGTTTTCACTTTTCAGGAGGTTAGTTGTCAAATTGTGTTAATAATCTTGCCATATGGGATTAATGTGTTGATGCAATAAATGAGCTTGGATTATGAGCATGAACTTCTGGCGTAGGGGTAATGTATCCTCATTTTTGTAAGCTGCAAGAAGAGCTGAGCCGACGAGAACATGTACAGCAGGTAATAGTGACCGTAACTGGCAATTTTTCAATCCATAAAATTAATACCTAATAGATAAAAAAAGACGGTGCAGTCGAAACAACCTGTTGCCGGAAACTATTATCCTGTAAGCTTTTCTTTCATTTGCATTTTCAAAGATTGATGTCATTTTGAATTATGTTGTTTTTTTATTATGCTTTCATTCAACTATCCAACTTAAGTGGGACATTCTGCAGATAAACCTTGGAATGTACCGATAAGAGTGAGCTCGGTTTTGGTAGATACATCTATTGGTGGATCCAGCATTGTTGATGGGCAATTGGAGTTGATGCTCCATAGGTATGTTCTTGGCCATAGGAGATTGCTCTATGATGATGGAAAGGGTATTGCAGAGGCATTAAATGAAACAGTTTGTGTTGGTGGACATAGAGGATTAGTTGTAAGAATTCGATACAAAAGTAAATTATAGATTTGAAGTTTCTCTAAATTATAAACTAAATGTCGTGAAACTTGTATTACACAGGTCCAAGGGAAATACTATCTTAGAATCGATCCGGTTGGAGAGGGAGCTTAGTGGCGTCGATCCTATGGTCAAGAAATCTATTCTCCACTTCTTTTGGCTTTCACTGAGCAGGTGAAAGAAACGTTTATTGTTATTGTTGCTTTAAGAATCCATCAACAATATATGTATATGAAATTAGATCATCTTTTACAGGATGTAAATGAAGGAACAAACTTTCAAGCGTTGACTTTATAGGAATGGATCCCTCTAACAGTCTCCCTGATAATGTAGCATTGCAAACACTCCGGGTAACCTCTTATACCTAATACGAATAATACAATAGATAGCAATTTGACCCGTATACTTATGAATAGGCCAGTTTAAGTTTAGTCATATCTCAAACGGGTCAATTTGATATTAGCTGAATGGATTGACACTCACCGAGAGTTAACTTCAAATGCCGACATGTACAACCTCCTATCTTAGAATCGATCCGGTTGGAGAGGGCGCTAAGTAGCGCCAATCCTATGGCCAGGAAATATATTCTCCACTTCTTCTGGCTTTCACTAAGGACAGGTGACTGAAAAGTTTATTATTACTGTTGCTTTAAGAATCCATCAACATATCTGTATATGAAATTATATCATCTTTTACAGGATGGAAATGAAGGAACAAACTTTCAAGTGTTGACCTTTACAGGAATGGATCCCTCCTACAGTCTCCCTGATAATGTAGCATTCCTAACACTTCAGGTAACCTTTTATACCTAATAGGAATAATCCAAGAGATAGCAATTTGACCCGTTTACTTATGCATGGGTCAGTTTAAGTTGTGTCATATCTCAAACGGGTCAATTTGAAAGATTAACTTAAATGGGAATATTAACTGAATGGATTGACAGTCACCGAGAGTTAACTTCAAATGCCGACATATACAGCTTCCTAAGATTATTTTTATGAGCATAATTTGACCATTGTCATAAAATATAGCTTTTTATCATTATTTGTACATTAATTATTTATTAAAATTCTACTAAAATTTTGAAGAGCTTGAGGATGGAAGAGTACTTCTCTACGGATCCCTTCTCAAAGGGTAAGTTTAACCTAACAACTAATAAACTGAGAATTATGTCACACATACTTTGGAATGTTTTTGAATATTTGTGCAAGGATGAGTCCAATGTCATCTGCAAGTTTCGCCTCCCTTTTTGCTTCTCCAAACCCAAGAATAAAAAAAGGCAAAAATAGATCCCGGGATGATCTGCTCCACAAAGAAAGCTAAAAGTTTCAGTCAAGTGGTAGAGAAGGAGCTTCGCGATCTCCTTCACCACAGATTGTCACCTGTACGGTGCAAAACTTAATAGCAATGTAAGTTTTATCAACCAACTTTCTAATTTTTAAGCAATTTTCATTTATAATTGCGCAAACTACGCGAAATGCTTTCATATTTTTAATGACTTTGTTTTTGTTAACCTTGGTTCAGGTCACAAGGGAATTTGAGCCAAATGAACGTTGTTTGCTTATGAAGTTTGTAAAGAGTTGTTCACAAACTCCATTGCTTGGCTTTAAGCACCTAAACCATGTTTGATCATCCACAAGGTATCTCCTTCAACTTTCGTATCTCCCGCTCCCCGGTTGATAAACCAGGGAGAAGTAACGAAAATAATCCAAATTGTTATCAATATAGGTTGCTTGGTTTATCATTTAAGCAACATTGGAGGACAACATCTGGATCGTTTTCGTATATCAGTTGAACAAGGTAAGGATATACAATTTCATATTGTATTTGGATTATAAGTTCATTTGACCTGAATTAGCACTGAATAATTTAAAAAAAAACATTTTGTGGTTTCTTTTTATACAAATTATGGTTAAAAGTGAGTTTTTTCAAAGCTATGAAACAAAACCAAAGCTTTCTTAAAGATATATGGTTGATTCATACAAACCATGTTTTAAAAGTTGAAATCATGGACAAAGATTCAATCTTTTTTTTGGGCTTTGATTTAATGTGTTTTTGGATTGATGATAATCCAATTAGTACTACTATTAAGACAATTTATTGTGTGACCAGAGTTATTGGGATAAATGTAAGGCTTTTTTTATATATATCAGTGTTAAATCTGAGATGTTTGATTCCAAGGCCAACATATAGAGATTTGATCGAACAATCTAAGGTTCACTCAGTTTTACACTTGCATCATGGGTGGTTTGTGTGGAGGTAAGACCTCATCTAACATCGTATATTCCCGTACATATTGTAATCATACTACACTAAATTAAGGACTGTATGAGATTGTATGTTGATTACTGTTGTGACTTATGAATGTCATATCAATGCGCTTCATTTTATAGCCATTAGATGTGCATATTTTGGTCATTTGTGTTATTCAGCAAGCTCTTTGTCAAAGATTTAATGAAATGTAATATGAATCCACTTTGAACTCACATGTGATCTATTGCATATGTATATTCAGAAGGGACACCAATGAAGACAACGATCTCATGTTCGCAGCGGGGATGACGAAAAATACACTCAGCAAAGTAGAGTTTCAAGTGCTTTTAAACCACGGAAATTTGGATAAGTTGAATTTTAGTATGAGAGGTTTTCAAGTGCTTTTAAACCACGGAAATTTGGATAAGTTGAATTTTAGTATGAGAGGTTCTCCCTTTTTTAGATCCTATAGCATTTGTAGGCCTGTCAAAGAGTTCATGATCTTCAACTTTCACTATTTTTTATATATGTGTATAATGGTTTCTGTTTGTATAGGAACCAATTTAAAGTTTATGCATATAGGGTTGTTTTTGGAAGCAATTTAATCCTTACAGTTCTAATAATCTATCATTGCGAATTCTTATTTCAGTTTGGGTCTAAATGTTCTATGGATTTGTGACACAGCAAAATTGTTCTCTTTTTGGCGTCTTCGACAAATAACTTACACAGAAACACATCCCTCCTTATTAGTTACACTTCCTGACAAAATCTTTTTGCAATTGTTGGAGGTATATATATATTTTTTTATTATGCTCGGTATTACCAACCCATACAATAGATAAAAGCTTGCAAAATGGGTGGTTTGGGAGTGTGTTAACGGGTCAATATGGTTTGGGTCGGCTCTTTTTTATTACATGAATGTAACAATTTATGTACACTTAATTATGGGTCATTGATTTGCAAGGTTCATGTTATACTATGGTTCATTATTTTTAATGTTACAAGGTTTGTTAGCAACTTAATTGATTTGCAAGGTTCATGTTATACTATGGTTCATTATTTTTAATCACACATCATTTTATGTTCGAGTCAATCTATTTTAGATTGACAACGCGATGGTTGTAAATCTATTATGACTCACACATATTTTAAATTTAACAAATTTACGTTATTACTTTTATTATCATCTCATTTATCTATTTCTTTAAAAACTAACCCGGTGTCAACGGATCTCTAAGCTAGTCTACAATATATGCATCAAGTTTTTGAAGACTTGATACATTTAATGCTTTCTTTTATAATTAATGCACAACACACTTAATGCTAAAATCTTGTTGCTTTTTTTGTCAAAGACTTGAGTTCTACAAATCATTTTGCAAAAAGTCTTTATCAAGGTTTTACCTTAATGCTTCAAAATTCAAATGGCTCAAATAACTTTTTTAAATAGTTAAAAGTCATGTGTAAAGCTTTACCATTGCAGATGCTCTAACATCTTATGATAGTGTTCATATTTAAAGGGAGGTGATACTCACACCACACTTTTTGATTCATGCACAAATAATTGTGCATTACAGTATTATTGAAAGTCAAACCTTGAAAAGTGAAATGTTGAAAGTCAAAAGTGAGAGAAATGTATGGTGTAATTAATACTCTTATTAAAACACCAAATTACTTAAAATTACAATAATTTATTCACATTATACAACCAATTAAAAGCATATCTACCAAATTAAAAACAACCAATTAAAACACCCCTTACTAAAAAGTACAATTAAATTTTTACAGTGTACAATTTAAACAAGCTATAACATAATCCAAAATGTAAAATAATTAAACAAACTAATTATTGTTATTTTTAAAACACCCTAAAATGAAAAGTACATGTTATTATACACATTATACAAAAATAAGGTTTTAAATCTCTGATTTAGCCGCTGAGACTTAGCGGCTAAATCAGAGCTTTAAAACCTTTAATAAAACACACAAAGCTTCATACAAGCTAACAAGTTGATGGTACATATAGTTTTTGAAAATCGAAAAAGTTTAATCGGGAACTGGTGTCGCCACCGGTTCGGCTAACCAATAAAAGCCATTCGAAAACGAACCTGGTAGGACCCGTTAACCGATACAAACTGTTGAATCAGGTCTCATCAAGATCTATTTCTCCGGTTAATCGTCACAGCGTACACAGTGCCGCAAAACGCGGGTACCCTGCTATATCTATACTACATATAAAAGAAAAACGGTCAAACCCTGAAAAATAAAGTGTTGAAAGTTAAAGGTGAGGAAAATTTATGGTGTAATTAATACTTTTATTAAAAGACCTCATTACTTAAAACTACAATAATTTATTCACATTATACAATCAATTAAAAGCATATATACCAAATTAAATTAAAACCAATTAAAACACCCTTACAAAAATGTACAATAATTAATATTCTTTCAAACATTATGTTTAATCCCCAAATCTTCAAACTTTTATTATTTTTCGTTTATAACCCACAAACGTTTTTTTACACAAAACGATATGTCGCTATAAAATCCCGTTGCTATGCACGAGTACATCGTCTAGTAAAAGCAAAATGGTCAATGTGAAAAAGTGAAAAAGTCAATATGTGAAATGTGAAAAAATTTATATTAGGTAAGAAAAAACTTAAAACATCACAATAAATGAAACTTTATATTAACAGAATGTTTTGGATCTCTATTATGGCAACACTTCAAAAGAAAACTACTAATACACATTGAAAACCGAGTTGACCCGGGATGCTTCAAACCCAACGGGTTGACCTGGTTCAATTTGACCCTTTTTTCCGACTCAACCGTCAGGTTGACCCAGTTTATATTGACCCGTTTTTCGACCGAAACGGTTCAACCGGTTGAACAACCCGGGTTGAACCGGGTTTCAAAACATTATGTTTAATCCTCAAACTTTTATTATTTTTCGTTTATAACTTATAAACTTTTTTTTAGTGTTAAAACTATCTGCCGCTATAAAATCCCGTTGCTATGCACGGGTACTCGTCTAGTCAAAATAAAAAATCATATAAAAACTTTAAGATACAATGTATCATCTAGTTAAGTAATCAAGAAAAATACGAATATTATAAATCTACAAAAGGATTAATAATCATGTTGAATAAACCAACGTTTTTAAGACCCAACGGATATTGCAAACAGTAAACTAATGCCTTTTTTTTTTTTTTTTTTTTTTTAATTTCTAAAATAAAGAAATGGGATAGTTGAAAATTCAAGGTTGATTGGAGCACTGCATCTAAGCTAATGAGGTACGATCCTTTACCAAGTCCCGTCGTTGTCTGAATGTGTCTGTCAGGACTTCGAGCCTGGCTTGGGTGTTTGCATCTGTTGGCGTATGTCCCGACATACAACTCCCCGGCATATTAGTAAAGCGCCGAAGAACCTAACTCTTCGGCCCTAAAGCAAAACCACCCGGCACAATATGCAATCTTCCGGCTAAAGCATACAAGCCGATTTAGATCAAGCAAACCTAGACCAGCGTATACCGGAGGGTTAGACATAACCCTCGACATAACGGACACCTGACATCACCAGATATAAAAGGAAAGGAATCTTGGTCGAACTCGACCCTTTCCAGGCGGAATCCAAACAGAGTAAAGTCAACTCCGCGAAAGAGTCACTATCACCCACGTGACCTTCGGTGAGGAAAAAGCTTCTCACCTATAAAAGGAGCTAAGCTACAGCATTCAAGGTTAACTCGTTTTTTGACTCCATTACATTATATTTTACTCTGACATATAACCATACTTATTCTCAGCCGGGAGCTTGGTCTAGGGATAAAACCCTGGGCGAGGCTAACGCGTGTTACCTTTGTGTTACAGATCCGAAGGGAGCTATTCCGAAGAAGCTCAGCCGAAGGATTAGCTTGTTCGGGTATTCACATATTTTTACCTCAACAAATTGGCGCCATCTGTGGGACCGCTATTCTAACTACCAAGGCTAGAAAATGGCCGGTCCTACCACCGAAACAGGTCCCTCCACTGAAACACCACACGGAAACAACCCCCTAACCTAGAAGAACAAATACCAAGCCACATATCATCACTAAAGGCCTTGATACAACAGCATAACACCCAAGGAAAAATCCCGTTGCAACCCATACGGATCGACTTCAGAGATGAAATCGAAGGACCCACCCGAGTAGAAAAAGAAAAAGATCCGAAAGGAAAGCAGGTCGCGGAGGACCTGCACAAACCATATAAAGATGCCCCCAGATCCCCATTCACACGACGGATAGTAGAGTTCTCTGGACCAAGACATGAGCTACCTAAGAACATAAAACATTACAACGGATCCTCGGACCCCGATGATCACGTCACTCGCTTCTCCGGTGCAGCAAATCATGGTGGCTGGCCAATGCCGGTATGGTGTTGGATGTTCCAGCAAACTTTGGACGGTCCGGCAAGCGGATGGTTCGAGCGATTACCCAACGGTAGTATTGACAGTTGGGAGGAACTTAGAGAGAGTTTCCTAGAAAGGTTCGCACTCAGGAGGAAGTGTCTTAAAGATCCGATGGAACTCATGAAGATCGTGCGGAAAGCTCATGAAACCCTGCTGGAATTCAAGGAGAGATGGACCGATGAGGCTAGTTACATCCCCGGTGTGCCAGAAGTAATGCAGATATCCTCATTCACCAATGGAAGCAAATGCCCGAAATTGGTAAAACGTTTCTCAGACAGAGTTCCCAAGACAGTCACGAAGATGATGAAGAGGGTAGCGATTTGTACGTTCGGAGGAAGCCTACAACACCACGGAGCTCCTAAAGAATGGAACCGTAAGACATACGCAGAGTCGGCCAGATCGAACCTCGCGAGCAGTGAATCTCTCGACAAACGGAGAGGAGACCGAAAAACAGAACAAAAATTCCGTAGCCAGTACAACCCCTACTACCCGTCAAGGACTGATAACTACCGAGGCGACTACCGAATCGAATACAGGAGAGAAAATTCTAGCAACGGAGCTCCAACTAAAGCTGCCACCACCCCCACCTTTGAGAGGGGCACCAAGGAGAGAAAATTTGGACAAGTTCTGCGATTATCATGGTGAGAAAGGCCACCTCACCAATGACTGCTACCAACTCAAGGAACAAATAAGAGTAGCTATGGAGACGACGGCAGTTGGATCATTTATTAAAGGAAGTGAGACAAAGGGAAGAAACCCCTAGAGATAATCAGCCCGCAGAGGGGGCGTGATAAATATGGTATCTGCGGAGAAGGGATAGAAAAAGGAAGACCAACGGCCGAGATGAAGCGGATGAACGTCCCTATAGCTTTCCCCCCATTCTACCAAGGGACGTTTTGAAAGAGCCACGATATCGGGCAGATGTGGAAGGATACACCGTGAGGAGGGTTTATGTAGACCCAGGAGTAGCTGTGGAAGTAATGTACAGAACACTTTTCAAAACTGTGCCGGAAATCAAAGCAAAGCTAAGAGAAGCGAACACACCACTAGTGGGATTCTCGGCGAAGCAATAAGACCCCTCGGAAGATAGACCTAAACGTTTGTTTGAACGACGGCTTATACCGCCGAGCAATAATGACGTTTGCAGTAATAAGGTCCCCTTCCCCGTATAACATTATCCTGGGACGATCAGGCATCGAGAATTAAGGCGATCCCTTCAACCATCCACTCTATGATAAAGTTCCCAACACCAAGGGAGTGGCAACCCGGTTACCAGATCGGTTATCATCTCGGAATGTAGAAGGTTAGAAAAACAGTACATGACGGAAGGGTCGGAAAGCAAGAGTAAGGAATACCCTTCAAAGGAAGAAGAGTACATGCGGAAAAGACGAAGGAAGACGAAGAAGTAATGGTAAACCCCAATTTCCGAGCAAATGATTACCATTGGGGGAAATTTTTCCAAAGAATGCAAAAGGCAGTTAGTAGAACTACTGAAAAACAACAAGGATGTGTTCGCATGGCAACCGGTCGACATGACAGGTGTCCCCCGGAGAATCATAGAACACAAACTGAACGTCAACGTGAATGACAGACCAATAGCCCAAAAAAAGAGAACCTTCTCGGCTGAAACGAACCAGGCAATCAATGCCGAGGTAGAAGAATGGCTAAAAGCGGGAATAGTTCGGGCAGTGAAATACCCTACGTGGATTTCCAACCCGGTTCTAGTAAAGAAGCCGGACGAACATGGAGAATGTGCATGGATTTCAAAAGCATCAATGCTTCGTGTAAAGGACTACTACCGCTTCCGGAGATCGACGGAAGATAGAGTCCGTGATGGGATACAAGTACAAGTGTTTTCTTGATGCATACAAGGGGTACCACCAAGTCCAGATGGCCAAGGAAGATGAAGAAAAGACAGCCTTCTATACGGAACATGGAACTTTTTGCTACACCAAAATGCCCTTCGGCTTGAGAAACGCCAGGGCAACTTATCAAAGGCTGGTAGACTCAAGTTTTAAAGGGCAAATTGGCAGGAACTTGGAGGTGTACGTTGACGATATGGTGATCAAAAGCGGCGAAGTGGAATTATTGGAACATGGCGTATTTAAACATTTGATAACCTCCGAAGAATCAACATGAAGCTCAACCCTAAAAGTGCTCCCGGAGTTGAAGAAGGAAAATTCCTCGAATATGTGGTAACATCCGAAGGAATAAGGGCCAAACCGAAGAAAACAAAGGCGATAGCCGACATGCAATCGCCGAACACTCAGGAGATGCAGAGCCTTAGCGGAAAAGCTAGCACCATGAACAAATTCCTATCTCGATCGGCGAAAGAGCTTTGCCCTTTTCAACAGGTTGAAGCGTAACGAAAAGACAACCAAAAGAAGTACCGATGGGCGAGCAGGCCGAAGAGGCATTCCGAAGATGAAAAGCGTGATCCTCGAGTTACCTAATTTACAGCCCGGTAGCGAGGAAGATCTTTTCGTATACCTAGCGGCCGAAGAAACCACTAAAGCGTGCTAATGGTGGAAAGGAAGGGCAAACAAATGTCGGTGCACTATGTCAGCAGAACACTCCAAGATGCCGGCGAAACTATGCCCTCTAGAAAAATTGGCTTTGGCCCTGACGGCCAGATGTTCGAAGACTCCAAAGATATTTTGAAGCTCACCACATTAAGGTGATCACGGACCATCTCATTCGTGACGTTTTGAACAAGCCCGAATCTTCGGGGAAGTTGATGAAATATGCGGTAGAGTTGGGAGCATACAAAATTACTTATATCCCTAGGAACGCCATCAAGGGACAAGTCTTGGCAGATTTCATAAATGAGATACCGGTCGGAAAAGTAGGAAAAGAAGGAAAAAACAAAGAAGTGTGCAACATCTCAACCGCAGAGGAGGAATGGACACTGTTCACGGACGGAGCGTCTAACAAGAAACTCGGGCGGGTTTAGTGTTGATAAGCCCGGATCGAACGGAATACACTTATGCTCTTCGGCTAAATTTCCCCAGCACAAACAACGAGGCGGAATATGAGGCACTGCTGGCCGGATTAAGGATAGCCAAGGACATGAAAATTCAAGTGCTAAGTGCTAAAGTGGACTCCAACCTAGTGTCAAGTAAAATCAACGGAGAATTCACCACCTACAAGGAAAGCATGGCGAGATATTTGGCTAAGGCAAAAGAGTATATTGGATGTTTTAAGGAGTTCAGAATACAAAACATCCTCAGAGCACAGAACCAAAAGGCCGACGTGTTAAGCAAGTTAGCATGCATTTGACCATTTGACCAAGGAAATACTTGTAGAAGTATTAGAAACACCATCAACAGAGGAAAAGGTCGTTGGAGCAATAGTGGAAGAAGAGGAGGAAAACTGGATGTCTCCTATCATCCGGTGCATTACCGAAGGAAAGTGGCCGAACGATGAAAACGAAGCAAGAACCCTACGGATGAAAATACCCCATTATACAATGGAGGACGATCTTTGTTCAAGAAGTCGTATTTGGGTCCAATGTTTAGGTGCGTGGGCCCACTACAGGCCAATTATATGATAAGAGAAGTGCACGCGAGGGCATGCGGCATGCATCGGTCCAAGATCGGTGGTGGCAGCGTCGGCGAGGATATTACTGGCCGACAATGCAAAAGGCGCCAGGAGGTCATTCAAAAATGCGAGTCTTGCCAAATACACTCCCCGGTTCCCAAATTACCCAAGACTCTCATGACTTCTATTATGTCACCCTGGCCTTTCTTCCAATGGGGAATGGACATGTTGACCCCCTTGAAGCACCCGGAAAGTAAAATATGTCATCGTGGCCATCGACTACTTTACAAAGTGGATGGAGGCCAAACCCACGACAAAGACCACGGGAAAGGAAGTCATAAAATTTGTATGGGATAATATCGTGTGTAAACCCGACGCCACACATAATTATGGCGGACAATGGCGGCAACTTCATCCATGATCCCTTCAAACGATTGGTGCGAAAAGCTCAACATCAAGCGGATAAATATCTGGCTGTGGCACACCCTCAAGCCAATGGTGGTAGAGCGACCAAACAAAAGTTTGATGCACGGTTTCAAAACAAGACTAGGAAAAAGTAGGTCCGGATGGGTGGATGAGTTGTCGAACGTTTTGTGGGCTCACCGAACATCCTTGAAGACAAGCAACGGTGAAACACCGTTCGGTTTGATTTATATGCGAAGCGATGATCCCTGCGGAAATTGGCATGCCTACCTTCGAACGATGATGATGACGAGAAGAAGGAAGTGAAGAGGAGATGCGTTTAAACACTGTACCTACCGGAAGAGAGGACTCGGCGTGAAGAGGCGATACAAAAAGAGGGTGGAGCAATATTACAATCCCGGAGGGTCGAGGTGAAAAACTTCGAGTAGGAGACTTGATCTCTAGGAAAAATGAGGCTAGCAGGCAAGAAGACCAAGGAAAGTTGGGACCAAACTGGGAGGGCCCATACCAAGTGATAGAGCGTCTGATAACGGTTCATACAAGTTACAAACAGCGAGAAGGAAAAGAGGTCACCCGCCTAGAGAACGGTGAACCTAAGGAAGTGCTTCTTGTAGATAAGGAAAACTTTGTGGCTGTTAAGCCCGCAGATTGTTGAAACGGTTTATCAATGAAAACATAACTCCGGGTATCGGAGGCAATTTTCCACATGTCTATTGTTTTGAACATAATTATTGAATGATCCCAGATAGGCTCGCGACCTCGGGAAAAATGATCGATTTCAAAGATGGTTTATATCAAAAGGATTGCCATAAAGTCCGAATCCGGTTCATACCAAAAAAGGGTTGCGGGCAAATATAAAATAGTTCATATCAAAAGGGTTGCCATAATACGAAACGGTTTATACCAAAAGGGTTCTGGTGTAAAAATGGTTCATATCCAAAAAGATTGCCATATACCAAACGGTTTATACCAAGGGTTGCCGAGGAAAAAAATGGTTCATATCCAAAAGGGTTGCCATAATAGAGCGATTTATACAAAAGGGTTACCGAGGTAATAAAAGAAATTGTTCATATCCAAAAGGATTGCCATAAAATGCGAGCGGTTTATACCCAAAGAGGTTGCCCATGACCAGAAAGAAATGGTTCGTATCCAACAAGGATTGCTATAAACCCACCGAATGATCTAGCAAGCAAAACACACACTTGGAGAAATAAAAAAAAAATGATGACTAAAAGTTTCATCAAGCAAAGAAGAGTGCCCAAAAAGAATTTCATTAAACATTGCAAACTTCAATAAATGTACAAACTTCAATAAACAAACTTTCCCGGCGACATTTCCATTACAAAAAGTTAGCTAAGTTTCAATAGGGAGGAACACTAGGCCCCCGTCTTCGCTTTATCCCGTATTCGAGATGAGGTCGAGGCGCCAGGAAGGCAAAATATCCAAACCGGACGATGACGGGCATTTCGTCCTTGGCAACATAAAGTCTTTGCTTAACAAAAGCTCATCATACATAGCCAAATACTTGTTAGGAGCATCTAAATCCAAGTCCCTTATTGGCCAAAATCTTACGCACCTCCGGGAGCGACCAGTTACCTTCATCCAACCACCTGCCATCCCACGGACTAAAGGGAGCAGCCAACTTATACTCACTCATGGCTACGAAGGCGAGCCACAAAAGTAGGAATGAAATCCCTAACAAGATGTGACCGATCAATCTCAAGATTCCCGCGGCGCGGCCAGTTCTGGCGTTGCCGGAAGAGCGACATTCTCCTCCTCATTCTTGGCGCCCCTTCAGTCTCCATCAATTCCTTCCCAACTAGATATTTTCACCTGAGCATGGGACAACTTAGTCCCTCGACCTTCTCACCTCTAAGGTGCATTACTGTTTAGTCAAACCCCTTCAGGATGAGACTTTCACTCCCGACCGTCGCCCGCGACTTTAACTCCCCGACATTTTATCCAGCAAAGTTGTCCTTCGTGACCTCACACCCCATGCTCTTGACCAACTCCCATGCTCCAGGTCAAGACTCCCAGCGGGACCAAAGCAAATCAACAAAGGCAAAGAGCCACAGAAGACCGGACCTTTGGGCAGCCTGGGCATCCGTCCAAAGTATATACTTTCTTCTTCGGCGGGTGGAGGCGGGTGAACCATCAAATCCACTATTCTCATACCCTTCACCTCTCCTTCCTTCGATCGACCACCGTGGCGTGTGGCGGGCGAGGTTCCTCTTCCATGACGCGCTTTACCTTGGCGGCTTGAAGGCGACGTAAAATACAAGGTAAAGGATAAATATGAAAAAGGAATAATAACATATATGGAAGAGAGAAAGCGGACTCACCATCATCCGAGGCGCAGGTTGCTCAAATAGAAATCTCGGCGTCATGATCATTGGATCCTCTTTTGGGATCGCCCAGCATTACATCGACACCGCTTCGGCGTTCTCCAACCTATTCCTAGAATGACCCTCCAAGTTCTCCTTCTCAACAATGGGAGGATCATTGCCGGTGATCTTCGGAGGGATGGTATCGGCTGACATTGGATTGATGTGGAATCCAAATTAACCGGCGTGGGGCTCTTCTTCCTCCGTTTTGGTTGCCAGAACCTCCTCCGGCTGCCAGCGACTTATAACCCCTGCCTTAGCCTCCAGCGGCCTTTTTCTTTCCTTGGCCTCCAGGACTTTGGGGTGACCTGTTGCGGGCATCGATCTGGCCGAACCGTTACCCGATCCGGATCGAAAGGGTAACATGCATCGGATGAGCCCCGCCTACGATATTTATCTCCGCTGGTCATAGCAGCCCTACGATAGCTTCGGCTTTATGAGATGATCGAACATGGTTAAGGCTGCAAAACATGTTAAGTCACAAGAAAACATAAAAGTCTTAAGCTAATTAGATAATCTGCGGGCAAGTACCATTCCCACCGGCATCCTTGAGCGCGGTAACGGATACTTCCATTTGCGCAACAACGGCATACAAAAACCCGGTGGAATTTTTATCAAATCTATAACGTTAGAACAATAAATCGCATGAGGCATGGAAAACTCCCGGTAGGAAAAGGATCAGAACATCGAGTCGGATGCCTCCACTGCATAGCAAAGGGCGACGAGCGATCAATATAAAAGAACGCCTTTTCCAACCCTTCAAAAAACAAGATCTCTTGAAAACAAACCTTGCATTGCTTACCATCTCGCTTCGGCAAAGGTGAACCCGATTGCCCTTGTTTATGTAGCTTATAAAGGCAGAACAGAGAAATCGTGGGAGTAATATGAAGACACGGTATATACTTCAAAAAGTGTAACTCTATGCAAACCTATCGGGACTAGCGCGAGAAATGTGAACTTTATAATAGTGAAGAACATCTAAAAGAAAACTAGAAAAGGGAAATTCCACCTTCAAGGAAATATTCTAAGTACAATCCTATGGCATCATCTCCTAGTTGCCCCATTGTAAAATCAGCCGGTGGGAGTCTCGGATGAAGATCGAGATATCCCAAATTCTTCCACGACCCTTGTAATGATTGCTCGGTCATAATCGAGGTATATTTATCCAAGTCAAATTTAGGTTTTGGTCGCGACGGACCCTGGAAGCGGCCCAGACTCTCGGCGGATGAAAGAGCGGACGGTTTTGTTTCTTAGTGAGAGGGAATGATTACACCTTAATATCTAAAGAAGAAAACTAGAAGAGTACACGGGTAGTAGAAGAAGAGCAAATAAAATCGCGACCAAATAACTTGAGAAGATGGGTGAGTGAAAAGTTTTCTTGTGGTAAAAATGAGAATAACGTGGTATTTATAGGCGAAAAGTGTTGGCGTCGTCGTGGGTGTCGACGATGGCATCAATCATCATCGCCCTTTAAGCTTGCCCATTTAGCGCGTATGCATCATAATATCGCCTTAGCGTGTCTTCTTGGCGATGTCATAATACCACAATTGAAATGAAGTAGAAAAACGGCCGAGCAATACTACACCAAAGGTCATCCACTCCCAATATCATATAATGAATATCCATTAACCTGATACGGAAACCCATGTTGGCGTATGTCGACCACTTACTCCGGCATATAGTAAAGCGAGAAGAACCTAACTATTTGGCCCTAAAGCAAAACCGCGCCGATGACAATATGCGATCTTCTAAAAGCATACAAGCCAATTTAGATCAAGCAAACCTGACCACAGATAACGGGAGGGTTAGACATAACCCTCGACATAATGAACCTTGACATCACCGGATATAAAAGGAAAGGAATCTTGTCGAATCCACGACCCTTCTGGCGGAATCCAACAGTAAAGTCAACTCCGCTCGAAAGAGTCACTATCACCCACGACCTTCGGGTGTGAGGACAAAAGCTTCTCACCGTAAAGGAGCTGCTTACAACATTCAAGGTTAACTCATTTTTGACTCCATTACATTATATTTTACCGACATGACCATACTCATTCTCACGTCGGAGCTTGGTCGGGGATAAAACCACGGGCGAGGCTAACGCGTGTTACTCTAGTGTTACAGATCCGAAGGAAAGCTATTCGAGAAGCTCAGCCGAAGGATTAGCTTGTTTGGGTATTCACATATTTTTACCTCAACAAAGATCCGAGGTGCGTTATGATGAGTTATTGGCATTGTTGGGTCTGTTAAGAGCGTGTGGACTTTTAGTTAAAGGGCTGAAAGTCCTATACGCTATCAAGTCCCCTGTCTTTAAGTGTTTTTGAATTTTTAAGAGAAATGTGCTTATAAACTCATGATGAGTTTTTACGGTGCTTTATGCCTTTGCCTTGAGGCGTGGATGCCCAGGAATTTGATTGTGGGGCCTCGATTTACTTTCATGTTTCAGGCCTGCAGTGCATTTAATGTTGCAATACAACCGTAAGGTTTTTTTTTGTCATTTTCTAAGGCTGCCCGCAGTAAGGAATCTCAATCCCTCTCATTTTCTCTGCCACGTCAGTTTTCTCTCTCCAGCGACCTTTAAGCAATTGAGATTTCAGTAGCGACCATGTTCAAATTTTTCTTTTTTCTTTTTCTTCTTTTTTTTAAAAGTATTTTTATCACAAACTCAAATTTTATTAATAATTAAACCGTTACATAATAATTCAAATAAAATAAAAACATTACACCTTTTTTCATATATTTATCTATTTTTTCAACTTTTTTCAACTAACAAGTTTTAATTTCATTACATGTTTTATTCCCCCCCCCCTTTTTTTTATAAAAGACTTTACAAATAATATCTAAAAAAAATAAACTTAAGTCACAATCATGCCCAAAACACAAAAAAAAAAAAAAAAACCTTCATCTTCAACCTGTGTTGAACACACACATATTAAACATACACACTGAACACACACAAGAATTAAAAAAAAAAAAAAAAGTGAGTGACTATCGGTCGCAAGCACGATCACTTCCCTCCTCCAAGCGTTGGTCGATCGAGTAGCCACACAAAGGTGATCGACTTCAAATAGATCGCATAAGTCGATCGTTTGCTATTACTGCGAATAGCCTAAGTTCTCACTATTTTGAATTTATGAAACTTGTTTCGAGGTGTCAGTTGCGTCCCTTCATCTTGCTTGCGTGTTTATTACGTGTTTCATTGAGCCCACTATTTTTGGTCTTTTATCTTTAGAGCACTCGGTATGGTAACTATCACTTGTGTGTTAACCCTTAACATGCGCGCGTTAAGACATGTTACCAACATCGTGTGTGGCGTTAAAGGGCAAGCTTTAACCTCCATGTTAAGCTACTAACGTGTGTTAAAGTGTTGTGTTTTTGTGAGTTAAGGTTTAACACCCATACCGTGTGGTGTGTTAAGGTTTAACTCAGGTTTTTTTAGTTGAGTTATGATAAAAGTAGGGCCCAAAATGTTACGTTAAAGTTTAACTTAGGTAAGTTATGATAAGGGGTGGTTTTTTTGTTGAGTTAAGGTGAAATGTTGTGTCGGCGCGGGCGCCGACGCGGCATGGTGTTAAACCTAACCTAAGGCACCACCTTGTGCTCGTTGGAAGGATTTAATTCGAGCATAACTTCCGCCTTTCACGAAAGTCCTGCTTTTTCTTCTTATTTTCTTTTCTCAACCGCATCTAAAGAAGACTTTCGATGGAAAAAAGAGGTTTCAGTACGTAGTTTCTTCCCAAGAATCATTTGTAATGGTTCTTTTTTCTCAGATTTTGATTT
>OU343222.1:283855961-283908753 GCA_910596185.1 Chrysanthemum makinoi | reverse complement strand
TCATCAAATTTCACACTTTTGTGTTATTTTGGTGATATTGAAGCTATTCCATAACAAAAATCTGGTTTAGAAACAAATTTGGGCACAATCATTTTTACGAGTAAGATTACGCGTATCAAAACCCTAATCTTACGCGTAACTTTATCCGTGGTTTGATCTTCAGTTTCGTGGTTTACTCCGTGTTTTCTTGCTTGGATAAGCATGAAAATACGTCGAATTTGGATATCTTTTGCCTTTGTGATAGTGTAAAAGATCATTTGAGCAAAACCTAAACTTACGCATAAGCATAAAGCTTACGCGTAGAAATCCTACGCATAAGATTCATCTTACGCCTAAGCCTAGTCTTACGCATAAGGTAATCCTACGCCTAACTTTCTACGCCTAACTTTGTGTCTACGCATAACTTTAGTGCCTTTACCCTACTTACGCGTAAGCTAAATCTACGCGTAACTCTTGATTGTTACGCGTAACTTTGGTGTTTTTACGCATAAGTCCTACTTGGTTTATTGTGATTTCTACGCCTAAGGATACTTCATCAACAAAGGTTCATTCGACTACAAAGATCCATTTTTACCAACACAAGTTTTCAACATGTCACAACCACCATACTCTAACTATTTCCCTTACACTTATTCTCAACGTCAACAACAACTAACTCCACAACATCAACAATGGAATCAACAACAAGCAATTTATCAACAACAATTTAATCAACAACATACTCCACAACTTGCTGCAATTCCACAACCTCAAATGGTTCAACCACCACCAAGTCTTCAAGTTCAACCCTACACAAATGAATTCAATCAACATCCATCAAGGAACACTATGAAGGAACCCACTTGGTTTGCAAAGATGTGTGAAGCTTTAAGCGGCCAACAATCAATTCATGAGGGTGGATCACTTGATAGACCTCCAATGCTCACTCCAGGAAACTACGATCAATGGGTGATAAGGTTCTTTAGGTTTTGTGATCTGAAGAAGCCACATGGAAAGTTCTTAAAGAAGGTTATCTTGGAAGGTCCATTTGAGATGCCTACTGTTATCGTACCCGCCGATCCAAATGCTAATCCACCAAGAGATGTACAATCCAACATTGCTCTTTGTTGCGACCTAAATGAGGAACTTCTACACTATGAAGCCGATGAACTTGCAATGCAATATATCCTCTTAGGATTACCTAACCCAATTCTTCGAAGTGTTGATGCTCAAAATATTGCAAAGGAAATGTGGGATCATATTCATCTTCTTATGGAAGGATCGTACTCAATCGGAGGATTTGGAATCCAAAATTTACTTGGCTTATGAACACTTCATGATTGAACACGGAGAGACACTAGAGTCTTATCATCATCGTTTTTCGGACATCATCAATGATTTGGATAAACACAACATCATCATGCCAAGAATTGCGGTGAATACTAAGTTCTTGAGTAGTCTTGGTTCTGAATGGGAGAAGTATGTCATTTTTCTCCGTCAAGCGAAGAATATGCATCATTCTACATATGGATTGTTGTACGATTACTTGAAGCCTCATGAAAAGGAAGTTGATAGGGAAAGGATTCTCCGTGCTCAAATTGCTCCACCGACACATCCGGAAAATCAACAACTTGCCTTATATGCTCAAAACAGTTATTCTCCTCAACCGGCAACTCAACCAACTGCTACAATCACACCATATGATCCTTCACAGCCTCAATCTCAACAAACTCAATTGGTTCCATACAACAACAACAATGCTCAAGCACTTGTTAGCGAAGCTAATGAGGAATCGATCCGTTGAAGCATTGCAACAAGGATTTGCTATGATTGCTAATGCCTTTAGCCGTTATACCAACAAATCCAACAAACGTATTCGTTCCTCATCTAACACAAGGAATCAAGCTGTTGTGAACAATGGGCGAGTTGAAGTTCAGAATCGTGGTTATGGTCGTCAGATGGCGGTGGTCAAGGGTTTAATGTTGTGGGTAGGAATAACAATAGAGCTCAAGTGGTGGAACAGGAAATGCTCAAAATGGGTTGAATGGTCTTCGATGCTACAACTGCAATGAGAAGGGACATCTGGCTAATGCATGCCCAAAGCCTAGGACTAAGGCGTGCTTATCACAAAGAGGCTCTTCTTTTGGCTCTTAAGGATGAAGGTGGTGGAACTCTCACAGACAAAGAATAGAGCTTTATGGCAAATGCGACTCGGATGATGATATGGAGGACTTGCAAGCCAATGCATTTGTTATGTTGATGGCTAATATGCATGAGTTACACATGAGTGACACAGGCCCAGTGTATGACACTGATGGCTTGTCTCAGTACCGAACAAACCATATTTATCTCGATCTAATATCTCCGCCAACATCGAATCCGGCAAGGCTCGAATGTTCAAAATGAGTCATCCACATCTCATTCGGCGATTTTCAACTAGACCCGTAGTTATATTTGGCGATCAAGATGACCAAAGCGGTTTCCCTTGATAATCAAATTGACTCCGTGGTTATACTTGAGGATCTTCGTAATGATCATGTTGTGACTCACGTTGAACACGCCGAACTTTTGCCTCATCCCGATTTTGCTCGTTTAATACAAGACCAACAAACCATAGTGGAAGAATGTCATGCAATTAATCAGGACTTGAAAAGTAAAAATGCATTGTTAACCAAGGATTTTGAATGTTTACAAAAGCAACTCAACTTTTTCAAAACTCAAGAAAAGCGTGAAAAAGGTTTTGAAGCAGCCTTTGCCAAATCTCATCAAAACGAAAAACATTTAGAAAGACAGATCGTGATCTAGCAGCGAAGAATGCTTTGTTATGCGAAATAGAACAAGCTGAAACATGAACATAAAAAGCAAATTAACGCTCTCACCTTGGAAAATCAAAAAGCTAAAATTTGAGTTGTTAACTTGTCAAAAACAGTTCTCTGCATACAAAAAGCATTCAACGAAGCGAATAGATGATCATCTTGAAGAAATCATCGGCTTGCAAAACAAACTTAAAGAGTTTAAAGCTGTTGTTTACAAACATGGCGAGTCGGTCACAGCTATTGAAAAGTTTACTTTAAAACCAAATCCAAATGGATATGGACCAAATCTTGCTGATTACAAACCTAAGCTTTCAACAAAAACATTCAAACCAAATCACGAAGTTTCGGTCGAGAATATAAAATTGATAATTACTGTTATGAGTGTTGTTGAATATCATCGTCAAGAGGAATTAGATCACGAGAAGGCGAGAGTCGATCAAAATTAGAAAAAGTTGTTTACAACAAACCTTTTAATTATTCAAAAGCGGTCACTTTCGTCACACCAACGGATTCTTCTAACACACCAAGGATTATCATAAAAACACGTCGAGTCTTCTAATGTTAATCCCAAACCGGATTATGCACAAACTTATGGTCCTTTACCTTCCATCAGTGAAGTAAACTCAAAACACGAAAATCGAAAATTCTTCGATATTTTGACCTTTTCATGGCTGACCTCAAAACTTTACAACATGAGATAGAATATCATTCCGAAATCAAAGTTCAACACTTTCAATCGCCTCTAGCGCGAGAACAAAGAGACATTTTTGAGAAAAATCTTTTACCAAATGTTAAAAATTTGAAAAGTTGTGCATTGTCTTGGGAAAAGGACTTTCATAAGGAACTTGGGTTAATGAAGGTCGTTTTAGAAAAGCGAAACATCTATTTCTAATACTAAGCGTAAAAAGAAAATGTTGAGAAAAGATGTTGATCGACTCTTGGAAGATGTCATCTGTTCTGATGTCCATAATGTTGTGCTATTGAATTCTTTGTCATATGCATTGGATTATATCTCTGCTGATCTTGTTGATACTGTGGTAAATGTTGAGAACACGATAATGTGCTTGGTCGAGTCCTTAAAAGTTGAAAACAAGCGATTGTCAAACGAACTTTCAAATGCAATACGTCGTCTTAATTGGTGTCAAAAAGATATTCACGATCAACAACTTAATTTTCAACACAAAATGCCCGATTCGTGCAAAATCTTCGATCCTAAAATTGAGCAACTGGATGATCAAAGCGTGTCTTTTAAGTGTCAAATCTCAAAATATGAACAAGAACTTGTAAAAGTTAAAAGGAATATGGTGTCATATTTGATTTACTCAAAAGACTCGTGATGAAGCATCAAATGAACTTGATCATTATCTTGCACACATTAAAGAAGTTATGCATTTTCTTTGGAAATATTAGGTCGAAAATCAAGATCGATTCACACTATCTTCAAGTTAAGAGAAATGTTAGGAAAGTATGAACAACTTTCGCCTACCGTGATTAAGAGAATAGCCCTAGTAACACTTAGTAATCGTGAACCTAGAATCCCTACTGCCAAATCACAAGTTGCTAGCGTGCTTCCTTCTCTTGAAAGCAGGAATAGTTGCGTCTTTTCCAAAGCGTCCGCACTTCACGACCTAGGAGCACTACATGAAGAATAGGAAGTTGCGACCTAAGAAAAGATCAATAAAGAATGCTAAAGTAGAAGAACACCCTAGGACTATGAATAAGACTCACGTTGCTTCCACTATAGATATTGCGTCCGGCAAATGTAATAGAAATAGTGATGTAACGAATGCTAAACCATGAAGCACTTTTGATATTGATCGATGCACCTTGTGTTATTTGTCGTAAAAGTATGAATTCCGATTGTCATGATAAATGTGTTGCTAAAGCTATCATCTCTCGTTTAAGGAATCCTAAGAACGAGAATACCTCTAGGCCCACTAATCTTTCTAAGTGCATTGCTTGGTAGACCGCCCTCTTTAGATTCTAAGAAACGCATTCTGTCCCTGTAGCTCAGTTTCACCTCCTAGGAATGTAGTACCACCTAGTGCATTCACTAAGACTAAAGCAAATACTAGTTGGAGATGGCCGAAATGGATATATAACACACTAGGATTTAAATGGATACCTAAAGCTATTGTTGTTTGTATGTCTACTATAAGCGCTCGGAACCCTCTAACATTTGGGTTCCACATCTACTTCTATTCCATCATGTAATGCACGGTGTCTGAGATCATTCTCTGGATTGTTGATAGCGGATGTTCCCGACACATGACGAGGCAACCTTAAAGCTGTTATCAAACTTTATTGCAAAGTTCATTGGCCTTTGTCGGGTTCGGGAATGATCACTTAGCAGCTATCATGGGCTACGGAGACTATATCAATGGGAACATCGAAATTAGCGGGGTTTATTATGTGGAAGGCCTCGGTCACAATCTGTTTTGATAGGTCATTGTGATGGAGATTTGGAGGTTGCTTTGGGAGAAAACTTGTTTCATTAAGTGATCTACAAGGAAACGACCTTATATGCGGCTCGCGTAATTCTAGTCTTTACACTATCTCTATGCAAGACATGGTTGCTTCTTCTCCCATCTGCTTACTTTCAAAGGCAACATCAACAAAATCCCGGCTATGGCACCGTCGTCTCTCACATCTAAACTTTCAAACCATCACCAACCTTGCTCGACACAAACTAGTTGAAGGACTCCCACGATTTCGGTATTCTAAAGATCACCTTTGCTCGGCTTGTGAACAAGGGAAAAGCACTCGTGCTCATTTTCCTTCAAAGGTGGAACACGACTCTCAGCATGTGCTTCATCTTCTTCACATGGATTTGTGTGGCCCGATCTTGCGTGCAAGCGATCAATGGCAAACGCTACATCTTAGTAATTGTTGATGACTATTCACGCTGGACTTGGGTCTACTTTCTTTGAAGCAAAGATCAAGCTCCACAGATGATCATCACCTTTCTTATGAAAATACAAGTTCACTCACGAAACACCGTTCGACAAATCGAACAGAAGAGGCGAATTTGTTAACCAAACTCTTCGTGAATTTTATGAGAAAGTGGGAATTGACATCGGACATCTATTGCACGCATACACGAGAACAAAGCGGAGTTGTTGAAAGACGAAACCGAGCGTTAGTGGAAGCGCAGAACAATGTTAATCAATGCTAAACTTCAGATTACTTATGGGCGAAGCTGTATCTCTGCATGCTATACTCAAAACCCGTCTATGATTACAAAACGCCACAACAAAACACCTTTCGAGCTTGTCCACCACAGAAAACCGAATCTCAAACACTTTCATGTATTTGGATCTCTTTGCTATCCGAATAATGATCGTGATGACTTTGGAAAGCTCAAAGCCAAAGTTGACATTGGAGTCTTTATAGGATATTGTGATAATTCTAAAGGTTTCGAATGCGGAATCGTCGAACAAAGGAGGTTATGGAATCGATTCATGCTCATTTTGATGAACTTACGGAAATGGCTTCGAGTATAACGACTTGGAACCGGTCACAACCGCTTAAACTTCCCCAAACCCCATCATCGGTGAACAAGCCCCACTTACTCGTCAACAAATGGAAAGGTTATTTGCTCCGTTGGTGGCGATATTGATGAGCGTGCTCGAGTGTATCCATTTGTTTCCATTTGCTCAACGATAATACTCTTATACGATACACACGCTACAACAACTACGGTTGAAGAAGCACCACCGATTGACTCCAACACAGCAGTTGAACAAACGCTTCCAACAATGATGAACGGTGATGATGTTCGAATGAAGTACCCCCACTGCAGATTTTGATCCAAATCGTTCTTTAACCCGTTTGCTAATGAGGCTGCGCACGATGTCGGAATCTTCAACAAGCCATTTGAATCCTCAAAATCGCACAATGTATACCAACATCAACCCTCCACACATAGATGGACAAAAGACCATCCTCTGGAAAACATTATTGGCAACCCGAATCAAATAGTCGTTACAAGACAAGCGTCTTCACTCGAGATGGTGAACATTGCATTTATGCACTCACATGCCAATCTGAACCTAAAACATCAAAGGCGCAATGACAAAAGACAACTGGATTGAATCCATGCAAGAAGAACTCAACCAATTCATACGTCTTGAAGTATGGGGCTGGTTGAAAGACCAACGAGGGTCTCGTCATTGGTCTCAAATGGATTTGGAAAAACAAATTGGATCTTTGAAGGAAGCGTTATCGAAATAAGTCACGTCACGGTGGCTAAGGGTTATCGTCGGGAAGAGGGTATTGACTTTGAAGAATCTTTTGCTCTGGTTGCTCGTCTTGAGGTTGTTCGGATATTTCTAGCGTTCGGCTCATATGAATATGACGGTCTTTCGGATGGATGTCAAAGCTGCGTTTCTCAATGGACAACTTAAAAAGCGGTTTATGTCACCAACCGGAAGGATTCATTGATCCCAGTTCCCGAACCATGTCTACAAAGCGAACAAAGCTCGTATGGTCTCAAACAAGCTCCTCGGGCATGGTACGATAAGCTATCATCTTTCCTCATTGCCAATAATTTCACCAAAGGTTCGGTTGACCCAACTCTTTTCATACAATATCACGGGGCACATATCTTAATTGTTCAAATTTATGTGGATGACATCATTTTTGGGTCTACACATAAAAAGTACTCAATCGCTTTTGCAAAACTTATGAAGAAAAATTTTGAAATGTCCATGATGGGTGAACTTACGTTATTTCTAGGACTGCAAGTTCATCAATCACCCGTGGTATTTTCTTGAGTCAGTCCAAATATGCCCTTGAATTGTTAAACAAATTTGGAATGCAAACATGTGACACCTATGCCACACCAATGGCTCATACCAAGAAGCTAGAGGCTGATTTACATGGGAAATTGGTGGACCCTACAAAATACCGTAGTATTATTGGGTCTCTCATGTATCTAACGGCTAGCAGACTTGATATTGTCTTTGCCGTATATCTTTGCTCCCGTTATCGGTCGCGACCAAGCTGAAACCCACCTCTCGAGGCTAAAAGAATCCTCCGATACATCAAGGGAACCATTAATTTGGGGATCACGGTATCCAGAAGGATTACGGTTTTGAACTAATCGCTTTTAGGCCGACCACGCGGGATGCTTAGACTCACGGAAAAGTACTTGGGGCTTTACAATTTCTTGGTGATAAAGCGGTGTCATGGCAATCGAAGAAGCGAGGATTGTACATCGTTGTCCTCAACGGCGAGAATATGTAGCCATGTCGTCGTGTTGTGCTCAAGTCATTTGGATGAGAACACAACTCAAAGACTATGGTTACGTATTTGATAGAATCCCGATGTCTGCGACAATCGGACTGCCATTGCGATCTCGTGCAACTTCGGTTCAACACTTTCGAAATCAAAGCACATCGATCTTGATATCATTTCATCAAGGATCACGTGGAGCGAGTGCTTGTTGAATTATATTTTGTGGAGTGAGAATACCAATTGGCGGATCTTCTCACCAAAGCCTTGCCTCCCGCTAGGTTTAATGAGTTGGTCCAACGGATTGGTATGAGGTGTTTGACTCAAGAGGAATTGGATGACCTCCTAAAAGCAGTCTTAAAACACTGTCAAACACCAAAACCTCTTTTGTAAATATTTTTCAAAAACAAAATACAAAAATATAAAATACGATAAAACAACAAAAATATTCTTCTATCTATTTTTCTTTCAACATGGCAAGTACATTTCTTCCGTCAACACTCTAATCTTTCAAAATTCAGTATTTTTATGATCAAGTGTTGAGGGAGAAAATAACTTAAGCTGTTTCAAAACATTCGTGTACTTGCATGTTACTCTATTCTGGTTGTTTCTTTTATCAATGGTGGTAAACTTTTACGGTTCAATGACACTCCTCGGACTAAAATTTATAACCTTTCATTATTTTCTTAAGTCAAAGGGGAGTGTCGTCAAGTTTCTTTCTTAAAATCTTTGTTTGGTAACCAAAATGGAAGTTAAATGGCTTTGGATGAAAAAGGAAAAGGTGGAGGGACCAAAACCGTCAAAAGGTTAAAGTCATTTTAATAAAAACACCCCACCTAACTTTTTCACATCACATTTATTACTACACCAAACTCATCCTACGCAAAATCATTCACAAATCCGTGTTTTGGATCATCAATTTGTAAGTGATTTTGTGTTTATAACAAGTTTTAAACAATGGTTTTGAATTTTCATAAATCAATGGTTAAATCTTGAGATAATGTGATTTTGTGTTCTCTGGCGTAAGTATTGAACACATAATCATTGGTGAGTGTTTGTGGTTAAAAATATTGTGTCAAAATGTTTTAAAGACATCAATGATACCATTTTATCCTCAAAACTTACCCGAAACACGAATTGATTGAATTTTGAAAATTAGGGTTTATGCATGGGTTTGGGTATTTTCAAATGTGAATTTTTTGGTCAAAAGATTGTTGTGTAATGGTGTTATGATGGTGAATTGATGATATATAGGCTTTAGATCAACCCAGAAACACTAATTGTTTAAGAATTAAAGTTTAGGGTTTAATGTTCTTAATTGGGTATTTTTGATTCACTTGAATTGGATGTTAAAACTTGGTTATATCACTCACATAACTACTTAGAACTACGAGAAAAACTTTGGTGCTATCCTATGGCTAGAAATCATATCGTAATTTATGAACCTTAGGGTTTTGACTTAGCGTATGACTTTCTACAATGCTTAACATGATTTCATGCCATGATCATTTTAAGATGAATGTATAAGTTAAAATTGATGATATGATGATGATTTTTCGGGCTTGCTACTCATAAAATTCAGAATCAAGGTTGTTGTTACTCTACGCATAAGGATCACCTTACGCGTAGAAAATTATGCGTAAGAGAAATTTACAGCGTAAGCTTGCAGCGTAAGGTTCTACAAGGGACTCTGGCGTATCTGTGAAGGATATCGTAAGCGATGACTCTACGCGCATAAGGTCTACTCTTACGAGTAAGCCTTACAGCGTAAAGGTTTTTATATCGCCTCTGGCGTAAGCTCTACGCATAAGGTTACTCTGTTCCTCGGCGTAACATTTCTTACGGCGTAAGCGATTCCTACGCGTAAGCTTGTGCCTACGCATATAACCCCTGTTTACGCATAAGCTACCATTTCTACGCATAAGCCTTGATCAAATCTTCATAATGAATTGTTGCAGCGTGCAAACTTGTAAATAAATGAATCATAAGCGTCACGAAATCCAATAATGTCACTAATAAACTTAATCGTTTGAATATGTTGTGTTAAATAAGTGATAACATAAACTTTAAAACTTAAAGTTAACTAACTCACGAAACTTATCGCGACGTCATTGGACTATTAGACAAACAAGTGACTTTAGGACTCGTAACAATCATTGACTTTATACATTCAATAATTAGACAATAAAACCTTCCGTTGACTAACATTATGTCTTTCGATATGTTGGTTCTTTTGGCTAATGTTATTTGAGATCACGACATGGCTGCTCAAATGAATGTGGATGCACGAGGTTCTCACAATTCTTGATATCTTCCCTAATGGCTATCCAGAAAGATTGTAAAGAACAATCTCAGAGTTGACTTTGAAACCCTCACATGCTTTGAATCTTCTTGCTTGATTCTTTGTGGATATTTTAAAGAATCATCCCTACGAACATGCTCTCACACTGCTACGATGCGGAGATCTACATACAACAATTACGGAATTCAATGCAAAGGATCAAAGGTCAAAGTCGCGGTGGTGTGACGTTAAATCACAAACAAATCACCATCACACATGCAGATTACGGGCGTTCTTCTATTCACGACATCGAGCCAACCGACTTCTATGCCACACCTCTTGAAGAGCAGTTACGCAATTCGATGGATATTGGCTATGATGAAGCTTCGGGAATTATCACTAAGCATTCTCATGTGGAGCTTAAGAACATTCCTCAACCGTGGAGAACCCTCTACATCATCTTTACCAAATCGGTCTCGTGGTGATAGTGGCTATGAGCATCCCAAGCTCATGGAACTGCAAATATTTTACGGTCATTAATCAACAAAAGGACATGAAATTGAAGCCGCTATGGGAAGACATGATGTCATTTCACAAGAAACTTGGCTCAAAGATTCCCTATGTCAGATACATGAAATTGTTGATCGAGAGCACTTGGACTTCATCCGATATTCCGGAGGCTCAATGACCCGATAATCACGATATGTTGGTGAGCCTACCCTATCGGTCGAGAATCAAGGAATCGTCAACAAAGAAAGCGGTGCGTCTTTGCACGATCACCTTCGACAAATGAAATCAAAAGCTTGAAACATACAAAAGGTATCAAGTAGCGATGCGAGAAGGCAAAGTTGGTCATCTCGATGAAAAGCTTACGGAACACCTACTAGGAGAACCGAAGAGGAAGTCTTTGGAAGTGCGGAAAGCCGAGAGAGTCAAAGGAATGTCCCAAAGAGGAAACCTACTCCAAGAAGAAAGTTCCTCTAAGGAAGCGTTCCTATTCCGATTTCTAAGCTTGAACCGCAAAGAAAGCTAATGGGCGAGGATCAGGTTACTTGCGGATCGATGAAGAGACTTTCTACTCGAATGCACGAAACACCTCCTTATTGCACTAAACCTCCAAGTCCACCGGTGACAAAGGAAAAGGGAAGACTCACGTACTTGTGCCTTATGAAAGCTCGGATAAAGAAGAAGAGCAAGCGGATACTTCATACAGGAAGAAGTTCAAATTCATTAGACTCAACCGTGGCAAAAGAATTTGCAAAAGATCAAATGGGTGGCCGGAGGGTCAAGTGGTGCGACTCAACCTTCACCGGTCACGATGCGGTTAATCAACCCGATAAGGGATCTGGTGCCACCACTTTGGTACAACAACAGACACGTGTGGAGGACACTTGAAGAACCGAATCGAGAAGTTAGAAGGTAAAGGCGATAAAGAAGCTGCAGCCCAAAGCCAAAGGCGATGAACAAGCTAAGTCACGGCAATGAAGAAGATGTTGAGTATGATCGTTTCTTCTAGATAGTCTGCACAATCAAAGGAAGAAACTTCGGAACCACCAAAGGACCGAGTCTCCTCATCTCATCATCATCAGATTCATCTTCTCACTCTTCACAACCACCATCAAAGAAATCAACCAAATCATCATCGGATCATTGAAGAAGCCAACTCCATCTTGGATGTCTCAAACTAAGAACGAATCACCAAAGGCGTCAAAGGAGTCGAGAAGAAAGACATGCTCTATAGAAAGTGAATTTCATTGATCAGGAAATGAGAAATTTAGAGAAGCAGGAAAAAGATAGAGAAGCAGGAAAAAGAGATAAAGGGAGGATGGTGGTGGTGACAGGTGATGGTATAACTTGATTGATTAAATACGCCGTTAGTCCTTAATTAAGCAAAACAATTAAAACCCCATTTTGCCCTCTGTTGACTGACAGAAAATTGGTCAAAAGGACTCACAACGATGAAAAATCCAAGTTTTGTCCCACTGCGAAGCTTCTCTACAAGTTTAGGGACCAACGGTGTATTTTAGTCAATAAAGAAAGAATGTGTTATTTAATGTGGCTTAACCATTGCCCGATAGGCATTGTATAGCAAATTCCATATAACTTATTTAAGAGTTAGCATACAGTTTCTTAAATTACTCTTTTTTTCAATTTAGTTTTTATTTTCACAAATTTAACACTAATATTTTAATGTATTTTTCTCCGCCAAATTTTTTTATCAAATTTATCAAAGTTTGATTAAATTGATTCTTGACTTTAACTTGCAATAAAAATGTTTAATTTCGCCTACATGGTTAGAAACTTTTGTTTGTTTTCTTATCATATATAAGATAGGATTTAAAAAAAAGTTAAAGTATATTAATTAATTTAATTATGACATTATAAGTATATATTAAACCAAAATTAAAACGCGGCCGTTTCATACTGTAGCTATCCTGTAGCTTTTTCCCGCCAAATTATTAGTAGGCTCATTTGGCCCAACCTATGAATAAACTGCTTTGCTAACCAAGGCCCTTTCCCATATTTTTTTACGCCGCATATAAGCTGTGAGATATTATATCCAGGACATTCCGATTCATCCACGGTTCCACACAACATAAAGCTTTTAGATTTGGAGGTTCTTCATACTCAATCAAAATACAAGAACTATGGTCTCGAGGTTTGGGTCTTTATTTTGCCATAAATATATTTTTCTTTATGCTTGATTCATGTTCAATCATACAAATATACTCAATCAAAACACAACAACTCACGGTTTTAGGTTTAGCATGTATGAATTTTTTTTGCCCTAACGAAATTTTTGTTTATGCTTGATTAAGCCTTGAAATCATAGGTTTAGGGAAAATGATTTTGGATCAAAAGATTCATTAGCGATAAGTGATAAGATCAGAATTGTGGTTTCCGATGACGAGGTCTCAATTACAACAAGCTGGTGGGTATCAAACACCAATCGGTAATGGGTAGAGGTTGTGGTCGTCCGATTGAGAAGATGGTGGAGTGCTGGAAGGCAGTGTTGAAGTCAGACCGAACATCATTTGCTTTTGATTCTGCGATAATAAAAAGGCATGTTCTTGCTTTTGATTATCGGTATTTCATGTTTAAAGCTGTATTTAAAATAACAAATTGAAGTACAGAAAAATAAACCATTTTCAAGGGGATGTTTGTTTGAGTGATATCACGTTTCACTAATTTTAAGTTATTATTTTTTGAAGAGTAATAATCTCGAACTAAGGTTTAATGGAAAGATTGTTGGTTTGTAAAACTGTACCTTCCATTACGTCTTCACAAAATTGTGTTTGTGGTAAGTTTCTTAATTGCTTAGATTTGCCATTATAATTGATTTGTGATTTGTGATTTTTTCCTTTTTTTGCGGCATTGAAGGAATGGTTCGTGACCAACCTTTAACAAACTCTTTGTAAGTTTTATTAAGCTTAAAACTAAGTACTTACAGATTTAAAGTTCACGATTGCTTATATTTTGTGCTTATGCTTATGTCCGACGATGAGTTTTGGGCACATTTCTCGGGCTAGGATATACGTGTGTTATCGATGTTAGCCTTTAGTTGTTTTCTAGCTTCATTTAATTTAGAATTGTTATTGTTTCAATCAGGATTTCGAATTTGAGCCGTTCGGTTGTTTTGTTACGGGGTGTTTGGATGAACAAATTTTGGCACCTTATGACCCTATTTGATTTTGCTTATGGTTTATTCATGCGTTCCCATGTTTCACGGTGTACTAGGTATGTTCCTTCATTATTTATCCGCTAATATTTCTCAATTTTTTCTTTACCTAGCGATAGACAATCGACCACAATTGTTTTGCTTTGTTTCAGTATCTGCAGACCGGCCCTTGCAAATAATGAAACATTTTGGTACATAGGTGTCTCTTTTCTGCTGCCATTATTTGTATGGGAGAGTAACAATGGCGATGATGAATATTTTATGCATCCCGTGTCTTGGCGGGGTAACCACTCATGGGTTGTGATTGCAGCCATGAACGATATTTGGCGCCACCTTTGTGTTTAAAGATCTGTGACTCATATAGGTATATTTGAACCAGAAAGTGTACATTTGTGAATTCCCTATTCTGAGCCTACCGTTACATTTGACCATACATTTACGATTTGTTATTGCTCGACAGGATGCAAAAGCAAATGGCGCCATGGAGGGTGATTGGAATCTTTGCTTATTCAAGTATTCATTTACGGTTCAGTACGCTAATTCCCACCTTTATGCTGATTCAAGTAGCCATTTAGCCCACAACTAACTCCTAAGGATATTTAAGAGCTACTGAGTTACATACACACCTACTTTTTAAATAAGCTTCTAAGCGCTACACTATTGTTAGTCTCAAACAGGTCAACAGAAACACTTAAATACATGTCTTTTGGCATTTGTTGAAACCAATGCATGGTGTTTATAGTTCTCTTTTGTATTGTAAAGTTTTAATCTCCATTTCATTTGCCAGTACTTTCATGCATCAGTTGGAACCGATGTGGTAGCCACAGGACTACGGGAAGTTGGCTCACGGGAAAAATCGGTTCTTTGAAATGTCAGAAGTTTGGAATCTTAACATTTGCAGGTATGTAATGGTTCTTAACTATTCAAATTCAGATACTTTTTAGGTTCACGTCTCAAAACTTTTATAAAATGAATGCAAACTGCTTTTGGTGGAAAATTCCCGTGTATTACGTAAATTGCGAATTATGCACCGAAACCCACATGGTACGCTGTTTTGTAAGTCCTGGCCTGATTCGAGTGTTCGATGCTTTTGGGTTGGTTATCAAAGGATCGAATTGCTATGCCTAAAGGAGATATAGCCCAATATCAAGCTTTATTCGGTTATTACAGGTTGTAAGCTACCGGTAGCATTTCTGTTAATTTTGGTTCCCATCTTCTTTAAACCATATTTTTTAATTTCGTTGAAACAGGGTACAAATCGGATGTCATGTGATGGGTAAGATTCATTTTCTAGACATAGACGCACAATCACATATGTTTAAGATGTTTGATACTGAAATGATTATTTTTCTTATGCTAAAAGGAGGGTCTAAAGTATTATAATCATTAAAGTTTGTATAATGGAAGAACAAGATATACTCTTGGCTCTTCTTAAAATCTAACATATCCTTGAAATTTACTATACAATTCATTGGAAGGATGAGTGAGTAAGAGACTACAGATTGGTCGACTTAGATTGTTTTGTCAACAATTAACGAGCTTAGTAAACATTGAGAAAAAACAGAACATGTTTAGCCCGTTAAGATCTCGTTTTGTGATTGTCACCACACTGTGTTGTCTATCTGTTGGGGTGAAACGCTTGAGCCCGGGAAACTGGTCGCGCAAAAGGAGAAAGCTGCGGTCGAATCCACGAGTGGACAAGAAATCAATCTCCAAACAGCAGACCAAAGCTACCACTGTAACAGGTACTTATTATTAAAGCTACAAATTCATCTACCTATATATTAATTTACGTGTGTACTATCGATCAATCTTTATTTTTTGTTTTACGTTTCGATATCATGATCTTTTTTAAATGTATGACATTTGAATTCTAATAGTATCTTTGCGCCAAATTCTATCATTAAAAGTTCTTGATTTAGTTGTCTATCTATATAGAGGATCATTGATATTGTTTGAAACTGTTGCTAAATAAAGGAAAAGTCCCGCAGCAATGTAATGAGGCTGATGTCGATCATGCGACTATGTATTAAGAAGTTGTCAGCTACCAAGCGTGTGTCAATATTGGACTTTGTTAGGCATAAGATAACTAGAGAACCTAGGTTAAAACAACGTTGTTTATATAATGGGTTACATGAAAAATTTATGCTAATCCATGTTTCACACGGCCAAAGAAGCACCGGCTTTTAATCTCATTATGACTTGGTTTAAAAAAATACGTCAATAGATTAAAGTACAAAAAATGGCCAATTTTATTAATGCACAATCACCTCGGCTAAAAATTCACCCTAAAAAATTAAGCGCGGCATATGCAAAGGATGCAGTCTATCGTATCATATTAATATTGCCAACCACTTGAGATATAAATGATATAGAATGCATAAAGTGATAAAATCCTGTTTTTCGTTAAACGTTACTTTTTCTATACAGTAATGACTAATGAGATAATAAATGTAACAATTACTAACTTTTTCATCAGCAAGAGGATATAGTGTACGTAGTGAAGTCTTCTACTAACATCATTATATTACGTAATCTATATAAGCTACTTTCTCAAATTTATAATCCATATATATATATTTTTTAATTTTATAATTTAATTACTCACTGCTAAAAATAGATAAAAAAAAATTTGATCAAGTTTATCATGTTACCTTTGATTGAAGTTAATGTTACAAATTTAAAAAAAAAAAAATTACTTAATTAATAAAAGCTAAAACTCTCATTCTGCAAAAAATAAGAGAAAAATGCAATAATTATTATATTTTTTCAAACTGTGTGTATTTTGTTGAGAGACAATTATTTTGAGACGAAGGGAGTACATAAATAGTATGTGTTTTACATTATGCTCCCTCCGTCCCATATTAAATGTCTAGGTTTGACTTTTCAAGTCTTTCTTTTACAATTTTAACTTTAAATATTTTTGCTTGTGTTATATAGTATTAGATAAAAATAATACGTAGTGGAAATACATTTAAAACTCAATCTATTCATATATTTTGCATCAAATTTATATAACACAACCAAAAATATTTGTGGTCAAAGTTAAGAAAGAAAGAATTAGAAAATTCAAATTGAACATTTAATATAAGACGAAGAGAGTATCTAAGACACTCAATATAAATATAGCATCACATTTCGTTGTATTTTCTATCTGACAAAAACCTTCTTCTATATCCTACACCTTAGTTTTAGCAAATTATAATTGGCGGCACGAGAGGATTTGTACTCAATCTTAAGGTGTCCTTTCCTATGCCATTCAAATGTATGTTTAAATATAATCGAGTCTAATGAATTAGAGATTATGAGTTCAAGTTTTATTAACAAAATATGTCTAGTTTATTCAAAAGTATGTTTACCTTATTGCTTTATAATGGTTTAATGCTTGTATTTGAGTTTATTTAACGGTTTAATTGTTGAACCAAGTACTGATTTTGACAAGTTTTATCTTTAAATTTATGCTTCGCATTGTGTTTTGTTCTAAATTTAATTTTTTTGTTATATTCAAACGCATATATCTTTTAGTTATAATCATCTAATTACCCACTTTTAAATAATGAACCTCTTTTCTTTCGATCTATGCACTTATTTATTTATTTGTTTTTATATTTCTTATTATTAGTATGAACTTTTTTATTAAAAAAAAGAAAAATATCATCTAATTATAATCAAGTTTAATAATTGTTTCACTAAAGTCATTCATACTTTAACTATAAAACTCACCCAAATTTCAAAATTATTTCATTAAAGTCACTTAAAAAAAAAATCTTACAAAGCAACTCAATTTTTATGAGGAATTACATATATATCTCTTTAGAGCCTCATAATTGCATGTATATCAAATCAAAACTCATAATTTTATATATACACACACACACACACACACACACACACATATATATATATATATATATATATATATATATATATTCTTCAAATGCCTTAAAATTGTCAAATATATCCAAATGATTATTTTAAATATATTTAATAATTATAATTGATATATAAAATGATGATTATACGCTTATTCTTTTATTACTATTTTTTTACAATTACAAAATATCATTGTTTTGGTTTGAATTTTATCATGTTATTTGATCTATATAATAGATGGAACGATGGATGGTGCTGTTGATATTATTATTCAAGATTCGTCGATACCGAATACGGTTGAGTCATCAAACATAGTTGCTATTTCTTTTCTTTAAAGATGGTTAAAGGATATTTGTAATTGTAGTAGTTATATTTGTAATAATAATAATAATAATAATAATAATAATAAGGATATAATCGTCATTTTATATATCAATTATAATTATTAGACATTTTTTTCTAATAAATATATTTAAAATAATCATTTAAATATATTTGACAACTTTAAGGCTTTGAAAAAATATAGATGCAATTATGAGTTTTAGTTGGATATATATATATGTAATTATAAACCTTTTGAGGGATATATACCCACAACTTTTAATATCGTGCAACTTTAGCAAATTTTATAGGTAAAATAATTTTTACCCTTAAAAAAAATATGTTTGGCAAAAATGTATGTGCTTCGTCAATGACTTATGTGTTTTTCGTCAATAATGAGTCTTCATTGCTCGTTTTGATTTAATTTATGCGTCGACTGTTTTTTACAATTCTTCGTAACATGTTATTGCTCGTTTTGATTTAATTTATGTGTCGACTGTTTGATTTTAGACATACGAATTGATGACTCAAGGGGAACACAATGACTTTCATTCGATTGACAGGGAACTGTATGCAACTCTTGTATTCGACCTTTGGCGTGATCCTATGGAAGCAATACAAATGATGGCCATTTGGATGTGGTTGGAGAGGATGCTCATGTGATGTCCTGAATTGACTCGGAGGATCCTAAGTCACAATGCTCAAGTGAACGAAAAAATAGGAGACGAGGCCTTACTTTACTGGGCTTGCATTGACAACATGCGACTCCTATTTTCCTCTAGAGCCGGAGATTTCCCTTTAATGAATATGCTCCTCAAGGGAGACATGCCCATTAATTTTGTTCGCCAGCATCGTGAAGTTTCTATAGATGGAATCAATGAGTTGATAAATAATGTTTGCGCAAAATACTTCAAGGACATATGGGATGGCGCTATAGCAAGAAATGCTCACATGGATTTTATACAAAGCGTGGCTAATCAAGAGCCGATGATTCGACCACACAAACTCCAAACCCAACCAGAAGACAGGACTTTGTTTGTAACTTTCTCGAGAGGGTATCCTGTGGCTGAGTGGGAAGTAAGGCAGTTCTTTAATGAACTATTTGGCGATTGCATCGAGTCATTTTACATGCAAGAAGTTGCTATAGGTGAACACCCGTTGTTTGCTAAGATTGTGCTATATCAGACTTCTTACATGCAGGCCATACTTAGTGGTGGTACAAAGGTAAAGTTTACCATTAAAGGCAAACATGTGTGGATGCGAAAGTACATCCCTAGACGTCGATGAATATGAACTATTGCATCAAATAGTAGTTGTTAGCCTAAATATGAACTCTTAAGTACGTTGTGGTTTCATCCTAATAAACTAAATTAAATCAAGGCATTGGTGTGTTTAAATGGAAGTTTTAGACTCGTCTTCATTTGTTATGTGGCAAAACTACTGTACGCAACCTAACATATAAAAGAAGGAAGGGCATGGTGGTATGCAATTTTTTTAAACGAGCGTCTCAGTATTTTCACATTTCACATTCACAAACAAAAAATACCTCCTTTGCAATGGCTCAAACCGTTTACATGTTGTTTAAAAGTTCTTCTTATTTATTTATTTTTTTTAATTAAATAAAAACAAACTGAATTTTCATTCATTCAAATAAAAATACAAATTACAATACATAAAATAAACAAAATACGTAAATGAAAAAACATTACGAAAATATGAAACTACATCAAATTATCAATAAACTAGTTTCTTCTTGTCGGTGTCATTGCCAAAGATGATACATAAGATCTCGTAGAAGATTTGCGTATATTGTTTTATCACGCAATTCTTTGGCTTTCTTCTGTTGCATTTCGTATCTCTCGAACCATTCTTGTTGTATATGTGGTTGCGGACTAATATATAACTTGTTGAATTCACTTATCGCATACTTTTCTTTCAAAATCATGTTATGCAATATGATGCACGTGTACATGAGTCGCAACTTGTTCGTAATCCAAGCACGCGCCATGTTGGGTAAATCAAAGGCTCGTTCAATATCTTTTCGTGCACCTTCTTGTCGCCATTTAAATTTTCCACGTTTCTCGTCTCGTGCCACCATAAATGTTTTGACAAAAGTGGCCCATGTCGAGTAAATCAAGTCGGCTAGATAATACCCTTTTTTCATACGTAACTCCATTTACTTCAAACGGAGCAACAGAGGCGTTGTATTCAAGAAGTTCGGCGAATAATAGAGAATTATTTAATATGTTAATATCATTATTCGCACCCGCTACTCGAAAATAATGCATGCCAAATCCACAAATCGTAAGAGGCAACAACTTCAAGCATTATAGTTGAATTTTTTTTATCACCTCTATGAAATTGATCGTGCAATGATTTTTGGCAGTTTTTTCACTTTCAATGTATACAATCAATGTTTACAAGCATACACGAAAACCCATGAATCCTTGCATATATATTTCGAATGTCATTGTAGTCGGGTTTTCTTAAAAACTCAGGCATGTATAAATAAATCAATAATGCACTTAGCAAAATGATCTAGAAAATCGCGTGCACATTTTGACCCACTTATATTCATCAAATGCATCGGGTATTGTGTCGTATGCCTATTGGTATATGACGTAAGTGCATTTAATAATTACACTAAAACCCATTAGACCCGTACAATCGGGTCTCACTACAAAAAATCAAAATGATCAGGAAGAGGATCGCGAATTTCAATATAAGTTTGAATATCTTTTACAATTATTAAAAATTGTTTACTGTTCATACGATAGCGGTGCCTAAAATAATACTCCGGGTATTTTGGATTATCACCAAAATAGTAGTCCACAAACGTTGTTCAACAACTTCACGTTCACGGTATATCGGCATATGCTTAAATGAAGTTCGGGCTTGATTTTCAACGATTGGTGATACTGATAATCTTGCGTCATAAAGAAAATATCATTTTTATCATTGACGTCTGAAAAGTTAACATATTCTTCATCGGAATTCATTGTTGTTTAGAGAATGTGTGTAAAAATTGGCTGTATATTTGGGTTTTATATATGGCGAGCTTTCCAAGCCACCATACCCTTCCCTCTAACTAGGGTAAATGAAAATAATATATGTAGAAATAAACACAGAGAATTGTAGGTCAGTGTATCTATTTTCAAGTCTCATTCACGTACTTTTTAAATAGTATAATCTGAAAGTATTTCCTAAAGAATGGAGAAAATGTTTTATTAACAACGCTAAAATAAATTTTGGCCAAAAAAATGCACTATTTATTTACTACATCCGTCCCAAAATAATTATCCTCTTTTGACTTTTTGAAGTCTTATTTTTTCACCTTTGATCTTAAATATTTTCGTTTGTGTTATATAATAGTTGATATAAATTATATGAATAGATTGGTTTTAAAATGTATTTTTTATTTATATGATTTTCATCAAATATTGTATAACACAAACAAAAATGTTAAAGATTAAAGTTGATAAAGAAAGACTTTAAAAAGTCAAAAGAGGACAATTATTTTAGGACGGAGGGAGTATTAAAAAAACAATGGACAAAAAGTTCAGTTATAAAACTATGACGAACAAAAGTTTAGTTCGAATATGAAAAGCTTTTGTGTTATTCCCTTCATATCACAATTATTATCTTCAGACAAAAAAAATAATAGTAATAAATAAGAAAAGTAAAGTTTAAAAATTTTGTAACATTCTTTAACCAATCAAATGTCATATATATTCACTAAACACTCTTTTGAATGGTTGACACAAGAAAATTACGACTATTTTGAACATTTGAAAATGAAAATTGGGACAATAATATTCGGCAGAAGAAGTACTAAAGAAGCCTCAAAACGGAAAAAGTCCTAACCGTTGTTTAGTAAAGCGCTCTAATAATTGTGGAACTTTTAAAAAGAATAATTACATGCAAACTAGAGTAAATTACAAATTTCATCCTTATGGTTTGCTCAAATTGAACTTTCCATCCTTGGTCTTTCGAATGTGCTGGCGCCTCCTTGTGATGAAGTTTTGTGTTCGTTTTAATCTTTGTTCAAAGTAAAAAAACTAAAATACCCTCTTCTTCAACCTTCTTTACATTTCTCTTTGAATTTCTATTTTTGTTAATAAAAAATTATAAACACACTAGCAGATCTCCAAACCCTAAACTGATTCTCCTTATCAATATCAAATCCATTCATCATCATCTCATCAACTCCAACTTTATGACACACACACACACGTACACATGTACACACACATCTACCACATATTGTAGATCCTACCAGGAACTTGATTCAAAAGCGTTTCCTGATTAGATATAACGCAGGTGGAACGTTCTCCTAGCAAGAAACCTACTTTCAACGAAAGAACATTCATTTTTGCTCTCGGCTTCGTCGCTAATGGTAACGAGTGTGCGCCCCTTTAGAGATATGGGTGAGCAGACGACTCTCGTAGTTTTTTTTTCTTTTTTTTTTTTTTTTTTTTTCACATTTCAAATCAAAAAGTGTAAAATGTGTTATAAATTTTTCATGTATCTGTAACACGAATCATAGATTTGTTGGTTACTAGGCAAAATATTAGAATACAACAAATACCTAATTATAACCCTTTTAAAATATCCCAAAAGACCTAACAAAACTCATCTCCAAATAAATATTTACTCAAATTAACCCATAATTAACCAACGAATCTTTAATTGCCACCTCTAGACTTGCTATTTATATTTTTCCTTCAATCTCTTTTAGTTTGATTATTAGATTAGGACAAAAAGAGTGTTTATTAGGTTTTCTTTATATAAAATATTCATGTTTTTTATTTGCCTTACAATATTGACAATCTCGCCGAAACGGCAGGTAGTCGTCATAAACCTCAAGTACACAAAGACCTTGGTAGGGGCTTATTAGGTGAATATATTGAGATAGCAAAAGAAAAGTTCAAAGAAAAAAAAGTGCAGAAACAACAATTAGTTTGCGTACATCATAGCCAAAAAAGCACGACTCTCTTAGATAACAATATGACAAGAATCACTAAATCTTTTTTGTGTTCTAATTGAATTCGATTTAAGAAAGAATCTTTATTTTGTTTAAGTACTTTGGAAATAAGCTTATTTATATTGTAATAAGATAATGTAAATACACAATTAGGTAGTTAGAGCATTTTGGAATTTCTAGGCAAGACTCACAAGACTCAAAGTGAGTTTACTTTAAAAATTAATACTAACGTTGTAACTTTTGAGGATGAGAAACGCTTTGATAAAAACTTTTGAATTGACTAATTCATATATCCAAATGATCCACACAAAAGAAACCTACTCAAAAACCCCATACAAAAACCCTCCAAAAAAACCTAACAAAAAAACTCACACAAAACGCTCCACAAAAGACCTACACAAAAACCTCACTAAAAACACTCCACAAAATAATAATAATAATAATAAATAACCTCACACAAATCCTCACAAAACCATCCAAAAAAAATCTCACAAATCCTTTACGCAAACTCTACAAATTATTTAATCAAACCTTTGACCAAATCGAGGAATGAGGTTAGTGACAAAATTGTTGTTGAAAAATAATTGTCACGCAAATAATAAAAATAAGGAGGAAGGAGGTTAGTGACATCAATTTTTATTGAAAATGTGTCACTAACTTGAGGTAATGGGAGGAAGGAGACTTAGTGACACTAAAAGTAGTTACAAAAAGTATTCACCAAAAATGGGAGAAAAGAGACACGGTAACACCTAAATTTTGTCAATAGTTGGTCACTAAATGTCAAATGAGATGAAGAAGGGACTAAATTAGGGATTCAAAATGCATTACAATAAGGCATCACTAGCTAAACAAGGATCCTTCAACAACAATGCATCAACATGTCATTGGTAATACTAGAATGATAGTAATGACTTAACATACCTAGTAGGAGGATGCTACACACATGATAGTGGGCCGGTGAAGCTAGAGAGATCTATGAACCTCAAAAGGTCCGTGAACATGAAGTCTAAATAAAGTTCAGAAACCTTAACAACAAATGATGAAAATGTACTATTTTTATTTTATTCTTTATTGTAATTGAGAAAGTAGGAAGAAGTTGTTATGCCCAATTACGTCTGCAACTACTTAGGCTATTTGTATATCCAAATAGGGGAAATTTATTGTTGGTCATTTTGAGTGCTCAATAGTCTCTGACTAGTACTTGAACATAACGTAACATAAGCATAGAATTAGTCCATGAGTGAATATACTCACCGAGTCATCTTCAGAGTTCTTTAGAAACAAAAAAATTTGCGCCATTTCTTGAGGCGGAAAGTGAAGCCCTGAACCAAATAAGATGATAACTCATGCTATCTGTATATTCAAATAAAGGAAGATTATTGGGACAAAAATTTGACCCAATTGTTTCTGAAAATATTTGAACATAAAACAGACTGAGTTACTCATTGATGAGTTTCATGAGTATTGATAACATCAAATAGTCCTGAATATTAAGTGTCAATTTCCCCCGACAATGCTCGTATTTTATATCATTTATATGGATTTATGCTTATTTTCCTCTATATTTCACTTTCAGGTAAATTACGAGCATTGGAGCTAAAGAGACGCGGATTTGGAGAGTTTATTGAAGATATATGACATGATGCTCATTTTGAAGATGTTGCAGTAACTCCTCCACGTGCAGCCATACAGAAGTGTGGCCGAAGAAACCAACTATACGGAAGATTAACTCCATCCCAAGATTATGACGTAACTATTTCCACAATTACGGCGTAACCATGATTTATTGAAGATACGGCGTAACTCATTCCTGATGTTACACCGTAACCAGCTTTTCCAGAGCAAATTACGAAGAAATGGATGTTACTGCGTAACTCTTAACTTAATTCTGTTGTAACAAGATCTGGCCTATAAATACCGCTCAAATTCCTTCATTTCTAATCATCCCATTTCACACACAACATCAGTGAACGTGAGTAGAAGTAAAAGGCAGATCCTAGGGAGCATACGGAGCCATCTCCAAATGAGAAATCACCCCCTACGAAAGCATTAGCATTTTACCTTTTTTACTTTCAATTCATGTATTTCGTAATGTTAAACATTGATTTGATTGTTTTAGTTAATATGAGGCTGCTAAGCACCTTGGTGCGCCTAGTTATGATTCCTTAATTGTTTTGTTTATGTTTATATTGCTTCCGTATAATTGTTTCTAGTGTATGCATGCATAGTTTGTTGGTAGCTACCCTTGTTTCGGTAGTTTTGAATTGCGGTAGTGGCTAGTTACTTAGAAGATATGACCAACTGACCCTAAGTAGGTAGACTGAATGGGAAGGGTAAGATATGACCAAGTGACGACCCTTCTTCGCTTGTGCGATTTGACCAACTGATCACCTACCGTTTGGATGAACTTAAGAAGTAAGGGATGAGTGTTTAAGATGCTAGTGTTCGGGCACTCATTATTATGAATCTTGCATGTAGCGGTACTTAATGACTTGGCTTAGGGGACTAAAAACAACTGGACTTTCGACGGGTCACCTAACATCTCCAGTGGAAACCTTTGCTGATAGGTTAGGACGAACAGACCAAATGCTGTCCTAGCGACTTTTACCCCCACTTGAAGTAATTGGAAGTAATTAAACGTAAACTTAACTTGATAGGATGAATAACTAGGTTAGCACACTTCTCCCCTATTGATCACAACCCTTGCTTTTACTTTCTATCTTTTATTTTCTTGTCTTTAGTTTTAATTAATCATTTCAACCTATTAAAATCTGTGACACCTAAACTTAGTTTAAATCCACACAGCAGCTCTTAGGCGACTTGGTTTTACCAAAACTACACTACACACGAACAATTATCTTGCCCGTTAGTGCATTAGGGTAGACCATAGGTATAACAGATACAATATAAATATTAAAACACGGTCGATTAAACACGCATCAAGTTTTGGCCGATGAGCAGTTATTAGGATTTTCATTAAGTCTTTCATTTTTTTTTTTAAATTTTCTTAAATTCTCACGATCTCTTTTCAAGTTTCAGGTACCATGGAAGTTGTTAACATTGATGACTGATGAGTGCTTATTCACTCATCATTTTTACCCATCTAAGACCGCAAAAACGACCAAAAAACACCCAAATATGCTCAAAATGTGTTATAAATGTCCTCGGAGTGTGTTTTATGTCTTTCATGTACAAAGGATTGAAAACAGGGCAAAAACGGACAGAATTGAGCTTGGAATGGAAAACATGCATTCTTGGTGAGCCTGGAAGTGGATTTTCTACATTTTTGAGCAGGGATACATATTTGGGAGTGAGCTTGGGGAATCAAATGAAAAACCTATCCCTAAATCCAAATTACCATTTTACCCTTTACCCAATTTATCACCTTTACTCTAAAAACGTTTTTCACTTAAAACAATTATTTTTATTTACAACAATTATTTTTATTAAAACCAATTTTTATTAAAATTATTTTCTTGCCTTAAAAAAAAGTTTAAAACAGAAAATACAAAAGTTTTATTTACTTTTAAATAGTTTTATCTTAAACCCTTTCAAAATACCCTTTTGAGCCCCTTCTTTTAAACTACTTGAACCTCCCATAACCATTTTGAACCTCTTCTCCTATTTTACCCCAAAGCAAATTAAATCCCCAAACCAAACTTCACAAAAATGGCGCCAAATCCCACCCCTCCTGTCTTCTTCTTCGGTCACTATCTCAAACCCTATCTCTCTCGGTCCCTTTCGCTCAAGCCCCACACCCACATGGTTATATGCCACGGCTGGCAATCCCAACTAGCTCATTGGACATCAAGATGGACGGCTGTGATCTACTCCTTGGTGCCCAAGTCCATTTTAATGGCTGAGATGAATCCAAAGAAGCACAAAGCAAGCCAAGAGCTCATTTTCTCTCACAAAACTAGCACAAGCTCAAAACTGGAAGACCCCTAAGACTAGTATAAATAGGAGTAGGAGAACTTGTAAAAAACTTTGTCTAGAATTTTTGTTCTAGTCCAGCATTTACTTTTGTGTCTTTTAAATTTATGTAATGTTTTAATTTAATTTTAATTCAGTTTTCATTCCATGTCTTGTATTCGTCTATGAATATTCAGTTTTTTTTTTAGTTAAAACCTGTTGCTTTTTTTTTCTCAGTCCATGGTTATCTAAACTATTGCTTAGTTTTCTTTAGTACTTGAGTTGTTTGTTTGAGTTACTAGTTGGTGTTTAAAGTTTCTAAGTCTAAAACGTTTTTCTAAAATCTTTTTCTGCTCTTAAGAGGGTGTTTGGATTGAGCACAATTTCAATGTTGTTGTCAATTAGTTAGTAGGAATTTGAATTAGTCAAGTTTAGAATATGTTTTTAAGGCTTTCTCAATCTAAGTTTTAGTTTGTCGAATTCAAGTTTTGTGTTTTTAGCTGTTTTATCAAAACTGTCATATTTTTTTTTGTCCAATACAGTCACTTGCATCAATCATTTTAAGGATAATAATGGGCTAAAAGTTAGTGTTAAATGGTTTTTCTAGTTCTCAACATATCCTAGATTATTTGTTTTTAGCATGTTTGGCATTTAGAGTTGTTTAGGATGCTTATTTTTGCCTCAAAATAGCCCCATTCAGCCCATTTTAGTACTGTTACAGCAGCCTATTCAGCCTCCTTTAAAAGCTTGTTAAAAGCTCAATGAAGGCTGCCATTTAGCTTTTTAGGAAGCCTTTAGTACCAGCTCTACATGATTGGCCTTATTTAGGATTTTTCAAGTGCTTTAATAGCTTAATGTTAAGCTACAATACTCCCTCATTAGGCTCTTAGGATTGTACTGTTACAGCAACTAGGTAGCAGTTTCAAAACAGTAGTTTTTTTTCAGCTTATTGATGTTTTCCTCTTAGCTTATTAACTCCCTTAGGTTCTTTTTAGTGAGACTAGTTTAGGTATTATTATTTTCAGCTTATTGTAGCTTGTAGAAAGTCCTTTATAGCCACTATTTTCTGTCCCATTTGTTGCGAAACAGCCACTGTTTCAGCAGCTTCTTTTTTTTTTCATTTTTGTTGCTTTTTAGTGCTTAAATTTTGCTTATCAAGTCGCCTCTATGCCTTTTAGATAATGTAGATTAGAATATTAGCTTTTGATTAGTTTTATTCGTAGCTTTTTGAGAGTTTTTGTTACCTTTTATTTTCTTAGTGTCCCTTTAACTATCCCAAAGCAAAACAGCCCTCTTGGGCATTCTGTGATGAAAATAAGCAGTGTTACAGCTTGTTTGTAGCGTTTAGAAGTTTAGTTTTTATTAAAAGTTCTCATTTTAATCTTAAAAGTAAGTTTTCAAAAATAAATAAATAAATAGCCAAAAAGGGGAGGCCAAGGTTCGAACATGGGACCTCCCCCTTAGGAGAGTGTTAGTGACGTACCTGTATGCATCGCGCCCTTGGGACTTTCTTGTTTTAGTTTGTCAAATCAAATACTTAACTTATGTTTGCCCATTTTAGTTTATTTGTCTATTTAGCTTTTTAACTGCTTATTCCTATAAGTTTTTTCCCATTTATTTTTCTTAGGCTCATCTTAGTATCTAGTAGTTTTAGAAATTTTTTAGATTTTTCCAATTAAATTTAATATTTTTTATAATTTAATTAATTTAATTTAGTTTTTAATTAAGTAATAAATAAAATAAAAGTCGAAAAAGAACTTTTTCCAAAATTATTTTAGTCGCTTTAGAATGTAGGAAAATTAATTTTAAGTTTGTAGGGTTAATATTTTTACATTTTCACTTTTAAAGCGGCGTCGGGAGCCGCCGTTGATTTTATTAATTACGTTTTAAATAGCTTTATGTTTCCCGTAGTTTCCCTTAGCATTTTAGATTAATTTTATGACTCCCGTAGATTTCCTTAGTGTAGTTTTATTGCTTTCCTTTAAATTCCCGTTTTACGTTTTATTGCACTTTAGTTAATTTTAAGTTTCCCTTTACGTTTATTGTTGCCTTAGATTAGTTTTTAATTTCCCGTAGTAGCTTTAGCTTAGTTTACTTGCTTTATTTAAATTCCCGTCATTTAGTTTAAAATTCCAAAATTTAAAATTCCTTGTATTCAAGCATCCAATCACAAACCTCAAACATCACCGTCAATTCACACCTCGTTGGGAAACGACCTGGGTAATCACTTGCCCGGTATCACTTATCGAGTATTCACGGGTTTTTCGTGTCGACCTTTTTCCTAAAAGGGTCGATTTGCGATTCTCTCGCGGGTATTTATATTTGATATTTCTTATATATACTATTCCAAACGAATCAAATTTTGGCGCACTGCGGGAGTTGTGTTGCGACAATATCGTTATGGTTTGACGATTAGTGACTTGAAGAACCTTCCTCGTGAAGTTATTTGCTTTCCAAAAAACCCAAAAACCCAAAAATATTTTCCTTTTCAAAATTTATTTTCCCTTTTATGTTTTCTATTTATAAAACCCCAAAAATATTCTTCTTTATCCTCTTATCTGTTTAATTATTTATTTGTATTACCCTCTTGAACCGTTTAATTCTCTCTTCTTTCTCTTCTAATCCGATAATTCTTTTCTTCTTCTTCTAAAAGTATAAATTCTTATGGAATCTCTTAAATGTGCTCGATGTGGAGGTCCTCATGACCCCATCGTTCATGAAACAAAACCGTCCCTAGGCCGACATTGCTTTCACTTTAAAAAATCCGATGGAAGAAAATCAATATCGATGTTTAAATTGTATGTGCGACCGGTGCAGAGATAATTGTCGAAGCGGTTTTTGTAATCGTGTAGTGCTTTTATTAATCCAAATCCAGATCCTTTGGCACTCGCCCGTCTTTGTATCGTCTGTGGAAACCGGTATACTTGTTTCATTTGTACGTATGGGAAGTATGAACAAAAAGTTACCCTTCGTAACAAAGACGAGGACATCATAGCATGGTGGAAGGAAGTAATCAAAGAACCTTGATTCCTACCCCTCTCCGGTAAGAGAAATGGAACATGTTTGAGCCGAGGTGACTCCGTTCAAGAATCGAACCTATCATAGAATTCACTAGCTCTTATCGGTATGATTCTTGATGTCTTCGTCTATTCAACTCAATTGCATATGGTGCGAAGGACCCGAATATGGCGGGAATTGCCCCGGTTGTAGCAATGGAAATTCAAGAACGAGTATCACCAAAATCCTTACAATGAGACAACGATTTCGAACCAACCTCCGTACCATGAGCGGAGACATACTCTTGTGAAAGATGTATGGAGGTCCTCACAAGGTTTTCAATGTCAAGTTCCATTTAACAACTCAACCTTTGGTTATGAACCTTACCCTTATTCGTCACAACAATCATCTTGTTGTGAGTGGCCGTGCGTTAATTCCGATTGTCAAATGCAAAATCCGATTGTTTACGAGCAAGTTCCTTGTAATAATTACGACTATCCTTATAACTCACCTCCACAATACCAAGAAATTCAACCACAACCTCGTCAAATAATCAGAATTTTTCCAAGGGTGTTTCGATATAATACAAGAATTAAAGGAATTAAAAGAATTGCTTAATAAACCGATCAAGAAATAGATCTTAATCGAAAACCTATCGTGAATTATTAGCGAAGAGGGCGAAAGTGATCCAATATCGTCCAACTTCCTATTACGATTACGATTCGATTCGATGGCGATTATACCCTCAAAGTGGCAATCCACTCCCGTTTCTGAGCCTTTCATTTCCGACCCTTCCCCTTCACTCACGCCAGTTGAGAGAAGTAACGTCGTTTTAGAAGAGGTCGATGATCATATTTCTACATACATTATTGATCTCGTTGACTCTCTCATAATGGGGGACGAGCCTCTTAGCACTACTCCGGAAACGAAATCGTCTAGTGTTGAGAACTTCGTCCCAATTGCAAGTGAGTCTGAGGATATATCCGACAGTGATCGTGATTTGCCTTTTGTGATTCTCGACATTTAGGAGGTTACTTCGGGATTTTCTCAAATCCTCTTTTTGAATTTAATAATGACTACACTTTTGGGAAAGTAAATCCTCTTTTCGATGAAATGTCTGAGTCCGATATAGACACCATCACGGAAGTGGTGGAAATTGCTAGCTCTCAGAGCACACCACTTGTCCCACCTCGTGATTCGACTCATCTCTTCCATCATGTGATGGCGATTCTATCCTCAGCGATGAGGTGTCTTCGAGTATCCCGTTGAGCCATCTAGCGAAGACAAAATTTTTAATCCAGGGATACTCGTTGGAAGAAAAATGCACATGGATGAAAATTTTAATGAGATATTTGAGCTTGAAACGTACATCATTCGAACCTTTCTTCCTTTCATCACATATGATGTGACTTCTCCTATCCTTCTCCTTCGAGAATGAGGATACAATCTTTGATCGGGAATTCTTATGATTGATGAATTCACATTTGCTCCCCATGGACAAATGAATTGAGTCGAGTCAAGCTAGCAACTCGGTTAACAAAAGCGGTAGCACTTCATGGTTGTCCACCCATTTTACGACTTCTTTCTATTTTCTAACACTAAGTGTGGGGAATTCCCCTGTTGTTTTCTTGTTGTGTGTTTGCTCTCTGTTTCGGATTCCGTAGATCGTATGATGATTGATGCGCGTTTTCAATCCGGCCGCCCAATATCGATCTTTTGCTAACGATTATCTAGGGATACCTTTATAAATCCTTTTGTGAAAAAAGATTTGCTTCCACTTGGCTAGTAGTATTACCTTTTTCGTTCTATAGTTTCGGCTACGGCCGGTACTTTGAATATTGAGGGCAATATTCAATACTAAGTGTGGGGGGGAATTCTAGCGAATTTTGATCACATATGTACCTTCTAGTACCCTAGCACCCCCGTTTTGACCAAAATTTTAAAATTTTATCGTTTTAAGTCAAGTATTTACATTTAAAAGTGCTTGCACAAAATAATGCATTGATACCGATTGTTAATGGTAGTTTAGTCTTGATTAGGCTAGAACAAGGGGAATCCCGACTCTGCTAGAGTGTTGATCTAGCTGCTCTCTTAACATTTAGGCTAAGGTTTTACGCGTTGTGCAAATGAAAATGCTAAGCGTGGAGTAGTTGGTTCTCTTTAGAGCTTATATAAGTAATCTATGGCTTTTTCTCCCATAAGCTAACTAATTGGACCTAAATACGTGCTCGTTGTCAAACTTTTGAACATTCAAAATCGTCTTGTTAAAATAAAAAGTTTTTAAGCAAAATTGATTCAGAGTCCGAGTTCAACTTTTTATTTAAATTTCCGAGAAAGCATACTTTCTTTAAATCTGAATAATGTTGCAAAATGAAAGTATCGAAAGTTGCTTGAATGATGCAAAAAGTTGCAAGTTTAAAGTTTAAAGTCAAAAGTGAAAAAAAAAAAAAAAAAGTGAAAAAGAAAAAAAGTGAAATAAGTTGAAAAATGAAAAATGAAAAAAAAGAAAAGAAAAATATGAGTTGCGTGAATAAAAGCATTATGTTGCTTAAGAATAAATGTGCGAACTTGCTTTTCTTAAATTTAAATCGGAAGTTGAACTCGATATCGTCAAGTTGTCTAAAAGTTTGACGGTAATTTGGAAATCCTTGATTTCAAAGATCAAAGCTTAGATACTATTCTCGAGGGTGAAAACCTAGCCTCCTTAAAAGGACAAAGCCGAGAAGAAAGTCGCAACATGGAGTGATCTCACCTTTGAATCTCAAATTCTAAATTGTAGAGTCAGTTGTAATCCATTTATGTTTAGTTTTAACTTAACGGTAGCCGTAAATCTTTGGAATCAATTCCCTGATTCGGTACTATTCTCGAGGTGAAAACCTAGCCTCCTTAGGACAAAGGTTGAGAGAAGAAAGCCGCTACATGGAAAATCTTTCGATCATAGACTTTCATCGTTTCGGTGAGTTAGTACTTTAGTTAAGTGGATAACAACCATAACAAATGTCGATTTCAATGGTCAAACTTTTGAAAATGAGCACATTCACTTAAATTGTATAAATTGCGGGAGTAAAAAGTTAAGTCTCGACTTACATAGATTATTGATATAAGTAGTGTTAGTATTTTACAAAAACGTTTGCACAATAAGTTTAAGCTTGGTTTGAGAGTATCAAAAAGAGGATGACGAATACAATTCCCCGGAGACACCCATTTTGCGTGAATCCCGTTCTATGATGCCATGTTTTGATAGTCAAGCACGATATTTATTTACGTTCAAGTTTAAATTCCTAGAATTGAATAAAAAGTCGAAACGGGGTATTCTTGGTATTTTTTATCCTTTCATTACTTCATATGATCGGATTGCTAGGGACTAGCAATTGATAGTGTGGGGGATTTGATGAGTGCTTATTCACTCATCATTTTTACCCATCTAAGACCGCAAAAACGACCAAAAAACACCCAAATATGCTCAAAAATGTGTTATAAATGTCCCAGTGTGTTTTATGTCTTTCGGTACAAAGGATTGAAAAGGGAAAAAAAGATGAGTGAGCTTGGAATGGAAAACATGCATTGCGGACCGAGCGGGAAGTGGATTTTCTACATTTTCAGAGCAGGATACATATTTGGGAGTGAGCTTGGGGAATCAAATGAAAAACCTATCCCTAAATCCAAATTACCATTTTACCCTTTACCCTTTACCCAATTTATCACCTTTACTCTAAAAGCGTTTTCACTTAAAACAATTATTTTCATTTACAACAATTATTTTTATTAAAACCAATTTTCATTAAAATTATTTTCTCTTCTAAAAAAAATAATAAAAAAAAAATACAAAAGTTTTATTTACTTTTAAATAGTTTTATCTTAAACCCTTTCAAAATACCCTTTTGAGCCCCTTCTTTTAAACTACTTGAACCTCCCATAACCATTTTGAACCTCTTCTCCTATTTTACCCCCAAAGCAATTAAATCCCCAAACCCACTTCACAAAATGGCAAATCCCACCCCCCTCATTGTCTTCTTCTTCCGGTCACTATCTCAAACCCTATCTCTCTGGTCCCATTCGCTCAAACCCACACCCACCAATGGTTATATGCCAGCGGTAATCCCAACTAGCTCATTGGACATCAAGATGGATGGTGATCTACTCCTTGGTGCCCAAGTCCATTTTAATGGCTGAGATGAATCCAAAGAAGCACAAAGCAAGCCAAGAGCTCATTTTCTCTCACAAAACTAGCACAAGCTCAAAACTGGAAGACCCCTAAGACTAGTATAAATAGGAGTAGGAGAACTTGTAAAAAACTTTGTCTAGAATTTTTGTTCTAGTCCAGCATTTACTTTTGTGTCTTTTAAATTTATGTAATGTTTTAATTTAATTTTAATTCAATTTTCATTCCATGTCTTGTATTCGTCTATGAATATTCAGTTTTTTTTTTAGTTAAAACCTGTTGCTTTTTTTTTCTCAGTCCATGGTTATCTAAACTATTGCTTAGTTTTCTTTAGTACTTGAGTTGTTTGTTTGAGTTACTAGTTGGTGTTTAAAGTTTCTAAGTCTAAAACGTTTTTCTAAAATCTTTTTCTGCTCTTAAGAGGGTGTTTGGATTGAGCACAATTTCAATGTTGTTGTCAATTAGTTAGTAGGAATTTGAATTAGTCAAGTTTAGAATATGTTTTTAAGGCTTTCTCAATCTAAGTTTTAGTTTGTCGAATTCAAGTTTTGTGTTTTTAGTTGTTTTATCAAAACTGTCATATTTTTTTTTTTGGTCCAATCTGTCACTTGCATCAATCATTTTAAGGTTAATAATGGGCTAAAAGTTAGTGTTAAATGGTTTTTCTAGTTCTCAACATATCCTAGATTATTTGTTTTTAGCATGTTTGGCATTTAGAGTTGTTTAGGATGCTTATTTTTGCCTCAAAACAGCCCCATTCAGCCCATTTTAGTTCTGTTACAGCAGCCTATTCAGCCTCCTTTAAAAGCTTGTTAAAAGCTCAATGAAGGCTGCCATTTAGCTTTTTAGGAAGCCTTTAGTACCAGCTCTACATGATTGGCCTTTTTCAAGTGCTTTAATAGCAATGTTAAGCTACAATACTCCCTCATTAGGCTCTTAGGATTATCATTGACAACTAGGTGGGTTTCAAAACAGTTGTTTTTCGGCTTATTGATGTTTTCCCCTTAGCTTATTAACTCCCTTAGGTTCTTTTTAGTGAGACTAGTTTAGGTATTATTATTTTCAGCTTATTGTAGCTTGTAGAAAGTCCTTTATAGCCACTATTTTCTGTCCCATTTGTTGCGAAACAGCCATTGTTTCAGCAACTTCTTTTTCATTTTTGTTGCTTTTTAGTGCTTAAATTTTGCTTATCAAGTCGCCTCTATGCCTTTTAGATAATGTAGATTAGAATATTAGCTTTTGATTAGTTTTATTCGTAGCTTTTTGAGAGTTTTTGTTACCTTTTATTTTCTTAGTGTCCCTTTAACTGTCCCAAAGCAAAACAGCCCTCTTGGGCATTCTGTGATGAAAATAAGCAGTGTTACAGCTTGTTTGTAGCGTTTAGAAGTTTAGTTTTTATTAAAAGTTCTCATTTTAATCTTAAAAGTAAGTTTTCAAAAATAAATAAATAAATAGCCAAAAAGGGGAGGCCAAGGTTCGAACATGGGACCTCCCCCTTAGGAGAGTGTTAGTGACGTACCTGTATGCATCGCGCCCTTGGGACTTTCTTGTTTTAGTTTGTCAAATCAAATACTTAACTTATGTTTGCCCATTTTAGTTTATTTGTCTATTTAGCTTTTTAACTGCTTATTCCTATAAAACATTTCCCCATTTATTTTTCTTAGGCTCATCTTGAGTATCTAGTAGTTTTAAAATTTTTAGATTTTTCAATTAAATTTAATATTTTTATAATTTAATTAGTTTAATTTAGTTTTTAATTAAGTAATAAATAAAATAAAAATTGAGAAAAAATACCCGCTTTTCAAAATTATTTTTAGTCGTTTATAATGTAGGAAAATTAATTTTAAGTTTGTAGGGTTAATATTTTTACATTTTCACTTTTAAAGCGTGCGGGGAGCCGCACGATGCCGGTTTAGGTTAATTCACGTTTTAAATAGCTTTATGTTTCCCGTAGTTTCCCTTAGCATTTTAGATTAATTTTATGACTCCCGTAGATTTCCTTAGTGTAGTTTTATTGCTTTCCTTTAAATTCCCGTTTTACGTTTTATTGCACTTTAGTTAATTTTAAGTTTCCCTTTACGTTTATTGTTGCCTTAGATTAGTTTTTAATTTCCCGTAGTAGCTTTAGCTTAAAATTCCAAAATTTAAAATTCCTTGTATTCAAGCATCCAATCACAAACCTCAAACATCACCGTCAATTCACACCTCGTTGAAAGACTTTGGTAATCACTTGCCGGTATCACTTCGAGTATTCACGGGTTTTAGTGTCGACCTTTTCCTAAAAGGTCGATTTGCATTCTCTCGCGGTATTTATATTTGATATTTCTTATATATACTATTCCAAACGGATCAATGACCTTACTCTTGAGGAATATTTGGCGTTGACAAGAGAGAACAAGGGTGGGGCTAAAGTAAGGCCGGGATTGGAGCTAATGTCCGTTCGAGATTAAAGATCAATTTATGAGGGCTTTGTGCTAACCTTTTTCGAGGAAGCGAGGGATGAAGATCGTATGAGCCGTTGAGAATGTCTTGTACATGCAAGCCTTTTCAACATTAGGATGTGTCTCATGTATTTGTTATGCTAAGGGTGTTCTCCATGACTCTTACTTGGGGGCAAGAAGTTAGATCGAAGATTGCCCACACAGTTGATACATGAGCTCTACTAAAAAACACTTCATCCTAAGATATTATCCTCGTCGAAGATATCTAATCGACTCATGGAGATCCATAATTTCAAGCAAGATGGCGATGAAGCGTTGTATCAATCTTGGGATAAATACAACGATCTCCTCTACAAGTGTCTTACACATGATCTAAACAACCGACAAAAGGTCATCATCTTTTACAAAGGAATCAGCGTGACTACAAGGCGGATATTGGACTACCAAGGGCCAATTGAAGCATGACCCTACTCTCGCGATTGAAGCCATCCAAAAATGGTGATCATTCCCAAAATGTACGATGGAGGTAGCAAAAGTCGTGAAATCTTGATGGAATTGCCGCCATCACTAACAAGCTAGAAAATCTTGGTCGGGACATGCTCAAGATTAGAGCTGATCATGCCATCCAAGTAGGATCACGAGAGCCGTGGAGGAGGATATCTCACCAAAAATTATCCCCACACTAACGAAGATAGCACAATCAAAGAAGTTAAATATGGAGAAAATCGACCGTTTTATGGGGATAATAGGAATAATAATGGGTATCTTGGAAATTATAACCGTGGGCCTTATGAAAGAGGCCCACATTGAAGAACCATTAACCAATTCTGGAGAAAGCTTCGACCTAAAGCAAAAAAAAAAAGATAAATGGCTTAGGGATTTCTAGGAAAACACAAATAAAAACCTCTCGGACACGACACATCCCTAAAAACCTTGAAGCCATAGTGGAAAAGCTTAGTGCGAGATAGAGATGAATGACACCTTGAACCACGAGGGGTCAAACCTATGCCGACAATCGGTTAAAGGTGCGGTATGCGACAATTGAAGATTGCCATTCTCAACGAAAATTTAAAAGGTGCGAATGTCGACAATGATTCTGATTCGCCATAACTATTTTCACGAGTTACTGCGCCAACCAAGAATCGAAGACGCTGAAACATGTAAATCGGGTTATTTTAGTTAAAGATGTTAGCCGCAGACGGGTTCATCATTCCATGTTGGTTAGAGTCATAATCTTGGGGTTGGTGGATTTTGGGTCTAGCATAAACATCATGCCACTTTCCATATTCTTAAAACTCAAATTAATCCATCTTTGGAAAACGGATATGGCAATTGAGATGGCCAATATGACCAAGGTTACTCCCAGGAATTACAAGTGGTATTTGTGTTAAAGTCGATAGGTTTGTTTACGCCCCAATTTGTGGTTATCGGCGTGGAAAAACACGAGGGAGCGTTTAATTCTTGGTAAACCGTTCCTTGACTCATTTGGATACTATAGTGATAGAGTAGAATTTAAAATGGACAAAACATTGTGCCATGGCGGATGAAATAGTGGCGAATGATGATCCAATGGAGGCTCAAGTGGATTGTTCCGATAGGTTTCCTCCTTCATATTTTGGCCATTTGCGAGGGACGAGTCAAGTGATGATGAGAGCAGGGAAAAAAGATGATGATGTCCGACCTTCCGTGCGATATTGTTGTTATAGGGAAACTTCTGTTGTGCTCCTAAGATTTCTTTGATAGAGGTTCTAAAGTGACATTGCCTACATTATTCTCCGTTCAAAAAGATGTAATGGGGAGGAAAATTTCTCGTGAAGGATAAAAAAGCGGCCAATTTGGTGGTCTTTGGGAAGGCGAAAAACTAATCAAGCCGGTGGATCCAAGGACACAATATTATGAACGATTGGTTCACTGAGGTGGATTGGACTCTTCATTTTTGCAAACCAGCTATGATGTATGATAAATACACCAGAGCATGGCCTACGTCGACTAACCCGAAAATTTTCGCGATGGAGGAGAATTCCGACTAAGCGGCTCAAGCATAAAAGAATGAAGTGTTTTGATGAGGAAAGAAGAATGAAAGTGGATCAAGGGAATCTCATTTAAAAATTGGTTAAAAGTGAAATTTGGGCTGTCGAGCTAAAATGGAAGTCGAGATTTGAATTTAAAAGCTCTGAATGGTAGAAAGCTAATTTTTGCAAAAAATCGATACTCCTTGACCCGATTATTTCTCCTTGTGTCGGGACCGCCATCCTCGAACAAAAAGTCGTTAAAGGAAGAAGTTGGCCATGTCGAATACACCCCATAGCTAAAGACTAGTAAATAAGAAAAGTGCTCTTTAGGGAGACAACCAATTTTCCCTTTCATTTATTTTATTTCCATTTACGGTGGTTTTGTGTTTTTAACCATATTTGCATTCGGAGAAAAGTTCTTTGTGACATCTTCGAATGGGGACTGATCTATCCACGATTGCAGTAACTTATTCTTATGGTTCTGCCGTAACATACTTTTAGCCAGTCCTTCTCGAGCATTACCAATTACGGCGAATCCCATACAACGGCTATGCGTGTAGCTACACTCTGTAGCGTCGCGGTTTTGCACTAATTACGGTAATAACTCCTTATAGGGGTTACAGCGTAACTATCCTAATATAACCTCGTATTAGTTTTTAAATGAAATTGTGGGTATGTTCCTATAAGCCCTCACGAGACTACACTCGTCCTTTGGGACACCAGAGTGGTTTAAAACTTGTTACATCACGCTAAATCTGTAGTGATTCTGACGAAAGTGAGTTAGGTTTTTATTTTCTTTTCTTTTTTTAGAATTATGCTTGTCGGTAGTGTGATTTCGGTATTGAGGTTTGCTCGTGGATGCTTATCTGCGAAGACGCGATTCATTTAAATAGACATGCTTTCTTTTGAAACAAATTCCCGAAGTTATAAGCTCTAATTCTACTTTTCTCTTTATCTTTATTTAGCAACTTAGTACAAAGGGACTTTTGTATCTCAAGTGGGGGACGGGGAGTAGAATTGTCTCTTAAACTTTAGTTTGCCTCGTTTTTCTAGTTTATTTTTTGAAAGAATTAGCTATTTTAGAATTTTGACATGTTTTTCTTAACCTAGCTAGATTAGACCTTAGCCGAGCACATTATAACCCTTGATATTATATGGTGAGATTAGCCTTATCCGTTTCCAAATTTTTACCCCAAATCCACCAAATTATGAATGTTCCGCTAGCTTGTAAACGTTAGAACTTGGCTTTTACATCATTTCGAGACCATAGACGAGGTATGTTAAGTTAGCTCGATTTATTTGGACTTTTCAGTTTAAGAAGGCAGTATTATAGGATTATCACCCAAATAGCCTATCATTGCGTGTCTATCGATTAGTCACCTTGACTTCTCGACCCCCATGTTAAACCATTTGTTGCACTCACCTTTAGGGCAAGATACCCCTAGATATACCCTTCTAAGCCATTCCTTTCATTTTGTTCACCCAATATATTGTTTCGTTACACCCTTACACCTTAGCCTACCCTGGTTAGGGGTGTCAAAATCTTGACCGGCCGAACCCGACCCGGGTAAGGATTTTTTAATTTTTATATATTTATTTTAGAAATTTCTATATAAATTAGAACAAATAGGTAATTTTGTCACTATTGAACTTATATTGGGTTGACCGAACAATTCACCCAACCCGAGTTGACCCGACCCGAATTGACCCGAACCCGACTAACCCGAGTTCAAATAGGGTCGGGTTTGGTAAATATTTTTAGCTTTGACCGACTTTGACCCGACCCAATTGACCCGACCCGCCAACCCGACCCGAATGACACCACTACCTATAGTCTTTATTTGTAATTTGGAAGTCATTATTTGCCTAAGTTCAAGGTTCAAGTGGAAAGGTTCGGGAATCACGCTTTCGTTGACGACATATTCTTAAAGATCATTGAAGACCCCCCAAATCCTCATATTGTTCATCTCAAGTGGGGGGATGTTATGTTTGTTGAAAAAAAAAATATGTGATTCGAAAAAAAAAAGTTATTGTTATTTAGTCGATTGTAAAGTGCGATATTACAATCATTATTGTTATGAGCTTAATATAGATTTAGTATCGAGGAGGCCACCTCGGTCATATTTGAAGAATGGAGTTGGAAATGTGCCCATCATGACGTCCTCTAATGTAACATCTACCTGGTATTATCATGATCCGGTTTCTTAACTTCGAAACTTGAACTTTGGGTTAACGGTAAGTGGTGATGACTTGGTTATAGATTTAGACTATCTGGTTGATTTTATTTTACACCAATTTTATCCCATGTCTTATCCTACCATTTAGTCATGAAGCGTGTCTAGGTGATGCAGCGAGCAATCTTTGGTGTCTTGGCCATGGATTTAGTCATGTATCATTGATTTTGTCCACTTCGCCGTGACATGTTAGTAATGAAAAATCACCCTTAACCTTTGTCGTGTCTACCCATATTGCCTTCGAGAATTGTTTTGTCCTTAACTCTAGTGGTGGAGATTTGTGTATCCGCCAAGCTTATGATAGAATACATGCTATGACTGTGCGATGAGTGATCACCCCGAAATTAACACTTAGAATAGTTGAGAGATTTGATTGTTTTGTTCCGATTTAGTGAGGTATTCGGCTTTGTTTTATTCTAGCATAAGGGATTTGTAAACTTATATTTTCCAGGTAATGGGAGATATCTTTTTAGGAATCTATCTAATAAGGTCTACTTGAGGGCAAGTAGAGTTCAAGTGGGGGATATTTGATAACATCAAATAGTCCTGAATATTAAGTGTCAATTTCTCCGATAATGCTCGTATTTTATATCATTTATATGGATTTAAGCTTGTTTTTCTCTATATTTCACTTTCAGGTAAATTACGAGCATTGGAGCTAAAGAGACGCGGATTTGGAGAGTTTATTGAAGATATATGACAGTATGCTCATTTTGAAGATGTTACGGCGTAACTCCCCTCTCACATTACGCGTAACAGAAGCGTGGCCCAGAAAATCAACTATACGGAAGATTACGGCGTAACCCCATCCCAAGATTACGCCGTAACTAATTAGGTCACATGAGGTTCCGCGCCGCTGCAAGCTACGACGTAACTATTTCCACAATTACGGCGTAACCATGATTTATTGAAGATACGGCGTAGCTCATTCCTGATGTTACGCCGTAACCAGCTTTTTCAGAGCAAATTACGAATAAATGGATGTTACGGCGTAATTCTTAACTTAAGTTACGCCGTAACAAGATCTGGCCTATAAATACCACTCAAATTCCATCATTTCTAATCAACTCATTTCACACAAAACGTCAGTGAACATGGGTAGAAGTAAAAGGCAAATCCTAGGGAGCATACAGAGCCATCTCCAAGGGAGAAATCACTCCCCTACGATAAGCATTAGCATTTTATCTTTTCTTTACTTTCAATTCATGTATTTCATAATGTTAAACATTGAATCGATTGTTTTAGTTAATATGAGTGGCTAAGCACCTCTGGTGCTAGCCTAGTTATGATTCCTTAATTGTTATGTTTATGTTTATATTGCTTTCGTTATAATTGTTTCTAGTGTATGCATGCATAGTTTGTTGGTAGCTACCCTTGTTTGGTAGTTTTGAATGGCGGTAGTGGCTAGTTACTTAGGAGATATGACTAATCGACCCTAATTAGGTAGCGAGTGGGAAGGTTAAGATATGACCAACTGACGACCCTTCTTCGCTTGTGCGATTTGACCAATAGATCACCTACCGTTTGGATGAACTTAAGAAGTAAGGGATGAATGTTTAAGATGCTAGCGCCAGGGCACTCATTATTATGAATCTTGCATGTAGCGGTACTTAATGACTTGGCTTAGGAGACTAAAAACAACTGGACTTTCGACGGGTCACCTGACATCTCCAGTTGAAATCTTTGCTGATAGGTTAGGAAGAACTGACCAAATGTTGTCCTAGTGACTTTTACCCCCACTTGAAGTAATTGGAAGTAATTAAACGTAAACTTAACTTGATAGGATGAATAACTAGGTTAGCACACTTCTCCCCTATTGATGACAACCCTTGCTTTTACTTTCTATCTTTTATTTTCTTGTCTTTAGTTTTAATTAATCATTTCAACCTATTAAAATCTGTGACACCTAGGCTTAGTTTAAATCCACACACATAGCTCTTGGGACGACCTCGGTTTTACCAAAATACTACACTACACATGACCGGGTACACTGCCCGTTAGTGCATTAGGGTAGACCATAGGTATAACGAGACACTATAAATATTAAAACATGGTCAGTAAAACCTGCATCAAGTATGTTACCTAGCAAAAAACAATGAGTATATTATTTACTGAAGAGTCAATGAGTGTGTTAATGAGAAGTTTACTCCACGATGAGAAGCCAACAAGTCTTGTATAAAGCTAGTTTAGAAACAAGCTTCAGGGACGTCGAAAACCTAACTCAAGATACACTCTACCTCCTTGGCGATATCAATGAGTAAAGTACCTGAGCTACAAACAACATTTGAGTTACTAAGATATGACAAATTCTCTCTAACTCAATCTACCATCTCAAAGGCAGACTTGAAATATTGTGAGAACTTTCTAAAAGCAAAAAGAAAGTCATACAAGAATAAAAGCGGTTCCTAAAAATATGAATAATTGAATTAACTATTCACTAAAAGTACTTGGGAAGTGAAGCTACATGTATAAACAAATTGTGAAAATATGTACTCTTCCATTAGATAGTTGACAGGTAAGCTACAACACATACGTGACTTCACTTTTACCCACCTATATAAACACAATGTCTATAAAAAGAGAGAAGTAGAGATTCTAAATACAAAAAGTAATACAAAGTATTATTGTGATAGAATCCTCCCCTCCTTGAATCATAGCTAAGCTAGCAAGCAATGATTTATTTCTAAGAGAATTTTATTTGTCACACAGTGTTTCAAAATTATCAATTGTAATTCCTTGATTAATTATAATAAGAATTATAAGCGTTGGAGAGTAGGAATGATGTTATTAGTGTCAAATGGGTCTTGTGTAAAACTTTTGTTTATCTTATAAAACATATTCATGTTTTACCCAAATTTTGGGACCAACAAAAACCCATGTACCCATGGGTTAAACTAATTAAGAAGATTAATATGAGTCGTTATTGGCACGAATAGTAAGAAAATAAAAAATAATAATAACTTTCTGAATATCCTTACTTAACTCATAAAGAATAATAACATAAGTCGTTAGTATATGTATAATCTCTTGTACGTATCACGATAGCTCGTTCTTTTATTATAATATTTATAAATTGGTGCATATATATATATATATATATATATATATATATATATATACACACACACATTTACATATAGGGTCCGGATCAGGTGCGGATTAGATTTTAAGTAGGGATGATGCGGATAATATCAGGTAACATTCAAAAAATCGAGGAAAAAATTAAAAAGAAAGAGAACAACAATTTATTAAGAATAGCTGAAAAAATTGAGAAAAAAATCATTTTCATAGTTAAAAGGTATAATTATATTATGGATTTTGTTAATATCACCGTAGTTATCAAGCTTTCTAATAGCAATACTAACTAACTAAAGCTAGCGATACTAAATAAAACTAGCAGTACTAACTAACTAAGGCTAGAAACTAGCAGTGATATTAAGTTTTTTTTCAATATCAAAGTAACTATTTAAATAAATTTTTTTTATCACAGTTACTTTTACATGTTTTCTTACAAACAAAGTTATTTTTTTAATATCATCGTAACTTTTCATAATATCGTAATTAAAAAGCAGGTGATATTAAGATTTTTTGCTAATATCAAAAGTTACTTTTAAGTAAAATCATTAATATCACGGTAGGTCTAATAATCAAAAACAAAAAGTGCTCATAAAAATCGAAAAAAATAAAAATTGAAAGAAAATAGCAATAGTAAGGATCGCTCAAAGGAAAAAATTAAAATGCGTTTACATGGTCAATTGGTACCGTGAAGGTTAGCATATATTGATTTTTACAAAAAGTCAAGATCAAATCTGGACTTTTTTCTAAAGTCGAATCAATCTGGAATGGGTGGTCCAGGATCTATCCGTACATTCATACACGAATTTTAAAATCTATACGATCCTCAATCTCTCTCTCTCTATATATATATATATATATATATATTAATTTAATTTGTAATAATACTTATATTTTAAAATAACAACAACATGGTATTCCTTGGAAAAAAAAAACATAAAGTCTATTGGGTAAAAAGCATATGAAGTATTTGCTAAATTTATAAAGTTATTAAAAAACATAAAAAATGATAAGTCAACTTAAATATATGATTTGCTATGCAATGCCCGCTAAACAATAGTTAAAAAAAAATATTAATAAAATAAATAAAAAATAGACTTTATTAAATTAAAAATTACATATATCCAAGTTAATTTGTATGTTCATGTGCATTATAAATGCTTTAAATATGAAAATAATATATTGTTTAATGTGTCATAATCATTGTCGGTGTAGTAAATTTCATATAATTTATTAAAATTTAGCAACTATAGTTTCTTAATTTACCCTTTCTTTTATTTAGTTTTTATTTTCGTAAATTTGACACTTATATTTTATTTTATTTTTCTCCACCAAATTTCTTTAGCAAATTTATAAAAGTTTTACAAAATTTATTTTATTTTTGACTTTCAACATAAAATAAAAATGCTTAATTTCGCTTGCATGACAAAATGAAGCTCTTTCGTAGATCCAATTGAAAGCTTTTAAAAACTTTTGTATGTTTTCTTAAAGTATATTATTAGTTATGACATAACCATATTCATATTGTCAACCACTTTAGATATACATATTATAAAAGTACATTAAGTGATAAAATCCTATTTTTCATTAAACGGTGGTTATTTTTTTCTATACATTACTATATATAACTATAGAGTGAGCGGCAGACAACACCGCAAATCGCATTAATTGCCAACTTTCAAGTTGGCGAAAATATCTTACGAGGTTTAAATTAATCATTCAAAGTAGTAAAAGTTGGCAAAAATAGTCCCTAAGGTTTACTGTCATTGCAAAGTAAGTCCTTTATAGCAATTTAGCAAAAATAGTCCCTATCCAAATTCACATTCAAAAGATCCATTGCGTCAGCAGTTCCCACACTCGTTAATGACTAATGAGATAATAAATGTAACAATTACTTACTTTTTCATCAGCAATATAATATAGTGTAGTGAAGTCTTCAACTAGCACCATTATATTACGTAATCCTATTCAAGCTACACAAATAGTGTCTTGTGTTACATTAGATCTAAGACACTCAATTCAATATAAATATAGCATCACATTTCTTTATATTTTCTATCTGACTTAAACCTTCTTCTATATCCTACACCTTATTTTTAGCAAATTATAATTGGTGTCAAGAGAGGATTTGTACTCAATCTTAAGGTATCCTTTCCTATGCCATTTCAAATGTATGTTTAAATATAATCGAGTCTAATGCTTTGAGATTATGAGTTCAAGCTTTATTAACAAAATGTGTGTAGTTTATTCAAAAGTATGTTTACCTTAATGCTTTATAATGGTTTGACGCTCGTATTTGAGTTCATTTAACGGTTTAATTGTTGAACTAGGTACTGATTTTGACAATTTTTATCTTTAGATTTATTCTTCGCATTGTGTTTCGTTCTAAATTTAAGTTTTTTGTTATATCCAAACGCATATATCTTTTACTTATAATCATCTGATTACTCACTTTTAAATAATTAACCTCTTTTCCTTCAATATATGCTCTTATTTATTTATTACTATCATTATTAACCTGGTTATTAAAAAAAAGGGAAAATATCATCTAACTGTGATCAAGTTAAATTATTGTTCCACTAAAGTCACTTACATTTTATTTAAACTATAAAACTCATTCAAGTTTCAAAATAAAGTCATTCAATATTCTTTTCAACTACAAAACCACTCACTTTTTAATATCCTGCAACTTTAGTGAATCTATAAGGAAAATGAATTTCACCCTTAAAAAAATATGTTTGGCATATTGAATGTATCATAAGAAAACGTTAAGAGACGAATGTAATGCAAAATTAATAATAATAATAATAATAATAATAATAATAATAATAATAATAATAATAATAATAATTTGTAAGGAAAAATTGTAGTATTAAGTGCCAATTTGTATAGATGAGACACGTGCCATGAATGTCACTTGCAATTTTATTTCAGACATGAAATATGACTCAAGTGTTTTTTGTCAATGAGTCTTCATTGCACGTTTTGATTTAATTTATGCGTCGATTGTTTTTTATACAATTCTTGGTAACATGTTATTAGCGTTTATCTAGGGCTTCGAGGATTTTAGACGTACGGAGATGACTCAAGGGGAACACAATGATTTTCATTCGATTGACAGGGAACTGTATGCAACTCTTGTATTCGATCATTGGCGTGATCCTATCGAAGCAATACAAATGATGGCCATTTGGATGTGGTTGGAGAGGATGGTCATGGAATGTCCTGAATTGACTCGGAGGATCCTAAGTCTTAATGCTCAAGTGATTGAAAAAATAGGAGATGAGGCCTTACTATACTGGGCATGCATTGACAACATGCGACTCCTATTTTCCTCTACTGTCGGAGATTTCCCTTTAACGAATATGCTCCTCAAGGGAGACATGCCCATTAATTTTGTTCGCCAGCATCGTGAAGTTTCTATAGCTGGAATCAATGAGGTGATAAATAATGTTTGCGCAAAATACTTCAAGGACATATGGGCTGGCGCCATAGCAAAGCAGCTCACATGGATTTTATCTGAGGGATAATTCCATATTTTACGTCTAGCATGAAAATGTCGTATATACCCAAAATACAACTTTTGAATGCATGATGTACTGATGTATTTAAAGCATGTTTTGGGTAAATATAACATATCATGTTTAGATTGAGTAAATATGGAATACTTTATAGCGTGGCTAAGCATGAGCCGATGATTCGACCACACAAACTCCAAACCCAACCAGACGATAGGACTTTGTTTGTAACTTTCTCGAGAGGGTATCCTGTGGCTGAGTGGGAAGTAAGGCAGTTCTTTAATGAACTATTTGGCGATTGCATCGAGTCATTCTACATGCAAGAAGTTGCTATAGGTGAACACCCGTTGTTTGCTAAGATTGTGCTATATCAAACTTCTTACATGCAGGCCGTCCTTAGTGGTGGTACAAAGGCAAAGTTTACCATTAACGGCAAACATGTGTGGATCGAGTAGTACATCCCCAGACGTCGATGAATATATATGAACTATTGTATCAAATAGTAGTTGTTAGCCTAAATCTGAATTTTTAAGTAGGTTGTGGTTTCATCCTAGTAAACTAAATTGAATCAAGGCAAATTCGTGTGTTTAAATGGAAAGTTTAGACTTGTGTTCATCTGTTTAAGCTTTATTTTATACTCATGGACATATTTGTTATGTGGCAATTATTGCTGTACGCAACCTAACGTAAGTAATTAAGGTAAATGAAAATAATATATGTACAAATAAACACATAAACATAGAAAATGGTAGGTTAGAGCATCACGTTTAATAACACCGCTAACATCAAAAAATGCTTCCATATTAGTTTTTTTTTTTTTTTTTTTGAACTAGCTTCCATATTAGTTTCACATTATCATTTCCACTTTTAACACCAACACAAAAATATACCCCTCGCTAGGGATCAGCAAAAAAACAAAGAACCGGACCGGACTGAGAACCGGACCGAAATCAAGAAGAACCGAACTGGAACTGGAACCGAAAGTTCCAGTTCTGGTTCGTGAGTTTGAGATTTTTCGATTCTTGGGTCGGTTCGGTTCGATTCACCAGTTCCGAAGCCAAATACCCCAATAATTATAAAAACATGTACTCCCTCCGTTCCAAAATAATTGTCCTCGTTTGACTTTTTAAAGTCTTAATTTCTCAACTTTGATCTTTAATATTTTTGCATGTGTTATATAATACTTGATGAAAATTATACAAATGAAAAAACATTTAAAAACCAATCCATTCACATATTATGCATCAATTATTATATAACACAACCAAAAATATTTAAGATCAAAGTTGAAAAATAATGACTTCAAAAAGTCAAAAGAGGACAATTATTTTGGGACGGAAATTTTTTTTTACTTGTCATACTCAAAGTCTCAAATCATACATACAATGGCATAAAAAAACCTACTAGTGTACTTTTAAAAAACTCAAGCCAAACACTCTAAACGATAAGTCGTTAATTCATTGAAACATTCACAAATTAATAATTAATATAAACCTAATAACATTCCAACACCCTTATAGAACTTCGCTTGGGCCACGGATTATGGAAGCTTTGATTTGCACCTAAAATTAATAATTAATAAACCTAATAACATTCAAGACCTTTCAGAACTCGCTTGTCGACCGGAGTTATGGAAGCTTTGATTTGCACCCAAGGTTGGGTGAGAAAGTCGAGAACGGAATTAATTGGGAATGATGTTGAAGATCTTTTTAAACACGATGAGATTGTCAAGGATATGGAAGAACAAATAGTGAAACTAATGGGAGAAAAGAGAAACAAATTGTGAAACTATAAACGGCCTTAGTTATTTTGTTGGACAAACTTTTAAGTTATTTTATTTTGTTTTTCGGATTACTATGCATTATTGTTTTGTTAAAAAATAAACAAGTGAAACTATAGAATGATTGTTTATATGAGTTTATGCTTTATTTGTTAATTGTTATTGGTTTAAACGTAAATGGTTACAAGTGCTTAAAAATTCGATTTTTTGTATTTTATATTGGCTTAATTCATTAGTACATGGAGTTATTTCTCTCTCTTGACGGTTCCTATCCTGGTAAACCCAATAAACTAGAACCGGAACAAGAACTAAAAACTATATTCGGTTTGTTTCTCGGTTCCTACTTTTCACAAAATTCGGTTCTCGGATCCACAGTTCAAACCCATGCTCATCCTTTCCCTTCACTGATAACATTCATAACACCACTCTTTTAGAACCCACCATTTTTTTTAAACAAACAAAATTTCTTTAATTGAAATAAAAATACGAAAACTTAAAAAAATAAATAAATAAAATAAAAAATACTTATTCCAAGAAAAATAAAAAATTCGAAGACTCCTTTAATCCTTTCAAAAAGTCAAATAGCCCAATCCTTTCACAAGCCCACTATACATTTAAGCAGAAAAAAGAAAAGGTTATACTTATACTTTGTCTCATTCATTTGGCTGCAAACACACAAAGTACCATTTCCTTCATTTTAATCAACAAACATAATAATAATAATAATAATAATAATAATAATAAGAATAATAATAAATAAAGAAGAAATTGCATATGTGTTATTTCAAAACCTCATAATTATATATATATATATATAGAGGAGAGTTATTTTACATACCAAACTTTTACCACATCTGGACTCATCTCACCATCCATCTAAAGAAATCGATGGCTGAGATTAAAAACGATTTATTATTTCACCTATTTTTTATAATTTAAATATCTCTTAAATCGTTAATCGTTAAGTGAAAATATTTCACGATGCGCGACGAGCATTTAATTATCTTTCATGAGCGGGACTTTGATATCTTTTAGAAAAGAAAAAACTCATTTTTCACGTTTTTAGTTATTTTTTCGTTTTTTTACGTTCTTGAAATTTACATGAAAAAATCATATATGATAAAACACTAAATTGAATATCACATGTGATATTAGTGTTAAATCATATATGATATGTAATATCACATGTGATATTATATGTAATATCATATGTGATATTACAATAATATCATATGTGATATTACATATCACATATGATATTACACTAATATCACATGTGATATTCAAATTAGTGTTTTATCATATATGATTTTTAATGCAATTTCATGCGTAAAAAAACGAAAAACTTTAAAAAAGGTGAAAAATACGAAAATAAAAATTTTTGTGAAAGTATATCAAAGTCTTATCTATAGAAAGATAATTTAATGCTCATCGCAATGTTATATTTTTTTTCGCGCGATTAACTGAGTTTGAAAGATATTAATATTTGAAAAAAATGATGAAAGTGGGTTTTTAAATTGTTGGGATTAATCTCATCCATTAGATCAAATAAAAATGAAGGGTGGAGATTGATTCCTTGGTATGTAAATAATCTTTTGTCGCCGAATGATCTTAAATCATATATATATTCACTCAAAACTCATAATTGCATATATTTTTTTTCCAAAGCCTTAAAATCGTCAAATATATCCAATTCATTATTTTAATTATATTTAATAAAAAAATATCTAATAATTATAATTGATATATAAAATGACAATTATACTCTTATTCTTATTAAACTTTTTTACAATAACAAAATATTCTTTTGTTGGTTTGAATTTTATTATGTCATTTGACCTATATTTATAGGAGTTTACGTTTGATAGAACGATGGATAGTGCTGTTGATATTCTTATTCAAGATTAGTCGATACCGATCACGGTTGAGATGCCGAATATGATTGCTATTTCTTTTTTTTTTTTTTAAATTGTTAAAGGATATTTTGTAATTGTAAAGGAAATAGTAAGAGTAAGGGTATAATCCTTATTTTATATATCAATTATCATTATTATACATTTTTTTCTATTAAACATATTTGAAATAATCATTTGGATATATTGACAATTTTAAAGCTTTGAAACGATATATATGCAATTATGAGTTTTGATTGTATATATATTCAATTATGTTTTTGAAAAGATATATATGCAATTCATCCAAAAATAAAAAGTAAAAAAAAAATATATGCAAAACAACGGCCGTTGGTATACTAACGCACCAACCAACACCGTTGGTTTCTTGCCATCACACTGTCATAATGCCTAGGCGTTGGCATAACGCCAAACTCACGTTAACACACCTAATGCTCTTAGCATGTCTATTTTCAAGTCTCGTTCACGCACCTTTTTAAATAGTATAATCGAAAATTATTTGAATGGAGAAAATGTTTTAAAATACGCTAAAATAAGTTTAAGCCAAAAAAATTCACTATTTATTTATTAAGAAGAACCAATGGACAGAAACTTCGGATACAAAGAGCTTTGATGGAAAAAGCTCACTTCGAATACGGAAATCTTTTATTTTATTCCCGTCACACCAAAATTATTGTCGCTTGGGAAAAAAAGCGTAAAGAAAACTACTACATTCTTTAACCAATTAAATGTCATGCACATCTACTAAATTATCTTTTGAACGGTTGACATAAGAAAATGACTATTATTTTAAGACATTTCAAATTTAAATTGAGACAATAACGAGTAGGGAAGCCAACGGTTTTTTGGCAGTTTTTAATATGAATATATCTACCGTTTTTTCACGTTACTTTTGAGATAGGTTACTTTTGGAGGAAGAGAAGTAGGTGTTCTTTGTACTTTTAAGTGTAGGAAAGTGTTGCTATAAATTGTTGTTGTTGAAGAGGGTATTGTTGTTCTTGCTGCGGTATTGTTGTTCTTGAAGATATTGTTGTTGTTGATGGTATTGTTGAAGAAAGAGTTGAAGATCTTCAATTGGGAGTTGAAAGCTATCAGATGAAGCTGAATTTGACAAAACCAATTTTGAATCTGAGGGGATTGTTAGGAAGCACAATACAGAAGAAAACACGATCATTTGGATTCACCTACGAGTAGTGGAGTCGGACAATTTCTTCATGGCATATGGCGAGATCCACAAGTTACTGTGATGCCACCCTTACAAAGGTGCGATGGCTTGGAGATAAGACTCAAGTATCAGAAGAGTGGGAAGAAAAAGAGATGGAATTATCAAGAATCAAGGAAGGTCAAGAACTTTATTGACAAGATCGACCGTGTGCTCAGCGTTCTTGAGGAAAATGAGAAGATTTGAGAGTTATGTAGGCGAACACCAAAGTTTGATACTCGCAAACTACGAGAATAAGCGATCTTTGATTTGTAATAGGCAGAATATTAAGTAGCAGTTAGATTATATGTAATAGCTAGATAAGTAGAACTAGTAGCTAGTCTAGAACTTTATTTGTACTTGTAATATGTATAAAATT
>OU343222.1:283800694-283855861 GCA_910596185.1 Chrysanthemum makinoi | reverse complement strand
GATTTTCAAGAGGTGATGTACGTCTTATACTTGATGGTTGGTTGTTTGAAGAGTATAGAGTACATAGAGAGTACTTAGAGATGCTAATGGAAATCGGCACCGCTCTTTTGTTACATATGTGCAAGTTTAAGTCACGAGTTCGGGTTAGCTTACTTCAAGGTCAAATTTATCATATTGAGTTTTCTCCATCAGTTGTCATGACAAAGAGCCAACTGAATGATAATGGTGGAGTACATGTTTTGCCAAGAGATTGAAAAGAGAGAGATTTATGACATCTGTTCACATCAGTTCAGGCCTCGTACTTCAACATAATGACGTTTGAACACAACAGTTCAAGCCTCGTACTCTAAAGAAAAGAAAAGTGTACGTTTCAATGCGCTTTATCTTTCAAAGAAGAGAAATCTTCTTATGACGTATGAACACAACAGTTCATGCCTCGTACTCTAAAGAAAAGAAAAGTGTACGTGTCAGTGCGCTTTATCTTCTGAGGAAGAGAAATCTTCTCATTTATGACCATTCTCATCAACATGCTTCATGCTTTCTCCATGCGCTTCAGTCATCAAGTGAACCGGCTACACTGATTGTTTTCTTATTCCACTTGCTCGATTATAATGAAGATGGCGACATCATGTGCTGATTTTTGCGGGAGAGAAGTGTGAATAGAACATTCGGATGATTTCACTTATTTAGTCAAGAATGGCATCTCCGTATGCAATTCTTGAGGGGAGAAGAAGTGTGAATTTTTTGCATTGTTGATTGATATTTGAGAATATAAATGGTCATCCGGCTCTAAACTCATGTAAGAACCGAGCTTCTTCTTATCGGGTCATCTTCACATGGATTTTTTTCTCTTCTAAGAGCCATTGGTTACATCTTCACTGGTCGGATTGATGATTTACGACAAAGTGCTTCAGGTTAATGCTTCACGTATACATCAACATGATGATTCCGAACAATCGTCTGTTCTGTTTGATGTGATTGGTAGTTTGGTGTTACCATCTTGTGTTCGTTGCGGCCTGATTGCTGATTTCCTTGATGAACATCTTTCTGTTCTTGTTTGATTGGGAGGATTTAGTTAAGGATTTGCAAGATGTAAGTTAATTAGGATGCTTTTTGGTGGGATGCTTTTTTGTGTGAGTTGAAGATGTTAACTATCTATTCCCCAACCGCACAATCTTGAAGAAGGTCGAGTCTACAGTCTGTTCTACATTTTCTGCTACATGTTAGAAGACGAAAGACGAGTTGAATTTAACGATCTAAAGACTTCTTCTTAATATGGGCATCTATCAAACATATTGTCGGTTTAGGGGAGAGCACTAATTGGGAGAGAGTTATAAGACAGATTCAATCCTCAATTAGACTTGCTCATATTCTTTAGCAGTGACTCCGCGAGACGTTGTTATTGACTATTTCTCGTATTGGACATTTGACACAAGTTGATTACTTCGGATTTAATCATTTATCACTTATTTGAGATTGAAGTTGACTTTCACAAAGGCGTTTTCTTATTTGATAACTTGCTCGGGCTTAAGAATTTGAGTTGAAGACTTGGTTTATCTATTTACCAGCAGTCGAGGTGGATGGTTAAAGACCTGGTTAACTATCACTATTAGGAGTTACTTTGTTTTACTCAGTGTCACACGCATATGACGGTGTGGATAATCGCAAGAGGTGTTAATGTCTCATACTTTGTTTGGGTAGTGAGTACTTAGAGATTTGCTTGAAGCATAAATTCTCTACACCGTTCTTCCATCATTAGGTGCAAGCTTAAGATACTGATGAGTGCTTATTCACTCATCATTTTTACCCATCTAAGACCGCAAAAACGACCAAAAAACACCCAAATATGCTCAAAAATGTGTTATAAATGTCCTCGGAGTGTGTTTTATGTCTTTCAGGTACAAAGGATTGAAAACAGGGCAAAAACGGACAGAATTGAGTTTGGAATGGAAAACATGCATTGCTTGGAGCCGGAAGTGGATTTTCTACATTTTTCAGAGCCCGGATACATATTTTGGGAGTGAGCTTGGGGAATCAAATGAAAAACCTATCCCTAAATCCAAATTACCCATTTCCCTTTACCCATTTATCACCTTTACTCTAAAAATGTTTTTCACTTAAAACAATTATTTTCATTTACAACAATTATTTTATTAAAACCAATTTTCATTAAAATTATTTTCTCTTCTTAAAAAAAAAAAAAAAAGTTTAAAACAAAAAAACAGAAAATACAAAAGTTTTATTTACTTTTAAATAGTTTTATCTTAAACCCTTTCAAAACCCTTTTGAGCCTTCTGTTAAACTACTTGACAGCCATAACCATTTTGAACCTCTTCTCCTATTTTACCCCAAAACAGAATTAAATCCCCAAACCCAGCTTCACAAAAATGGCGCCCGTCCCAACCCCGCCCTCCTGTCTTCTTCTTCCGGTCACTATCTCAAACCCTATCTCTCTCTGGTCCCCAGCTCGCTCAAGCCCCACACCCACATGGTTATATGCCAAGGCTGGCAATCCCCAAATACTCATTGGACATCAAGATGGACGTCTTGTGATCTACTCCTTGGTGCCCAAGTCCTTTTAATGGCTAGATGAATCCAAAGAAGCACAAAGCAGCCAAGAGCTATTTCTCTCACAAAACTAGCACAAGCTCAAAACTGGAAGACCCCTAAGACTAGTATAAATAGGAGTAGGAGAACTTGTAAAAAACTTTGTCTAGAATTTTTGTTCTAGTCCAGCATTTACTTTTGTGCCTTTTAAATTTATGTAATGTTTTAATTTAATTTTAATTCAGTTTTCATTCCATGTCTTGTATTCGTCTATGAATATTCAGTTTTTTTTTTAGTTAAAACCTGTTGCTTTTTTTTTTCTCAGTCCATGGTTATCTAAACTATTGCTTAGTTTTCTTTAGTACTTGAGTTGTTTGTTTGAGTTACTAGTTGGTGTTTAAAGTTTCTAAGTCTAAAACGTTTTTCTAAAATCTTTTTCTGCTCTTAAGAGGGTGTTTGGATTGAGCACAATTTCAATGTTGTTGTCAATTAGTTAGTAGGAATTTGATTTAGTCAAGTTTAGAATATGTTTTTAAGGCTTTCTCAATCTAAGTTTTAGTTTGTCGAATTTCAAGTTTTGGGTTTTATGTTGTTTTATCAAAACTGTCATATTTTTTTATTTTTTTTTGTCCAATACAGTCACTGGCATCAATCATTTTAAGGTTAATAATGGGCTAAAAGTTAGTGTTAAATGGTTTTTCTAGTTCTCAACATATCCTAGATTATTTGTTTTTAGCATGTTTGGCATTTAGAGTTGTTTAGGATGCTTATTTTTGCCTCAAAACAGCCCCATTCAGCCCATTTTAGTTCTGTTACAGCAGCCTATTCAGCCTCCTTTAAAAGCTTGTTAAAAGCTCAATGAAGGCTGCCATTTAGCTTTTTAGGAAGCCTTTAGTACCAGCTCTACATGATTGGCCTTATTTAGGATTTTTCAAGTGCTTTAATAGCTTAATGTTAAGCTACAATACTCCCTCAATAGGCTCTTAGGATTGTACTGTTACAGCAACTAGGTAGCAGTTTCAAAACAGTAGTTTTTTCAGCTTATTGATGTTTTCCTCTTAGCTTATTAACTCCCTTAGGTTCTTTTTAGTGAAACTAGTTTAGGTATTATTATTTTCAGCTTATTGTAGCTTGTAGAAAGTCCTTTATAGCCACTATTTTCTGTCCCATTTGTTGCGAAACAGCCACTGTTTCAGCAGCTTCTTTTTTTTTTCATTTTTGTAGCTTTTTAGTGCTTAAATTTTGCTTATCAAGTCGCCTCTATGCCTTTTAGATAATGTAGATTAGAATATTAGCTTTTGATTAGTTTTATTCGTAGCTTTTTGAGAGTTTTTGTTACCTTTTATTTTCTTAGTGTCCCTTTAACTGTCCCAAAGCAAAACAGCCCTCTTGGGCATTCTGTGATGAAAATAAGCAGTGTTACAGCTTGTTTGTAGCGTTTAGAAGTTTAGTTTTTATTAAAAGTTCTCATTTTAATCTTAAAAGTAAGTTTTCAAAAATAAATAAATAAATAAATAAATAGCCAAAAAGGGGAGGCCAAGGTTCGAACATGGGACCTCCCCTTAGGAGAGTGTTAGTGACGTACCTGTATGCATCGCGCCCTTGGGACTTTCTTGTTTTAGTTTGTCAAATCAAATACTTAACTTATGTTTGCCTATTTTAGTTTATTTGTCTATTTAGCTTTTTAACTGCTTATTCCTATAAGCTGTTTTCCCCATTTTATTTTTCTTAGGCTCATCTTAGTATCTAGTAGTTTTCTGAATTTTTTTAGATTTTTCCAATTAAATTTATTATTTTTTATAATTTAATTAGTTTAATTTAGTTTTTAATTCGTAATAAATAAAATAAAAGTCGAAAAAATACCCGGCTTTTTCCAAAAATTATTTTTAGTCGTTTAGAATGTAGGAAAATTAATTTTAAGTTTGTAGGGTTAATATTTTTACATTTTCACTTTTTAAAGCGCGTGCGGGAGCCGCACGTGCCCGATTTTAGGTTAATTACGTTTTTAAATAGCTTTATGTTTCCCGTAGTTTCCCTTAGTATTTTAGATTAATTTTATGACTCCCGTAGATTTCCTTAGTGTAGTTTTATTGCTTTCCTTTAAATTCCCGTTTTACGTTTTATTGCACTTTAGTTAATTTTAAGTTTCCCTTTACGTTTATTGTTGCCTTAGATTAGTTTTTAATTTCCCGTAGTAGCTTTAGCTTAGTTTACTTGCTTTATTTAAATTCCCGTCATTTAGTTTAAAATTCCAAAATTTAAAATTCCTTGTATTCAAGCATCCAATCACAAACCTCAAAACATCACCGTAATTCACACCTCGTTGGGAAACGACCTGGGTAATCACTTGCCCGGTATCACTTATCGAGTATTCACGGGTTTTTTTGGTGTCGACCTTTTTCCTAAAAGGGTCGATTTGCGATTCTCTCGCGGGTATTTATATTTGATATTTCTTATATATACTATTCCAAACGGATCAATGACCTTACTCTTGAGGAATATTTGGCGTTGACAAGAGAAGAACAAGGGTCGGGGCTCGTAAGACCGGCGATTGGAGCTAATGTCCGTTTCGAGATTAAAGATCAATTTATGAGGGAGCTTTGTGCTAACCTTTTTTCAGGAAACAGGGATGAAGATGCGTATGAGCACGTTGAGAATGTCTTGTACATCGCAAGCCTTTTCAACATTCCGGGTGTGTCTCATGACGCTGTTATGCTAAGGGTGTTCTCCATGACTCTTACTGGGGGAGCAAGAAGTTAGATCGAAAGATTGCCCACCTGGGCAGTTGATACATGAGCTCTACTAAAAAAACACTTCATCCTAAGATATTATCCTCCGTCGAAGATATCTAATCAGCTCATGGAGATCCATAATTTCAAGCAAGATGACGATGAAACGTTGTATCAATCTTGGGATAAATACAACGATCTCCTCTACAAGTGTCTTACACATGATCTAAACAACCAGCAAAAGGTCATCATCTTTTACAAAGGAATCAACGTGACTACAAGACAGATATTGGACTACCAAGGGCCAATTCGAAGCATGACCCCTACTCTCTCGATTGAAGCCATCCAAAAAATGGCTGATCATTCCCAAAAATGGCACGATGGAGGTAGCAAAAGAAGTCAGCGCGGAAATCTTGATGGAATTGCCGCCATCACTAACAAGCTAGAAAATCTTGGTCGGGACATGCTCAAGATTAGAGAAACTGTTCATGCCATCCAAGTAGGATGCGAGAGCTGTGGAGGAGGATATCTCACCAAAAATTATCCCCACACTAACGAAGATAGCACAATCAAAGAAGTTAAATATGGAGAAAATCGACCGTTTTATGGGGATAATAGGAATAATAATGGGTATCTTGGAAATTATAACCGTGGGCCTTATGAAGAAAGAAGGCCCAGCATTGAAGAGACCATTAACCAATTCCTGGAAAGCTCAGCCTAAAAGCAAAAAGAAAAAGATAAATGGCTTAGGGATTTCTAGGAAAACACAAATAAAAACCTCTCCAGACACGACACATCCCTAAAAAACCTTGAAGCCATAGTGGAAAAGCTTAGTGCAGAGATAGAGATGAATGACACTGAACCTGAGGGGGTCAAACCTATGCCGACAATCAGTTAAAAGGTACGACTGTCGACAATTGAAGATTGCCATTCTCCAACCGAAAATTTAAAAGGTACGAATGTCGACAATCAGTTACAGTTACGCCATAACTATTTTCCTGAGTTACGGCATAACCAAGAATCGAAAGACGCAAACATGTCAGAAATCGGGTTATTTTCAGTTAAAGATGTTAGCACAGACGGGTTCATCATTCCATGTTCAGTTGGGAGTCATAATATCTTGGGGTTGGTGGATTTTGGGTCTAGCATAAACATCATGCCACTTTCCATATTCTTAAAACTCAAATTAATCCATCTTTGGAAAACGGATATGGCAATTGAGATGGCCAATATGACCAAGGTTACTCCCCTAGGAATTACAAGTGGTATTTGTGTTAAAGTCGATAGGTTTGTTTCTGCCCCTGAATTTGTGGTTATCGACGTGGAGAAAAACACGAGGGAACGTTTAATTCTTGGTAAACCGTTCCTTGACTCATTTGGATACTATAGTGATAGAGTAGAATTTAAAATGGACAAAACATTGTGCCATGAGCCGGATGAAATAGTGACGAATGATGATCCAATGGAGGCTCAAGTGGATTGTTCCGATAGGTTTCCTCCTTCATATTTTGGCCATTTGCAGGGGACCGAGTCAAGTGATGATGAGAACAGGGAAAAAGAAGATGATGATGTCCGACCTTCCGTACCTGATATTGTTGTTATAGGGAAACTTCACTGTTGTGCTCCTAAGATTTCTTTGATAGAGGGTTCTAAAGTGACATTGCCTACGTATTCTCCGTTTCAAAAAAGATGTAATGGGGGAGGAAAATTTCTCATTCGAAGGATAAAAAAAGCAGCAGAAATTTGGTGGTGCTGGGAAGACGAAAAACTAATCAAGAAGCGGTGGATCCAAGGACACAATATTATGAACGATTGGTTCACTGAGGTGGATTGGACTCTTCATTTTTGCAAACCAGCTATGATGTATGATAAATACACCAGAGCATGGCCTACGTGCGACCCCAACCGAAAATTTTGCGATGGAGGAGAATTCCCCGACCCCAACTGGCTCAAACGCAAAGAATGGGCGTGTTTTGATGAGGAAAGAAGAATGAAAGTCGGATACAAGGGAATCTCATTTAAAAATTGGTTAAAAGTGAAATTGGATTTTGTCAGCTAAAATGGGAAGTCGGAAATTTCGACATAGATGGGCGAAAGCTAATTTTTTGCAAGAAAATCGATACTCCTTGACCCCGATTATTTCTCCTTGTGTCCGGGACCAGCCATCCTCGAACAAAAAAGTCGTTAAGGAAGAAGTTGGCCATGTCCAAAGGCCACCATAAAGCCCCGAGGCTTTGAGTCTAACTTAAAGACTAGTAAATAAAGAAAAGTGCTCTTTCGGGAGACAACCCGAATTTTCCCTTTCATTTATTTTATTTCCATTTCTTTGGTTTTGTGTGTTTTAACCATATTTGCAGGATTACGGAGAAAAGTTGCTGCAGCATGCTGAATGGGGACCTGATCTATCCACAGTTACGGCGTAACTTATTCTTATGGTTACGCCGTAACATACTTTTTGCAGCAGTCCTTCTCAGAGCATTACCAATTACGGCGGAATCCCATACAACGGCTATGCCGTAGCTACACTCCTGTAGCGTCTGCCAGGTTTTGCACTAATTACGGCGTAACTCCTTATAGGGGTTACAACGTAACTATCCTCTGTATAACCTCTGTATTAGTTTTTAAATGAAATTTGTGGGTATGTTCCCTATAAGCCCTCACGAGACTACACTCGTCCACTTGGGACACCAAGTGGTTTAAAAGGCTTGTTGCATACGCTAAATGCAACCGTGATTCCTACGAAAGTGAGTTAGGTTTTTTTTTATTTTTCTTTTTCTTTTTTTTTTAGAATTATGCTTGTCGGTAGTGTGATTTCAGGTATTGAGGTTTGCTCGTGGATGGTATGCTTATAAGGCCACGATTCATTTCAGTGGGCCTTCTTTCTTTTTGGAAGCAAATTTCAGGGAAGTTATCGCTCTAATTCTACTTTTCTCTTTATCTTTATTTAACGCTTAGTACAAAAGGGACTTTGTATCTCAAGTGGGGGGACGGGAGTAGAATTGTCTCTTAAACTTTAGTTTGCCCTCGTTTTTCTAGTTTATTTTGAAAAATTATGCCATTTTTTAAATTTTGACATGTTTTTCTTAACCTAGCTAGATTAGACCTTAGCCGAGCACATTATAACCCTTGATATTATATGGTGAGATTAGCCTTATCCGTTTCCAAATTTTTACCCCAAATCCACCAAATTATGAATGTTCCGCTAGCTTGTAAACGTTAGAACTTGGCTTTTACATCATTTCGAGACCATAGACGAGGTATGTTAAGTTAGCTCGATTTATTTGGACTTTTCAGTTTAAGAAGGCAGTATTATAGGATTATCACCCAAATAGCCTATCATTGCGTGTCTATCGATTAGTCACCTTGACTTCTCGACCCCCATGTTAAACCATTTGTTGCACTCACCTTTAGGGCAAGATACCCCTAGATATACCCTTCTAAGCCATTCCTTTCATTTTGTTCACCCAATATATTGTTTCGTTACACCCTTACACCTTAGCCTACCCTGTAGTTAGGGGTGTCAAAAATCTTGACCCGACCCGAACCCGACCCGGGTAAGGATTTTTTTAATTTTTTTATATATTTATTTTAGAAATTTTCTATATAAATTAGAACAAATAGGTAATTTTGTCACTATTGAACTTATATTCGGGTTGACCCGAACCCGAATTCACCCAACCCGAGTTGACCCGACCCGAATTGACCCGAACCCGACTAACCCGAGTTCAAATAGGGTCGGGTTTGGGTAAATTATTTTTAGCTTTGACCCGACTTTGACCCGACCCGAATTGACCCGAACCCGACCAACCCGACCCGAATGACACCACTACCTATAGTCTTTATTTGTAATTTGGAAGTCATTATTTGCCTAAGTTCAAGGTTCAAGTGGAAAGGTTCGGGAATCACGCTTTCGTTGACGACATATTCTTAAAGATCATTGAAGACCCCCCAAATCCTCATATTGTTCATCTCAAGTGGGGGGATGTTATGTTTGTTGAAAAAAAAAATATGTGATTCGAAAAAAAAAAGTTATTGTTATTTAGTCGATTGTAAAGTGCGATATTACAATCATTATTGTTATGAGCTTAATATAGATTTAGTATCGAGGAGGCCACCTCGGTCATATTTGAAGAATGGAGTTGGAAATGTGCCCATCATGACGTCCTCTAATGTAACATCTACCTGGTATTATCATGATCCGGTTTCTTAACTTCGAAACTTGAACTTTGGGTTAACGGTAAGTGGTGATGACTTGGTTATAGATTTAGACTATCTGGTTGATTTTATTTTACACCAATTTTATCCCATGTCTTATCCTACCATTTAGTCATGAAGCGTGTCTAGGTGATGCAGCGAGCAATCTTTGGTGTCTGGCCATGGATTTGGTCATGTATCATTGATTTTGTCCACTTCGCCGTGACATGTTAGTAATGAAAAATCACCCTTAACCTTTGTTGTGTCTACCCATATTGCCTTCGAGAATTGTTTTGTCCTTAACTCTAGTGGTGGAGATTTGTGTATCCGCCAAGCTTATGATAGAATACATGCTATGACTGTGCGATGAGTGATCACCCCGAAATTAACACTTAGAATAGTTGAGAGATTTGATTGTTTTGTTCCGATTTAGTGAGGTATTCGGCTTTGTTTTATTCTAGCATAAGGGATTTGTAAACTTATATTTTCAGGTAATGGGAGATATCTTTTAGGAATCTATCTAATAAGGTCTACTTGAGGGCAAGTAGAGTTCAAGTGGGGGATATTTGATAACATCAAATAGTCATGAATATTAAGTGTCAATTTCTCCCGATAATGCTCGTATTTTATATCATTTATATGGATTTAAGCTTGTTTTTCTCTATATTTCACTTTCAGGTAAATTACGAGCATTGGAGCTAAAGAGACGCGGATTGGAGAGTTTATTGAAGATATATGACAGTATGCTCATTTTGAAGATGTTACGGCGTAACTCCCCTCTCACATTACGCGTAACAGAAGCGTGGCCCAGAAAATCAACTATACGGAAGATTACGGCGTAACCCCATCCCAAGATTACGCCGTAACTAATTAGGTCACATGAGGTTCCGCGCCGCTGCAAGCTACGACGTAACTATTTCCACAATTACGGCGTAACCATGATTTATTGAAGATACGGCGTAGCTCATTCCTGATGTTACGCCGTAACCAGCTTTTTCAGAGCAAATTACGAATAAATGGATGTTACGGCGTAATTCTTAACTTAAGTTACGCCGTAACAAGATCTGGCCTATAAATACCACTCAAATTCCATCATTTCTAATCAACTCATTTCACACAAAACGTCAGTGAACATGGGTAGAAGTAAAAGGCAAATCCTAGGGAGCATACAGAGCCATCTCCAAGGGAGAAATCACTCCCCTACGATAAGCATTAGCATTTTATCTTTTCTTTACTTTCAATTCATGTATTTCATAATGTTAAACATTGAATCGATTGTTTTAGTTAATATGAGTGGCTAAGCACCTCTGGTGCTAGCCTAGTTATGATTCCTTAATTTTTTTGTTTATGTTTATATTGCTTTCGTATAATTGTTTCTAGTGTATGCATGCATAATTTGTTGGTAGCTACCCTTGTTTCGGTAGTTTTGAATGGCGGTAGTGGCTAGTTACTTAGGAGATATGACTAACTGACCCTAATTAGGTAGACTGAGTGGGAAGGTTAAGATATGACCAACTGACGACCCTTCTTCGCTTGTGCGATTTGACCAATAGATCACCTACCGTTTGGATGAACTTAAGAAGTAAGGGATGAATGTTTAAGATGCTAGCGCCAGGGCACTCATTATTATGAATCTTGCATGTAGCGGTACTTAATGACTTGGCTTAGGAGACTAAAAACAACTGGACTTTCGACGGGTCACCTGACATCTCCAGTTGAAATCTTTGCTGATAGGTTAGGAAGAACTGACCAAATGTTGTCCTAGTGACTTTTACCCCCACTTGAAGTAATTGGAAGTAATTAAACGTAAACTTAACTTGATAGGATGAATAACTAGGTTAGCACACTTCTCCCCTATTGATGACAACCCTTGCTTTTACTTTCTATCTTTTATTTTCTTGTCTTTAGTTTTAATTAATCATTTCAACCTATTAAAATCTGTGACACCTAGGCTTAGTTTAAATCCACACACATAGCTCTTGGGACGACCTCGGTTTTACCAAAATACTACACTACATACACATGCCGGTACACTGCCCGTTAGTGCACTAGGGTAGACCATAGGTATAACGAGACACTATAAATATTAAAACATGGTCAGTAAAACCTGCATCAAGTATGTTACCTAGCAAAAAACAATGAGTATATTATTTACTGAAGAGTCAATGAGTGTGTTAATGAGAAGTTTACTCCACGATGAGAAGCCAACAAGTCTTGTATAAAGCTAGTTTAGAAACAAGCTTCAGGGACGTCGAAAACCTAACTCAAGATACACTCTACCTCACTGAGCGATATCAATGAGTAAAGTACCTGAGCTACAAACAACATTTGAGTTACTAAGATATGACAAATTCTCTCTAACTCAATCTACCATCTCAAAGGCAGACTTGAAATATTGGCGAGAACTTTCTAAAAGCAAAAAGAAAGTCATACAAGAATAAAAGCGGTTCCTAAAAATATGAATAATTGAATTAACTATTCACTAAAAGTACTTGGGAAGTGAAGCTACATGTATAAACAAATTATGAAAATATGTACTCTTCCATTAGATAGTTGACATGTAAGATACAACACACATGTGACTTCACTTTTACCCACCTTTATAAACACAATGTCTAGAAAAAGAGAGAAGCAGATATTCTAAACACAAAAAGTAATACAAAGTATTATTGTGATAGAATCCTCCTCTCCTTGAATCATAAGTTAAGCTAGCAAGCTATAATTTATTTCTAAGAGAATTTTATTTGTCACATAGTGTTTCAAACTTATCATTTGTAATTCTTTGATTAATTATAATAAGAATTATAAGCGTTGGAGAGTAGGAATGATGTTATTAGTGTCAAATGGGTCTTGTGTAAAACTTTTGTTTATCTTATAAAACATATTCATGTTTTACCCAAATTTTGGGACCAACAAAAACCCATCTACCCATGGGTTAAACTAATTAAGAAGATTAATGTGAGTCGTTATTGGCACAAATAGTAAAAAAATAAAAATAATAATAACTTTATGAATATCCTTACGTAACTCATAAAGAATAATAACATAAGTCGTTAGTATATGTATAATCTCTTGTACGTATCACGATAGCTCGTTCTTTTATTATAATATTTATAAATTGGTGCATATATATATATATATATATATATATATATATATATATATACACACACACATTTACATATAGGGTCCGGATCAGGTGCGGATTAGATTTTAAGTAGGGATGATGCGGATAATATCACAGTAACATTCAAAAAAATCAGAAAAAAATTAAAAAAGAAAGAGAACAACAATTTATTAAGAATAGCTGAAAAAAATTCAGAAAAAAAAATCATTTTCATAGTTAAAAGGTATAATTATATTATGGATTTTGTTAATATCACCGTAGTTATCAAGCTTTCTAATAGCAATACTAACTAACTAAAGCTAGCAGTACTAAATAAAACTAGCAGTACTAACTAACTAAGGCTAGAAACTAGCAGTGATATTAAGTTTTTTTTTCTAATATCAAAGTAACTATTTAAATAAATTTTTTATTATCACAGTTACTTTTTACATGTTTTCTTACAAACAAAGTTATTTTTTTAATATCATCGTAACTTTTCATAATATCGTAATTAAAAAAACAGTGATATTAAGATTTTTTGCTAATATCAAAGTTACTTTTTAAGTAAAATCATTAATATCACGGTAGGTCTAATAATCAAAAAACAAAAAAGTGCTCATAAAAATCTGAAAAAAAATAAAAATTGAAAGAAAATAGCAATAGTAAGGATCGCTCAAAAGGAAAAAATTAAAAAAATCGTTTACATGGTCAATTGGTACCGTGAAGGTTAGCGCATATATTGATTTTTTTTTACAAAAAGTCAAGATCAAATCTGGACTTTTTTTACAAAAAGTCAAGATCAAATCTGGAATGGGTGGTCCAGATCTATCCGTACATTCGCACGAATTTTAAAAATCTATACCTGATCCTCAATCTCTCTCTCTCTATATATATATATATATATATATATTAATTTAATTTGTAATAATACTTATATTTTAAAATAACAACAACATGGTATTCCTTGGAAAGAAAAAACATAGTCTATTGGGTAAAAAGCATATGAAGTATTTGCTAAATTTATAAAGGTATTAAAAAATATTAAAAATGATAAGTCAACTTAAATATATGATTTGCTATGCAATGCCCGCTAAACAATAGTTAAAAAAAAATATTAATAAAATAAATAAAAAATAGACTTTATTAAATTAAAAATTACATATATCCAAGTTAATTTGTATGTTCATGTGCATTATAAATGCTTTAAATATGAAAATAATATATTGTTTAATGTGTCATAATCATTGTCCAGTGTAGTAAATTTCATATAATTTATTTAAAATTTTGCAACTATAGTTTCTTAATTTACCCTTTCTTTTATTTAGTTTTTATTTTTGTAAATTTGACACTTATATTTTATTTTATTTTTTCTCCATCAATTTTTTTAGCAAATTTATCAAAGTTTGACAAAATTTATTTTTATTTTGACTTTCAACATAAAATAAAAATGCTTAATTTCGCTTGCGTGACAAAATGAAGCTCTTTCGTAGATCCAATTGAAAGCTTTTAAAAAACTTTTGTATGTTTTCTTAAAGTATATTAATTATGACATAACCATATTCATATTGTCAACCACTTTAGATATAGATGATATAAAAGTACATAAAGTGATAAAATCCTATTTTTCATTAAACGGTGGTTATTTTTTTCTATACATTACTATATATAACTATAGAGTGAGCAACAGTGCTTGCAAAATGCAAGCATTAATTGCCAACTTTCAAAAGTTGGCGAAAATAGTACCTGAGGTTTAAGTGTCATTGCAAAGTAAGTCCAAGTTGGCAAAAATAGTCCCTAAGGTTTAACTGTCGCTGCAAAGTAAGTCCTTTATAGCAATTTAGCAAAAATAGTCCCTATCCAAATTCACGGCTACAAAAGCAATCCCGCTGCATCGCGCGGGTTCCCACACTCGTTAATGACTAATGAGATAATAAATGTAACAATTACTTACTTTTTCATCAGCAATATAATATAGTGTAGTGAAGTCTTCTACTAGCACCATTATATTACGTAATCCTATATAAGCTACACAAATAGTGTCTTGTGTTACATTAAATCTAAGACACTCAATTCAATATAAATATAGCATCACATTTCTTTATATTTTCTATCTGACTTAAACCTTCTTCTATATCCTACACCTTATTTTTAGCAAATTATAATTGGAGTCAAGAGAGGATTTGTACTCAATCTTAAGGTATCCTTTCCTATGCCATTTCAAATGTATGTTTAAATATAATCGAGTCTAATGCTTTGAGATTATGAGTTCAAGCTTTATTAACAAAATGTGTGTAGTTTATTCAAAAGTATGTTTACCTTAATGCTTTATAATGGTTTGACGCTCGTATTTGAGTTCATTTAACGGTTTAATTGTTGAACTAGGTACTGATTTTGACAATTTTTATCTTTAGATTTATTCTTCGCATTGTGTTTCGTTCTAAATTTAAGTTTTTTGTTATATCCAAACGCATATATCTTTTACTTATAATCATCTGATTACTCACTTTTAAATAATTAACCTCTTTTCCTTCAATATATGCTCTTATTCATTTATTTATTACTATTATTATTAACATGGTTATTAAAAAAAGGGAAAATATCATCTAACTGTAATCAAGTTAAATTATTGTTTCACTAAAGTCACTTATACTTTATTTAAACTGTAAAAACTCATTCACGTTTCAAAATAAAGTCATTCAATATTTTTTTCAACTACAAAACCACTCACTTTTTAATATCCTGCAACTTTAGTGAATCTATAAGGAAAATGAATTTCACCCTTAAAAAAATATGTTTGGCATATTGAATGTATCATAAGAAAACGTTAAGAGACGAATGTAATGCAAAATTAATAATAATAATAATAATAATAATAATAATAATAATAATAATAATAATAATAATAATAATAATTTGTAAGGAAAAATTGTAGTATTAAGTGCCAATAATGTCACTTGCAATTTTATTTCAGACATGAAATATGACTCAAGTGTTTTTTGTCAATGAGTCTTCATTGCACGTTTTGATTTAATTTATGCGTCGATTGTTTTTTATACAATTCTTGGTAACATGTTATTAGCGTGTATCTAGGGCTTCGAGGATTTTAGACGTACGGAGATGACTCAAGGGGAACACAATGATTTTCATTCGATTGACAGGGAACTGTATGCAACTCTTGTATTCGATCATTGGCGTGATCCTATCGAAGCAATACAAATGATGGCCATTTGGATGTGGTTGGAGAGGATGGTCATGGAATGTCCTGAATTGAACGGAGGATCCTAAGTCTTAATGCTCAAGTGATTGAAAAAATAGGAGATGAGGCCTTACTTTACTGGGCATGCATTGACAACATGCGACTCCTATTTTCCTCTAGTGTCGGAGATTTCCCTTTAACGAATATGCTCCTCAAGGGAGACATGCCCATTAATTTTGTTCGCCAGCATCGTGAAGTTTCTATAGCTGGAATCAATGAGGTGATAAATAATGTTTGCGCAAAATACTTCAAGGACATATGGGATGGCGCCATAGCAAGAAATGCTCACATGGATTTTATACAAGGGATAATTCCATATTTACCCAATCTAAACATGAAAATGTCATATATACCCAAAATACAACTTTGAATGCATGATGTACAATGTATTTAAAGCATGTTTTGGGTAAATATAACATTATCATGTTTAGATTGGGTAAATATGGAATTGCCCCTTTATACAAAGCGTGGCTAAGCATGAGCCGATGATTCGACCACACAAACTCCAAACCCATCCAGACGATAGGACTTTGTTTGTAACTTTCTCGAGAGGGTATCCTGTGGCTGAGTGGGAAGTAAGGCAGTTCTTTAATGAACTATTTGGCGATTGCATCGAGGCATTCTACATGCAAGAAGTTGCTATAGGTGAACACCCGTTGTTTGCTAAGATTGTGCTATATCAAACTTCTTACATGCAGGCCGTACTTAGTGGTGGTACAAAGGCAAAGTTTACCATTAACGGCAAACATGTGTGGATGCGAAAGTACATCCCTAGACGTCGATGAATATATATGAACTATTGCATCAAATAGTAGTTGTTAGCCTAAATCTGAATTTTTAAGTAGGTTGTGGTTTCATCCTAGTAAACTAAATTAAATCAAGGCATATTCGTGTGTTTAAATGGAAAGTTTAGACTTGTCTTCATCTGTTTAAGCTTTATTTTATACTCATGGACATATTTGTTATGTGGCAATTACTGCTGTACGCAACCTAACGTAAGTAATTAAGGTAAATGAAAATAATATATGTACAAATAAACACATAAACATAGAGAATGGTAGGTTAGAGCATCACGTTTAATAACACCGCTAACATCAAAAAATGCTTCCATATTAGTTTTTTTTTTTGAACTAGCTTCCATATTAGTTCCAAGTTATCATTTCTACTTTTAACACCAACACAAAAATATACCCCTCGCTAGGGATCAGCAAAAAAACAAAGAACCGGACCGGACTGAGCGGACCGAAACCAAGAAGAACCGAACTGGAACCGGAACCGAAAGTTCCAATTCTGGTTCGTGAGTTTGAGATTTTTCGATTCTTGGGTCGGTTCGGTTCGATTCACCAGTTCCGAAGCCAAATACCCCAATAATTATAAAAACATGTACTCCCTCCGTTCCAAAATAATTGTCCTCGTTTGACTTTTTAAAGTCTTAATTTCTCAACTTTGATCTTTAATATTTTTGCATGTGTTATATAATACTTGATGAAAATTATACAAATGAAAAAACATTTAAAAACCAATCCATTCACATATTATGCATCAATTATTATATAACACAACCAAAAATATTTAAGATCAAAGTTGAAAAATAATGACTTCAAAAAGTCAAAAGAGGACAATTATTTTGGGACGGAGGTAGTAATTTTTTTTTTTACTTGTCATACTCAAAGTCTCAAATCATACATACAATGGCATAAAAAAAACCTACTAGTGTACTTTTAAAAAACTCAAGCCAAACACTCTAAACCATAAGTCGATAATTCATTGAAACATTCACAAATTAATAACTAATATAAACCTAATAGCATTCCAAGACCCTTATAGAACTCGCTTGTCGACACGGATTGTGGAAGCTTTGATTTGCACCTAAAATTAATAATTAATATAAACCTAATAACATTCCAAGACCCTTACAGAACTCGCTTGTCGACACGGATTATGGAAGCTTTGATTTGCACCCAAGGTTGGGTGAGAAAGTCGAGAACGCAATTAATTGGGAATGATGTTGAAGATCTTTTTAAACACGATGAGATTGTCAAGGATATGGAAGAACAAATAGTGAAACTAATCGGAAGAGAAAAAGAGAAACAAAGTGTGAAACTATAAACGGCCTTAGTTATTTTGTTTGACAAACTTTTAAGTTATTTTATTTTGTTTTCCGGATTACTATGCATTATTGTTTTGTTAAAAAATAAACAAGTGAAACTATAGAATGATTGTTTATATGAGTTTATGCTTTTTTTGTTAATTGTTATTGGTTTAAACGTAAATGGTTACAAGTGTTTAAAAAATTCAATTTTTTTGTATTTTATATTGGCTTAATTCATTAGTACATGGAGTTATTTCTCTCTCTTCAGAAAACGGTTCCTATCCTGGTAAACCCAATAAACTAGAACCGGAACAAGAACTAAAAACTATATTCGGTTTGTTTCTCGGTTCCTACTTTTCACAAAATTCAGTTCTCGGATCCACCAGTTCCAGACCCATGCTCATCCTTTCCCTTCACTGATAACATTCATAACACCACTCTTTCAGAACCCACCATTTTTTTTAAACAAACAAAATTTCTTTAATTGAAGTAAAAATACGAAAAACTTAAAAAAAAAATAAATAAATAAAATAAAAAAATAAAATGCACTTATTCCAAGAAAAATAAAAAATTCGAAGACTCCTTTAATCCTTTCAAAAAGTCAAATAGCCCAATCCTTTCACAAGCCCACTATACATTTAAGCAGAAAAAAGAAAAGGTTATACTTATACTTCTCTCATTCATTTGGCTGCAAACACACAAAGTACCATTTCCTCCATTTTAATCAACAAACATAATAATAATAATAATAATAATAATAATAATAATAATAAATAAAGAAGAAATTGCATATGTGTTATTTCAAAGCATCATAATTATATATATATATATATATATAGAAGAGAGTTATTTTACATACCAAACTTTTCTCACATACCAAGGGACTCATCTCCACCATCCATCTAAAAAGAAATCAATGGCTGAGATTAAAAACAATTTATTATTTCACCTATTTTTTATAATTTAAATATCTCTTAAACCGTTAATCGTTAAGTGAAAATATTTACACCATCGCGACGAGCATTTAATTATCTTTCATAGACGGCACTTTGATATACTTTAGAAAAAAGAAAAAAAAACTCATTTTTTCACGTTTTTTCGTTATTTTTTTCGTTTTTTTACGTTACTGAAATTTACATGAAAAAATCATATATGATAAAACACTAAATTGAATATCACATGTGATATTAGTGTTAAATCATATATGATATGTAATATCACATGTGATATTATATGTAATATCATATGTGATATTACAATAATATCATATGTGATATTACATATCACATATGATATTACACTAATATCACATGTGATATTCAAATTAGTGTTTTATCATATATGATTTTTTAATGCAAATTTCAGTAACGTAAAAAAACGAAAAAACTTTAAAAAAAAAGGTGAAAAATACGAAAATAAAAATTTTGTCGAAAGTATATCAAAGTGCCTATCTATAGAAAGATAATTTAATGCTCGTCGCAATGTTATATTTTTTTTCGCTTAACGATTAACAGTTTGAAAGATATTAATATTTGATAAAAAATGATGAAAGTGGGTTTTTTAAATTGTTGGGATTAATCTCATCCATTAGATCAAATAAAAATGAAGGGTGGAGATTGATTCCTTGGTATGTAAATAATCTTTTGTCCTCAAATGATCTTAAATCATATATATATTCACTCAAAACTCATAATTGCATATATTTTTTTTCCAAAGCCTTAAAATCGTCAAATATATCCAATTCATTATTTTAATTATATTTAATAAAAAAATATCTAATAATTATAATTGATATATAAAATAACAATTATACCCTTATTCTTATTAAACTTTTTTACAATAACAAAATATTCTTTTGTTGGTTTGAATTTTATTATGTCATTTGATCTATATTTATAGGAGTTTACGTTTGATGGAACGATGAATGGTCTTTATTGAAATTCTTATTTAAGATTAGTCGATACCGATCACGGTTGAGACGCCGAACATGATTGCTATTTATTGTTTTTAAAAATTGTTAAAGGATATTTTGTAATTGTAAAGAAAATAGTAAGAGTAAGGGTATAATCCTTATTTTATATATCAATTATAATTATTATACATTTTTTTCTATTAAATATATTTGAAATAATCATTTAGATATATTGACAATTTTAAAGCTTTGAAACGATATATATGCAATTATGAGTTTTGATTGTATATATATTCAATTATGTTTTTGAAAAGATATATATGCAATTCATCCAAAAATAAAAAGTAAAAAAAAAATATATGCAAAACAACGGCCGTTGGTATACTAACGCACCAACCAACACCGTTGGTTTCTTGCCATCACCTGTGTCATAATGCCTAGGCCGTTGGCATAACGCCGAGAGCTACGTTAACACACCTAATGCTCTTAGCATGTCTATTTTCAAGTCTCGTTCACGCACCTTTTTAAATAGTATAATCTGAAATTATTTCGAATGGAGAAAATGTTTTAAAATACGCTAAAATAAGTTTAAGCCAAAAAAATTCACTATTTATTTATTAAGAAGAACCAATGGACAGAAACTTCGGATACAAAGAGCTTTGATGGAAAAAGCTCACTTCGAATACGGAAATCTTTTATTTTATTCCCGTCACACCAAAATTATTGTCGCCATGGAAAAAACATAAAGAAAACTACTACATTCTTTTACCAATTAAATGTCATGCTCATCTACTAAATTATCTTTTGAACGGTTGACATAAGAAAATGACTATTATTTTAAGACATTTCAAATTTAAATTGAGACAATAACGAGTAGGGAAGCCCGTGCGTTGCGGCGGAGTTTTTGGCATTCGTTTTTTTTAATATGAATATATCTACCATTTTTTCACGTTACTTTTGAGATAGGTTACTTTTTGGGGGAAGAGAAGTTGGTGTTCTTTGTACTTTTTTGTGTAGGAAAGTGTTGTTATGGAAATTGTTGTTGTTGATGAGGGTATTGTTGTTGCTGTGGGTATTGTTGTTGATGAAGATATTGTTGTCGTTGATGGTATTGTTGAAGAAAGAGTTGAAGATCTTCAATTGGGAGTTGAAAGCTATCAGATGAAGCTGAATTTGACAAAACCAATTTTGAATACGAGGGGATTGTTAGGGAAGCACAATACACTTTGAAGAAAACACCATCATTTGGATTCACCTACATAAGTGACCGATCAGACAATTTCTTCATGGCATATGACGAGATCCACAAGTTCTGTGATGCCACCCTTACAAAGGTACGCGATGGCTTGGGGATAAGACTCAAGTATCAGAAGAGTGGGAAGAAAAAGAGATGGAATTATCAAGAATCAAGGGAGGTCAAGAACTTTATTGACAAGATCGACCGTGTGCTCAAACGTTGCAAGCAAATGAGAAGATTTGAGAGTTATGTAGGCGGAACACCAAAGTTTGATACTCACAACTACCGAAGACCAAACTGATGCTGATTTGTAATAGACAGAATATTCGTAACAGTTAGATTATATGTAATAGCTAGATAAGTAGAACTCGTAGCTACTCTAGAACTTTCTTTGTACTTGTAATATGTATAAAAATATGGCTTATGTACGTATATCGGTGCATAACCCGATCCATGTAAAGAAAGGATCCTGGGATACGTTTCAGTGCCTCAATCCTGATATAATAGCGAAGGCTTCTTACTCTTGATCAGAATTCACCCAAATTTTTTCTAACACTTACTTTTTTCAAAAGTTTTTCAAAATTATGTTCAAGAGACAAGTATTTCTCCAAATGTTTAACACTTCAAAAAGTTATTTCATAAATTGAGGAGGAGTACATAAAACTCTTTGTTCTCTTAATCAAAATGTTCTGGTGATGAGATTCTCCCAAGTTATTTTAAAACCTCAAAAAGCATATTTTAATCAAAGCTTCAAAAATAATAAACATATGCTATATTTGAGGGGGAGAACAAGTGATTAAAATATGTTGTTTACCATGACAACTCAGTATGTTGATCACTGCAAAATCTGAAAAGAGCACAATTCAGGTATTACCAAAGAATTGATGGAAAAGTATGTCAGAAATCGAAATGACTTTTTCCTGGACGGGTAACAATTTCAAGTTAGTCAAACTAGTGATGTAAACGTGTCTCGCGATTGACTTGTCAAAGTAGGATGTACCATATCGAATGTGACTCAGACTTAACCAATGAACTGATGAGAAAACATTGTTTGTAATCGAAATGACTTGTTCATGGATTGGTAATAATTTCAAGCTAGTCTAACTAGTGATGTAAATGTGTCTTGCGATGGACTTGTCAAAGTAGAATGTACCGTATCGAGTGTGACTCAGACTTAACCAATGAATTGACGAGAAAACATTTTTTGTAATCGAAATGACTTGCTCCTAGATGGGTAATAATTTCAAGCTAGTCTAACTAGTGATGTTAACATGTCTCGCAAAGGATTTGTCAGAGTAGAATGTACCAGGTAAAAAAGACTAAGATATCACCCCCAAGAATTGATGAGAAAAAAATTTCAGTAATCGAAAATACTTGTTCCTTGACAGGTATTTGTGACAACTCGTAATTTCAGGTCATTTTATAAAACTTTGGAAATTTCACTATTCATCTCGGGAATTTACTATTCATCGGTTACTATTCATCGTTTTCGAAGTCGATTTGATATTTTGAAAGGGTATTTCAAAATTTTACTATTCACGAAACACTATTCATTCCCGGAGAAAATCACTATTCAGGAGTCATTATTCATCATTTTTCGTAAACTAGGTTTACGAGTATCAAATACGCGTAACCTGGAGGGTTAAGCTGCGTATTCATGGAATATCATCAAGGACATTTCATATAGACTAGGTTTAGTCTACATATCATTAGTAACATCATCATCATATTAGTTCATGCATGGTTTTGCATTTTACATTAAACGCATAATTTCCTATTAAATAAACGCTATCGCGTAATTAATTATTTTGAGAAATTGATCAGACACTTCCAAAAATAATCCTAATATATTTTTATACTCATTTTAAGACTATAAAAGTTATATTATTAATTTACCCGATGTTTTCAATTTATTTTGTATATAAATTGTTAGGTACAAATATTTACGACGGTTTTCGTAAATTCAACACAATAATTATTATTTCACTCAATTTTTGTAAGAAATATATTTTTATAATTTTTATGACTTCAATATATTTTATTTTGATGCGTTAAAAATTTATTTTTAGCTAACGCTACCCTAAATGCTTAAATATGTATACAAGTTACTAACTATTCTTAAATAACTACACTTTACCTCTACATATATATACTTAACAATAACAAAATGCATCTACTTTTCTTTGTTTTATGCTTGTCGACCACATGGATGATTCACACCCTTTTTGTACCAAAATATCTAAGGTAATCTATACTACTTGCTCACTTTTTAATTAAAGTACTAATATAACACATACATTTCACACAATACAAGGTGAAACAAAAGGAAATCCTCTCATTCTTTGGGGTGGCCGGCCATGGCTTGAACACAAGAGAAACATTTATTTTTTTTTCAAGCTCAAGTGTTTATTTAGTCCTACTAGTAATCTATTTCAAGGTTTTGAAATAAAAACCTATAGATTAATAAGGTTTCCATCATCTTTTTCATATAATCATTCAAGTAAGCATTTCATGATCTTCATAACTTTTTCATATTTATATTTATGTTATTGCATCATTTTTGCAAGAAAATATGCAAGTATCACTTTTAATGTTTTTATTACTTATTATGAAATATAATCATCCTATAAATTATCCCTTGAAACACATTATTTTTGATGATGTCTAGGAACCCATGACACCCTAAGAAGGTGTATGGTAGGATTAGAATAGCTTTGGAGTTGGTTTGAAGTGATTGAAACAAGTATTACGCGAGAAAAATCATTTTCGACGACTATAAATAAGGGTCTGATCATAATTGTGAAATCTGGAAAATTCGACAGTTTGTAAAATATTTTGGGCTAGATATTCAGAAAATATACTTTAAAACGAAACCGTGGTCGCTTGAATGGGTTAAAACGGAGTTATAACGAAGAAGTTATGCTAATTTCAAGTTTAACGACGAAACTATTATTTCAGAAAATTCAGCATGTTGTTTCCACTTTTTACGAGTCAAAAATAAGTCTTGAGCGTTATTAAACATGTCGACTTATCAAAAATATATTCGTATACTTTAACACGAATCTAAGGACATATAAAATGTAGAAAACGGACTTGTAACGATTAAATTACACGCGTTTAAACAAACCAAACACCCCCTTTTTCTGCGTATCCCTTTTATATACTTTTGACCCATTTTGGGTCAAACGGGTCAAGAATGTTTGTAAAAACAAAGTATATGGATAAGTGTTTGTAAAGAAGTTAAAATATTTGGAGAACTAATTTGGAAAACAAATTTGGAGAACTAATTTGGAGAACTAATTTGGAGAACAAATTTGGAGAACTAATTTGGAGAACTAATATGGAGTACTTTTTATGAAACGATGTCTTCTAGTAAAAGTAAGTTCGCCTAGCCTATTTTCCAAAATGTTCAACCGTTCGTCAAGCGGAGTTGTAACGAATAAAATATGAACACTCAAACTTTGCCGAAAACCACCCTTAAACAATATTTTGGATACAAGTACCCTACTTTACCTATGTTTTTCTCCATGATCGAGACCTCTATGATAAAAACTTAAAAGCTAAAACTTTGAGATAATGATACAAGCTTTCTAAAACCGTTGAGTTTGTTTCCTAACACTCGATGTGCACCATTTTACGACTAGCTTTTCAAGGCCGTTTAGTCACTTTCATGAAATTTTCAAATGACATTATTTAACGACGAAAAGTTATAATTTCATAATAACCATTAAATGACTATCGTAGGATATCATTTCAACGTAAATACTTGTAAAGTAATTTATAAATTGTCAAGACGTTATAAGATTATTTTTCGACGATAAGAGTTATTTTCAAAAATTCACAAGTGGTATAGATATCATACGAATTGCATGCATAACATTACATCATAACTTACATTAGATCATATGAGTTTGCATGCACGACATTGTTTCATGATTTACATTAGAACATATCATTCATAATAGGTCACGGTCGGAGGTTGCGCCTCATTTCAGTATTGCCATTATATCATCATGATCATTGCAACATGTGAGTTTTCATAGCCCCGATTTTATTCACGTTTATACATTATTTCAAACCTACGGGGGAGAATACATTGCACATCATTTTATTACGAGCCCAAGTATATTCAAATTCATTACATTGCTTAAGTTACCTCATTGCCAATTGAATGTCCCCATATCAGAAATCATGAACCGTTAATTACTGGGTAAGCGAGGGTGAGTGGATAGATCTATCGAGGGTGACTCCTCCATCCGGGTTGGTGGATTCCAACTGGTCAAACGGATGCATTTCATTTAATATCATTATTTGAGTTGTTTGGCAAAACACTCTGTTGGGGCGAACATCATGATCAGTCTACCTTCGGTGTCATGTGCTTAAGCAATGGTATCATTTTTGTGACATATTTGTCATACATGGCCTATACTTGTGGTAGTCGTATAAAACATTTACATAAACTCTATGAACTCACTCAACCTTTGTGTTGACACTTTTAGTAATGTATTTTCAGGTAACTAAGGCATTCACTTCATGACATGCATGAGGACTTATCATAGAGTCGCGGTGACGACGCGTCACACATGGATTTATACATTTTTAAAACATCGTTTGACTTGTACCAAACTTATTTTCCGCACATGTTGATTTTCATTTGGGACCTATCTTTGTAACTCTGAATGTTTTTAATATATCAAACGATGTTCTTTTCAAACGACACTTTAGGTCGTTCAATATAACTGTGATTGTGATGCTATGACAGTCATCCCCCAGGATGTCCATTCCGCTGCAAAGCAGGTAATTTGGGGGTGTGACAGTATTAATTTCAAGCTGGTCTAACCAGTGATGTAAACGTGTCTCGCAAAAGAGTTGTCTTAGTAGAATGTACCATCTCGAGAGATTTTCATTATACTTGCATCAGGACGGGTAATAATTTCAAGCTGGTTTATCCAGTGATGTAAACGTGTCTCGCAAAGGTCTTGTCTACTGAAAATCAATCAATTCAAAATTACCCACTCTTTCCTCAATGTGTAGATTTACCTTAAAACTCATGAGCACATGTGGAGGAGGAGTATTTCATAAAACAAAAAGCTCTCAAAGTATTATTAAAATATGTTTTATAATCATAAATGCTTTGAGAGATTTTACAAAAGTTTTATAGCTACATGGTCAACATCGAGTATCATCCTTCCTGGTGGTTGTTTCAAACAGTCTACAGTCAGGGAGTGATACTTCAGTATACTTCAACGACTCACCTGAATTATTGATATATGTCAGTATATCTTGTTAGCCTTCTTGAAGGCCTCCAAATTCAGGAACAACCTTTGTGAGGATTCTAAACAATCCAAACCTGTAAGAGCTGAAAATCTCGCTAAGGAGCTTTCTTTCACGAATCGATTCCTGAAGACGTGGGTCTTTGCTTAGAAATTAAGGTGAATGGAATCAAGAAATTCTCTAGTAAAACAATCGTAGTAAACAACTCTCTTATGAAAAGTTCACCGTGATCGATTGGAGATTATCACTAACCTTTATCATGCAGCTAATGGCGAATGCTCCTTGGAGGGAGACCGTTATCATCACCACATTCATCAACATCCATCCACTTCCACATGCTCATACCAACATCATAACAAAAGATAAATATGAGCAAAGTTCAAAGAAAGTTCTCACAGAAGATCATTGTAAAGCAAAGTTCAGAACGATTCTACATCAGAGTCAAAGAATCTACAAAGTTAAGTGACAAAGATCAACGCAAAGAAAGGAGAACTACATAAGTATGAAGATCCAAAGTCAACACGAAGAATGAGCATATTGGAAAAGACGTAAAGACACCAAAGACAAAGACGTTGATGACAGATATACAAAACCAACTTATGAGCACAAGAACAAGAACGAAGAACAAAGAAAGTAACGATTTAAAGACGTCTCAAGCAAAGAAAGTCAAATAATAAGTGAAGCGAAAAAGACGTCAAGAAACCTATGATGACCAACCCTTAGAGAGAGATTGTTGGGATTACGTGTAATCAATATTAAAATGTCAGTCATTAGTTAATGTAATAGGTTGCTTAATAGATTGGCTTATATGTTAGTTTAAGGCCCGACCCATGAAGTAAGCCCATGGGCCGTGGCATTAGTGATTCTAAAAGCATCCTCGGCATTGCCCTAGCCTTGCTCTCCTATAAACACTATGTAACCTATCATTTGAGAGTGGTTGGTTCTTTTATGCATTTTTACTTTCATTTTCATTTACACATACAAGTTTCATACCATCTCTCTCTATTTTCTCTATCTAAAATAACTTGTACAACCTTCATATATGGTGACCTAACAGACGCCATTATGGTTGTTCTTTTAGTTTTATCATTATGTTTGTGTATGCGTTGTGTCACGTGCTAGTCTGTTTTCTTCATTATATTAAGTTTTGTAATTTCCTTTTTTAATATAATTACTTTGAATTTTAAGTTTGGTGTATGCGTGTTGTGGCATGGTTCTTTGTTTTTTATATGTGCGTTTTTCCTTTTTAATTGTTTAAGCCCGTTTGTAGATATATATATATATATATATATATATATATATATATATATATATATATATATATATATATATATATATATATTATATTGTGACAACCGTAATTTTTTCCGACGCGTTTTATTCAGAGAATCGACGAATAGATTTGACCCTTTTCAATTACTTCGAGATACGAGACGTAGCAATAATTGATTTGTCGTTTTCAGTACAAGTATATTTTCCAAAAAAATACAAAGGTATGTATTTTCCCGGGTCGTTTTCCCAACGAGGGATGAATGGAGTTTAACAACTCACGTCGCGTGATTCGGGATTTGAATGGGTAAAAAAGATTTTGATTGATTTCTAATCTATGAGGCAAGCAATAAAAACTACAGAATCTATGATGCAAACAAGTAAATGACTAACAATGCAAGTTAAAACTAAAAACGTAAATTACGTAATTAATAAAACGCGAATTAAAATGCAAACTAAACTATTTTAACTCCTAAAAGTGATCTATTAATTTTATACAGCTAATAAAGTGATTTAAAAATTATTTGAAATTTGAAACTAATTTTTTTGGTTTTTTCTTGATTTATTTTGAATTAAAAACTACTTTTAAACTTTTAAAATAGATTTAAAATGCTAAAAATTATGAAAACTATTGAGAAAATTGCAAAAATATTTTAAAAAAGTCTAAATTAACTAAAAAGAATTTTCAAAACTAAAATTACATTTTTCTGATTTTTCCTCTATTTATTATGAATTTAAAACTATTTAAAACTAATTAAATGGCTAGAAAATACTATTTAATCTAAGAAAAATCTGGAAAAATACTTTTTCTAACTTTTTGAAAATTCTAAACCTAAGAAAATTGAAATTTCTTTTTTTGATCATTTTCTGAATTATTTGAATAAAAAGCTATTTAAAAAGGCTAGAAAATGAATTTAAATGCAGAAAAATAGTAGATAATTCCAGAAAAGTCTAAAATGCTACTGAGAATCAAGGAAAATTAACAAAAGCTACATGTGAACACTGGAAAAGCTACTTGGGCATAACTGAAATTGAAAAGCTATAAAGAAATAAGCTATAAGCTACTACAAGGCTACCACAGGCTCAAACTAACCTAAAATAACCAAGATTAAGCTAATGCAACTGATTTGGGTCAAATAAGCTCAAGCTACAAGCATTAAAACACTATAACATGTTTATACTTAATGATGCCAAACAGTCTCTAAGGCATACTTTGAGCACTAATTAAGCTAACTTGGAAAATTACTAAAATTAAACTAAAATAAGCTAGTTATCAACCACCAACCAGAGACCTTAAATCCTAAATTTTAGTTAATTTGGACAAGAGATTAAGAAACTAAAAATCTAAAAGAGGAGCTAATTAAGACAAATAAAAGGCAGATGCGCAGACCGAAATAAGCTAAACAATAAGCTCCTAAGGTGCAACCTAAGCTTAGAATCTAATAGCTGGTCCTACAAGCTACTCAGGAATCTAAAAATCCAGCAATAATCCAAAATGAATAAGCAGATAAAGAGTAATGAATCTAGCTAAATGGGCAGAATAAGTTGTAACAGCAGATAGGTAACAGATATGGTACTTATTAGCACATATTTAAACCTTCTAAAAGCCTCTAAGTGGAAAATAAACTAAACACAATAAGACTAGGGTGAAATAAAATCAATGAAAGCCAATAAAAACTTACTCTAAACCTGATGTAATCCTTCAAATCATCTGATGAAAAGCATAGTTTGGACAGTAACATGAAACTGAGTCAAAATTGGTAAATCACTTGAAAACACAATTTCTGACTTGAAAACTCAAAACTATGGTTGAAACAACATCTCAAAAGGTTTGTAAAATCACTTGCATCAAATTCTACTAAAGTACTAAACTAAAATTCAGAAAGATAGCATAATCCAAACACTCCTTTATATAGCTAAATTGCAAAATGAACTTGAAAACTTAAGGAAAATTGATTTAACCTGAATTGATATACTCAAATTAACAACAAACTTGACCAATAAACCAACTGAACACAGAATTTCACCCAAAACTGAATTGACTTTTTATCTTTGACCAAATTTGACTTTTGTGCAAAATGTTGAAATTAGACAAGTAAAGTAAAGGGAAGCTTACATAAGCTTGAATAAGCTTACATGAGCTTTAGTAATAGTAATTTAATGCTAAAACAGGAATTTAAATGACAAGAGTAAATGACAATTAACTTGGAAGTAAAAAGGGAACTTTCATTAATGAAAAATTGAAGTACAAATTACACTACAGAAAACTATAAAATGACAGGAAATGAAAACATGGTAACAGTAATCTAAATGCGTGAAAACTGGACAATCTCTACTGTGAATGCTCAAGGGTATTTATAGCTGAGCTTGATCCTTCAGAAGCTTCAGGAAGGAGTGGAGTGTGCTTCTTTTAGTAATAACATCCTTTGGATCAATTCCCATCATCCATCTTTTAATCACGTCCCTTCAATCCACTGATGTAATATGCTCAACCAATAGGAATGCACCTTGGCACACGGATTGCCAAGGTGTCATTCCTATGTGTCAGGGGTGTCAGACGATTAGACCAATTTGCCCTCTAATTGTGTTGATTTTGGTTAATTGTAGAAAGGGTATTTAGGGTTCTTCATATCTTGGGTAAAAGGGGGGAAATTAGGCGGTAATATTTTTTTTGGGTAATAATTTATTAAGTTTTGACTTGGGTTGACTGGTAAAGGTTGACTGTGGGTTTGTGTTTGTTTGACCGGGTGTATAGGTGTGATGTTGGGCTTGGGATTGGATATGGGGTTGGGCTTTAGAAAATCAGATGGGCCAAAGGTATTAATAGCTTGGATTTGGACTAGTTATGGATCGGGGTTTAGTGTAGGGACTAATTGTGTCAAATCTGAATTTACAAGGACCAATTGTGTAATTTCAAAAAATTATTCCAAGGGTCATTCTTGTCACTTCCAAATAAACCAAGGACCATAATTGCCAATCTGAAACTTCAAGGGTATAATCTGACAAATTTTGAAACTTAAGGGACTGATTACGCCATTTCTTCGAAGTTGATCCAATCTTTCATAAATCATCCTCTCATCATCAAAATCTTCACAATTGCTCACTTCTGACCTTCCGGCTCAGCTTTAGCACTCCTTCTTTCTCGTGCTCGGGTTTTTGTCTGATTTGTCTTTCTTTTGCGTGTTTTGTCATATCCGTACCTGCACATGCATAAACTCAAGAAACTAACAGATATTAGCAATAAATGGCTCTTTTTTGGTTATTTTGGGTCGATTTTGGTAAAGAAATGGTATGTGTTTTAGCACATACGAAAATACCCCAGACTAGAAGATTGTCGTGTCCTCACGCAATGTAATCAACTCACGCTTCTAAAACCAATGATTTCAATCTATTTCTACTAAACCTATGAAAAGTAGCAAAGATTCCTCAAAAGAGATTAAGAAACCCTTAATTTTAAAAAAACGCCCCGTTTACCTTTTAAATTCACATATAGATATTACGATTAAGCACATTCTGATTATAAGTGACGGTTTGTTGAACTTTCATGTCGATCAATAACTCCAACATTTTTCAAACGACATTTTAGGATCACGGAGTAGGAAACACAACTCAGCGAGGAGTGATCATACGGATAGAATGCATCGTCCCTGATTTTTCATAAGTCCCCAAACTAAGCATAAAATCGAAATCATTGTTAAATATGACTCTAGATGCTAACACTACCCATGGAAGTTACTTGTGTAATTACCTTTTGCTCCCATTTTCCTATTTTTCCTCTATTTATTTTATTTTTGGTGAGAAACGAATTTCTTCAAATTTCTCGTTTCGATAAGTTTTATTCCGATATAGATATGAAGCTAAGTCGCTAATTAGTTTTCCATCTTCCCTTGAAAACCGTTGCACACAAGAATGAGGTCCACATCAAGGTCCTAATTTAACACGATTTAGGGAGATATCCTTTTTATGGCGACCGAAACAACTCATGTACGAGTCCAGAGACAGAGGCTTTATTTAGATATCTCCCGGATTCAAAGTTTGGCTTAACACTTATTTCAGTACATTTGCATTTTTGCAATTTAGGCCCTTGGTCTTTTCAACCACTACCTCAACGGGATTACAGTTTTATCAGAAGTGTTATTATGACTTTGGATTTTTCCTCCACCTTTTTGAAGTCCATGACAACGGGGGTACCGTCGGACATAGAAAACTTTTATGGCTTTGGATTTTTCACTTTAACACATTTGGGCTTTATTTCATGTTAATTTTTGTGCCAAACTCTGAATCCTACGGTTTTTATACCGCAACACTGACTGTACCTCGATGTGTACCCAACTCTCATGGGTAAGGATTCTCTAAAGAAGATAAAGAACTAACTATCGCCAAAAACTTAACATCTCTAATTATTTATTCACAAATATGGGGTGAGACAATTTTGTGGGAGCAAAAAAGCCACAAGTACCTTTGATGAGCTCTAAAGAGAACCATCTACTCCACGCTTAGCATCTAAACTCATAAGTAACTCTATCATTCCTCAATCTCCGCGAATTTAAAATCTCAAATAATGAGATCCGCGGATGCTTAGCCGATAATTTTAATTATCTATGGTTAAGGGAACAAGCTAGGGCTCAACACGCCGGGTCAAGTCAGAATTCTATTCCTACTCTCACCAGCGGAAAGTCAACAAGTTGTCAAAACATATATTAACTTAGCAAATGCTTAATAAATAATCTCGAGTCTCGCATTTTTAAAGTCACTTATTAGAAACTAGCAAATTCTTTTTAAAGCTTCGCATATTTAAAATCACTTAGGGAAGCTTGCAAATTCTTGGCCTTATGAGCTAGAATCGCATTTTATAGCCTCTTGTCTAAGCAATTAGCAAAGACTTTTTCAAGAAAACGCATATTTAAAGTAACTTCTAAGAAACTCGCAAAGACTTTTCAATCATAAAACTAGCAAAAGCTTTACAAAAAAATTTTAAAATTTTCACATTTTTGCACAATTTTTTCAATTTCTAAGGAAAAACGGGGTTGCGAGAGTACACTGCAAAAAATAAGCAAGTGCGGTCAAATCAAATCATAGATTACCCACCCCAGACTAAAACGAAACATTGTCCTCAATGTTTAAAGGCAAGGGTAACAACGAAAATCTAAAATCCGTTTATTAAGTATGCCTAAAGATAAACGTTGGTCGATAAGATTTCAAATATCGGATTTTCATCAGCATCGATCATGAAACTCGAGTGGAGAAAAGACAAACTTCGAGCACGAGAGTCTTCATATCGGGAAAATCCTGGACAAAAACATCACAAACAACCAAACACGAGAAATCGAAGAGGCTAACCCCTTCACGTCACTTATTAGAGAAAATAGAAAGAAGATAGAAACGCTTGTTTTCTTATCGAGTCGTTGGCTTGACCCGCCCCGAATTCATTTATCCTTGGGGGAGCAAGTGGAAAAGATAATCTCCATCGGACTTTCGTTCAAGAGGTTTGGATAAACATTCAAACATAAGAAAGTTCTACTCTGATGAGATACCCACGGTTCTTAAAAAGGAAAAGCGGTGATACCGGGGTCAAAGATGGTATCCTCACTCCCGCAAGAGTGAAGAAGAGGAGAAATCACATTAAAAGTGAGGAATGGAATAAAGATATTTATAACAATTAGGATCCATTCTTCATCTTCAAAAGAAAATTTCATATAATCTTTAATTTTAATTTGATCATTTAAGCTCGTAGGGTGATTTTCAATAAAGACATCGGGAGGAAGAGGCGGGGTGATGTCATCAATTAGGGAAATCTTTTGAGAGAGTTGTTCTTCCCCCAAACTTAAATCTTTCTCAAGATCAAAATAGACACGATCATACTCCGAAGGAGATATGAAATGAGATAGTGCACCGGATAACTCTTCGAGATAATTATCATTAATCTTTCGTGGTGGCTCAATTATCGGATCTTCATTCAACAAACTTTCAAGTTTTCGTAAATCGGCTTCAAAATCAAAGTCATCATCCTCACTTCCCGGTAGAAGAGGATCGATGCGAGCGAGTTCATCGGCGAACTCCTCGGGAAGTAAATCAAGAGACGAATCCTTGAGCTCGGGCTCCGGAGGATTTCCATTAGACGGCTCTACTTCTTTAATTTCTTCAAGCGAGATAAATTGAGGTGGGATTTGTGCGGTACTTTGTGAGCTATGAACTTGCACCTTTTCCATTGTGATCTCCGTATCAGACTCATCACTTTCCTCGTCAAAGATTTGATTGTCAAAATTGAGAGTACATTCTGAATCGAATTCAAACAAAGGATTTGTGAAGGTCATTTTGAAAGTTTCTGAAATCGAATCGAAAGGTGTCTCAGATACCCTTGGGATTGGAACAAGGTCATCAATATTCTCAAGAGGAGTGCATTCTACTTCCTTGTCCCCTATTGACAAGGTATCCGAAGGTTCATTAATGAGCGGATCTATCTTTACGTTCTCTTCTTCAAACGGTTCATCGTCATCACTATTGTCAGAGTCCGAATAGTAAAAGGCGGCTGGATGACTTGGTCTTTGTTGATAATGGTGACTGATATATCTTTTTTGCTTGCCAAAGACGTCAATTTGTGCACTCATAACAGAAATTTTCTCGGAATAATGATCACTCAACATAGTGGTAGAATCGTAAGGAATCGTAAGCTTCTTGAGGAGTCTTCCGCATGAGATTTCCACCAGCTGCCAACATGATTTTGTCTCGATCAATGGTAGTGATACCATGATAAAAGGTTAGGATTTGATCAAGAAGCAAAATTCGATGATCGGGACATTTCTGTAATAACGATTTGAATCTTTCCCAAGATTCAAATACGGATTCCTTGGGTAATTGCCGGAAATTAAGAATTTCTTTCCTCAGCTGCATCATTTTCGAATATGGTAAGTATTTTGAAAGAAACTTGCGAAACATCTCTTCCCAAGTATGAATTGAATGCTTTTCAAGAGTGTAAAACCAAGACTCGGTTTCGTGGGTGAAAGAGAAGGGGAAAAGATTCAATCGGATATCATCTTGAGAAACGTCACGTTGCTTCATGGATTGAGTAATAGATAAAAACTTGTTCAAGTGCTCATTAGAATCTTCGTCGTGAAATCCATGGAATTGGCAATGTTGTCGAAGAAGATGAACCATACGATTTTTCAATCTGAAATTAGTTCCTGGAATGGATATCGGAGCAATCGGTCATCCGCGACCGATAAGTGACGGATGATAGAAATCCTCCATGGTCCGACGATCATGGGGATCAAATAGAGAAAAATCGAGCATGGTCCGAGGATCATGGGGATCAAATTGATGCAAGTTTTATTGACCAGGTTTTAATATTTATAAAGTCTCGCTATACCTATGGTCTACCCTAATGCACTAACGGGCAGTGTACACGGTCATGTGTAGTGTAGTATTCGGTAAAACCGAGGTCGTCCCAAGAGCTATGTGTGTTGGATTATTTCTAAGTCTAGGTGTCACAGTATTTTAATAATGGTTGCGATAAGGAATTACTAATTTAACTACTAAAGCAGAATAAAGGCAGCTAAAAGGTAAAGAATAAATCAATAGAGGAGAGTGGTGCTAACCTAGTTAATCCTCCTAGCTAGTTATGTCTACTTCTACTTACTTCTAATTACTTCAGGTGGGGTCAAAGTCGAGAGGACAACATTTGGTCAATTCGCCCTAACCTATCAGCAAAGATGCCACCATAGGAGAAGTCAGGTGTCCCCTCATAGGTCCTGTTGTTCCTGGTCATTAAGTACCGCTACATGCTAGGTTTATAATAGTAAGTGCCCGGGCGTTAGCAACTTAAACACTCACCCCCTAATTCTTAAGTTCACCCAAACGGTAGGGGATCAGTTGGTCAAATCGCACAAGTAGAAAGGGTCATCAGTTGGTCATATCTTACCCTTCCCGTCTTAGTCCGCTCACCTAGGGTCAGTTGGTCATATCTCCTAGGCAATTGGCCTCTACCGCCATTCAAAACTACCGAACCAAGGGTGGCTACCAATAAACTATGCATGCATACACTTAGAAATAATTGTACGGAAGTAATGTAAACGCAAACAAAACAGTTAAGGAATCATAACTAGGCTAGCACCAAGAGGTGCTTAGCCACTCATATTAATCATACAAACCAATTCAATATTCAAAGGTACGAAATACATGAATTGAAAGTAAAGAAAATATAAAATGCTAATGCTTATCGTAGGGGAATGATTTCTCCCTTGGAGACAGCTCCATATGCTCCTCTGGACCTTCCTTTAGCTTTTTCCCACGTCTCTGATTGTTGTGTGCGGAATGGGATGATTAGAAATGCTGGAATTCGTGGGGTATTTATAGGCCAGATCTGGGTTATGGCGTAACTAATATAAGAGTTACGCCGTAACCTTTTATTTCTTCGTATTTTGCACTAGATCTGCTTGTTACGGCGTAACCTTAATAGTGGTTACGCCGTAGTCTTCAATAAAACTTAGTTACGCCGTAGTTGATGGAGTAGTTACGACGTAATTATCAGCGGCGTGGAACCTCATTTGACCTAATAAAGTTACGTCGTAGCCTTTGGGAGAGTTACACCGTAACCTTCTGATGAGTTGGTTTTCTGAGTCACGCAATAGTTACGGCGTAATGTGAGAGATGAGTTACGCCGTAACTTCTTCAAAATCAGCAAACTATGATAAATCTTTAGACAATTCTCCAATTCCGCGTCTCTTTAGCTCCAATACTCGTAATTTACATGAAAGTGGAAAACAATGGAAAACAAGCGTAAATCCATATAAATGATATAAATTACAAGCATTATCGGGGGAAATTGACACTTAATATTCAGGACTATTTGATGTTATCAAATATCCCCCCCACTTGAACTTTACTTGCCCTCAAGTAGACCTTATTAGAAAGATTCTTAAAAAGATATCTCCCATAACCTGGAAAATATAAGTTTACAAATCCCTTGTGCTAGAATAAAACAAAGCCGAACACCTCACGAAAGGGAACAAAACACTCAAATCTCTCAACTATTCTAAGTGTCAATTTCGGGGTGATCACTCAATCGCACAGTCATAGCATGTATTCTATCATAAGCTTGGCGGTTACACAAATCTCCACCACTAGAGTTAAGGGCTAAAAAATTCTCGAAGGCAATATGGGTAGACACGACAAAGGTTAAGGGGTGACTCGTCATTACTAACATGTCACGGCGAAGTGGCCAAAACCAGTGGTACATGACCAAATCCATGGCCAAGACACCAAAGATTGCTCGCTGCATCACCTAGACACGCTTCATGACTAAAAGGGTAGGATAAGACATGGGATATATAATTGGTGTAAAAATAAAAATCAAGCAGGTAGTCTAAATCTATAACCAAGTTATCACCACTTACTGTTCGCCCAAAGTTCAAGCTTGAAGTCAAGAAACCGGATCATGAAATACTAGGTAGATGTGTCATTAGAGGACGTCGTGATGGGCACACTACCTTTTCTCCAACTGTTGGCAAATTAACCAACTCCAATCTTCGAATGTGACTGAGGTGGCCTCCTCGATACTAAATCTATAAAGCTCATAACATAGTGCTTATAACATTGCACTTTACAATAATAACATAACAACTTTTTGAATATATATATATATATATATATATATATATATATATATATATATATATATATATATTTCAACATAACAGTAATAACTTAAACATAATATCCCCCCACTTGAGATGAACAATGAGAATTCGGGGGGTCTTCAATGATCTTCAGGAATATGATGTCGATGAAAGCGTGATTTCCGAACCTTTCCACTTGAACCTTGAACTTAAGCAAATAATGACTTCCCAATCACAAATAAAGAATACAGGGTAGGCTAAGGTGTATAGGTATAACGAAACAATATATTGGGTTGACAAGATGAAAGGAATGGCTCAGAGGGGTGTATCTAGGGGTATCTTGCACTAAAGGTGAGTGCAACAAAAGGGTTTCACATGGGGATCGAGAAGTCGAGGTGACTAATCGATAGACACACAATGGTAGGCTGTTTGGGTGATAATCCTATAATATTGCCTTCTAAAACTGAAAAGTCCAAATACATCGAGCTAACTCAACATACCTCGTCTATGGTCTCGAAATGATGCAAAGGCCAAGTTCTAAAGTTTACAAGCTACTGGCACACTCATAATTTGGTGGATTTGGGGTAAAATATTGGAAACGGATAAGGCTAATCTCACCATATAATATCAAGGGTCATATGTGCTCGGCTAAGGTCTAATCTAGTTAGGTTAAGAAAAACATGTCAAAATTTTAAAAATGGCATAATTTTTCAAAATAAACCAGAAAAACGAGGGCAAAGTAATGTTCAAGAGATAATTCTACTCCCGTCCCCCCACTTGAATTGTACATAGTGCCTTTTGTACTAAGCGTTAAATAAAGGTGAAGAGAAAAGTAGAATTAGAGCGAGAACATCCCTGAAATTTGCTCCACAAAGAAAGAAGGCCCACGAAAAAGAGACGTGCCTTCGTGTAAGCATCCATGAGCAAACTTCATTCCTTGAAATCACACTACCGACAAGCATAATTCTTAAAAGAAAAAAATGAAAAATGAAAAACAAACCTAACTCATTTTCGTAGGAATCACGGTTGCATTTAGCATATGCAACAAGCTTTTTAAACCACTTGGTGTCCCAAGTGGACGAGTGAAGTCTCGTGAGAGTTTACAGGGAACACACTCACAAAGTTCATTTACAATACTAATACAAGGTTATTGTGTTTTAAAATGAAAGAATTAAAACAGAGGAAGGTTACGTCATAACTTTTGTGAGGGAGTTACGCCATAACTGGCAAAACTTGGCATAAGCTGCAAAGCGAGTGGTTACGGCGTAACCACATAGATGGTATTACGCCGTAATTAGTAATGCGTCAGGAATTCTGCTGCAAAAGGTTGGTTACGGCTTAATCACATAGATGAGTTACGCCGTAACTCTTGTCAGATCAGCAACTGTAGCAGCAAGTACTTCCTCGTTTTCTGCAAAAATGGATAGAAAACACAAAACCCTACAGAAATAGAAATAAAACAAAAGAAAGGGATAATTTGGGTTGTCTCCCGAAAGAGCACTTTTCTTTATTTACGAGTCTTTAAGTTAGACTCAGAGCCATGGGGCTCTATGGGGGCCTTTGGACTTGCCTGAATTCTTCAATGTCTTTCATCAAGTTATACCTCATCCAGGCGACATTCGTGGCAGTTCGGAGGTATTCATTAGTTTCGATTTTCCGGATTTTGCAAAACTTTTCCTCCGGTCCTAAGTGGTAGCGAGTGAACTCGTATTTTTCAACAATAATTGGTGGCGGTCTCTTGTAGGGAATCCCAAGGAGTTTGCACCTCCTTTTCGCATAAGCTTCGTCGTCGGGGTCAGTAAATTCCTCGTTATCTTGCAACTCGAGGTAATCTAAAATCCCCTCAATGTCATCGTCATCAGAGTTGGTACCTTTAAACCATTCTTCATCGAGCAGATCCTCCACAAGCACACGCTTGCTTTCTTCCTTTTCATTTTTTACCAACTCCTCGTCATCTTCAATCGTTATTTCACTCATGTTGTTAAGACTTTCATTGTTTGAATTTTCTCTACCCTTGTACTCCTTCCAAATCTTCTCTTTGGTTAACGTATCTACATGTCCATACTTAATCTTTACCCAACTATCGAATCCCAGGTTGTCCAGCCAAGGCAAACTCGTTCTTTCCTCATCGTTGGTTGAGGACCAAAAGAATTCGTCTTTTCCTATTCTCCTTGAGCTGCTTCCCCCGTTACATATATCGTCATAAGGGTTGCATGACGCCCAGAAAATTTCCCCAGGAGATTTTATTCTTTCACACCAGCGACTGCGTATTTCTTTGTTGTCAATTTCACTTTAATGCTCTTCCATGCAGTAGATTTCGTTATTAGCCACTTCCTTTTTCTGATTGTGCTCCTCGTAATCAATTTTTATTTTCTTAAGAAGATTCGGGTTAATCTTAGCATCCCCGAATTGTATTGCGTACCAATCATCAAATGCCAAGTCCCCGAACTTGATACAATGTCTTTCACGCTCGTGAGGGCATGTCCACTCTTCCTCTCTTTCACTATCCCTGCCGTTGCAATACTCGCGGAAGGGGTTGCATGTAGGCCATGCTCGTGTGGATTCATTGTCAGTTATGATAATCGGAGTACACCAGTGAGTGATAAGCGGCTCTTCTTCATCTTCTAGGGAGAGTTTCTCGAGTCTCTCATCATCAGTATATGCAGGCCACATAAATTTTTTATGGTTGATCCTATCCTTATTGCTTCCTTCGTCTTAAACCTCATTTCTCGGGTCACACGAGGGCCAAAGATCATACCAATCTCCCTTAGCTACGGGTATCATTTTGCACCAGTGACATTTCCTCTTAGATCTTGGCAGAGGGCACAAGTTAATGTCGTGGGACCAGTCGTTAATCTCAGATGTTCCTGATTCGTCCACTTCGAGGAATTTATCAGCCCACGTATCCCAGTTACGCCATAACTGAGATTCTTGGTTACGGCGTAACTCGTTAGAGTCGTTATCATCAATATTCTTCATAACCCCGTTATCGCTGTCAAAAACATAGTTACGCCGTAACTCATAAGGCAGGTTACGGCGTAACTCAGATCCGTCGACGGGATCAACCCCTGAGTCCGTATCTTTGGCCTGAACCCTAGAGTTATTATCAGCAAAAATCACTTTACATTCCATAGCGGGTTTCGATCCTTTCCTTCAGGTTTATTATTGTTCATCCTTACTTTTTCACTGAGCTTCTCCATCATAGATTCTAGGTTTTTTAGGGTAGTGTCGTGCTTGGAAAGGATTCTGTCAGTGTTTTCCTGAAATTTTTTTAACCACTCATCTTGCTCCTTTTGTCTTTGGGCTGAACTTAATTGTTTCTTCAAGACTGGGCTTTCTTTGTCCATAATACCCACTGTTGAAATTCCCACGGTACCCATTTCGATTGTCTCCGTAAAACGATCGATTTTCTCCATATTTTGCTTCCTCAATTGTATTTTCTTCGTCGGTGTGAGGACAGTTTTTAGTGAGATGCCCCCCATCTTTCACAACCTAATTGGATGACATGCACGGTTTCTCTGACTTTCAGCATATGTCAACTAAGATTTTCAATTTTACTAGCGATTGCTGCAATTCCGTCGAAACTTCCACCTTGGTTTCTTCTGCTTCCTCCGTCGTGCCATTTTTGAGAATGATCAGCCATTTTTTGAATGGATTTAATAGCAAGGGTAGGCGTCATGTTTGGAATAGGTCCTTGATAGTCCAACATTTGTCTTGTAGTTACGTTAATTCCTTTGTAGAAAATGTTGACCTTTTGCTGGTTGTTCAGATCGTGAGTAGGACATTTGTAAAGAAGATCTTTGTATCTATCCCAAGCTTGATACAACGTTTTCTCGTCTTCTTGTTAAAAATTATGGATCTCCAAAAGCTGGTTAGAAATCTTCGACGGTGGACAATATCTTTGAATAAAGTGCTTCTTGAGTAGAGCCCAAGTGTTAATTGCCCCAGCAGGAAATCTTTCGATCCATCTTCTGGCAGCTCCAGTAAGTGTCATGGGGAATACCCTTAGCATAACAGCATCATGAGACACGCCTGGAATGTTGAAAAGGCTTGCAATATATAGGACATTTTCAACGTGCTCATATGCATCTTCGTCCCTGTTTCCTGAAAAAGGGTTAGCACGAAGCTCCCTCATAAATTGGTCTTTTATTTCGAAACGGACATCCACTCCAATTGCCGGTCTTACGAGACCCGGCCCTTGTTCTGCCCTTGTCAACGCCAAATATTCCTCAAGAGTGAGGTCATCGATGTTAACAACTTCCATGGTACCTGAAAACTTGAATAATGATCGTGAGAGTAGTAGAAAAGTTTAAACCAAAATAAATGACTTAATAGCAATCCTAATATAACTCCCAGACATCGGCGCCAAAAACTTGATGCAGGTTTTACTGACCAGGTTTTAATATTTATAAAGTCTCGTTATACCTATGGTCTACCCTCATGCACTAACGGGCAGTCCCGGTCGTGTGTAGTGTAGTATTCGGTAAAACCGAGGTCATCCCGAGAGCTATGTGTGTTGGATTATTACTAAGTCTAGGTGTCACAGTATTTTAATAATGGTTGTGATAAGGAATTACTAATTTAACTACTAAAGCAGAATAAAGGCAGACAAAAGGTAAAGGATAAATCAATATAGGAGAGTGGTGCTAACCTAGTTAATCCTCCTAGCTAGTTATGTCTACTTCTACTTACTTCCAATTACTTCAGGTGGGGTCAAAGTCGAGAGGACAACATTTAGTCAATTCGCCCTAACCTATCAGCAAAGATGCCACCACAGGAGAAGTCAGGTGTCCCCTCATAAGTCCTGTTGTTCCTGGTCCCCTAAGCCAAGTCATTAAGTACCGCTACATGCTAGATTTATAATACTGAGTGCCCGAGCATTAGCAACTTAAACACTCACCCCCTAATTCTTAAGTTCATCCAAACGGTAGGTGATCAGTTGGTCAAATCGCACAAGAAGAAAGGGTCGTCAGTTGGCCATATCTTACCCTTCCCGTCTCAGTCCACTCACCTAGGGTCAGTTTGTCATATCCCCTAGGCAATTGGCCTTTACCGCCATTCAAAACTACCGAACCAAGGGTGGCTACCAATAAACTATGCATGCATACACTTAGAAATAATTGTACGGAAGTAATGTAAACGCAAACAAAACAATTAAGGAATCATAACTAGGCTAGCACCAAGAGGTGCTTAGCCACTCATATTAATCATACAAACCAATTCAATATTCAAGGTAAGAAATACATGAAATAAAAGTAAAGAAAATATAAAATGCTAATGCTTATCGTAGGGGAGTGATTTCTCCCTTGGAGATGCCTCCGTATGCTCCTCTAGACCTTCCTTTAGCTTTTTCCCATGTTCTCTGATTGTTGTGTGTGGAATGGGATGATTAGAAATTGAATTGGGGTATTTATAGGCCAGATCTGGGTTACGACGTAACTAATATAAGAGTTACACCGTAACCTTCTATTTCTTCGTATTTTGCACTAGATCTGCTAGTTACGGCGTAAGCTTAATAGTGGTTGCGCCATAGTGTTCAATAAAACTTAGTGACGCCGTAGTTGATGGAGTAGTTACGGCGTAGTTATCAGAGGCGTGGAACCTCATTTGACCTAATAGAGTTACTTGGTAGCCTTTGGGAGAGTTACGCCGTAACCTTCTGATGAGTTGGTTTTCTGAGTCACGCAATAGTTACGGCGTAATGTGAGAAATGAGTTACGCAGTAACTTCTTCAAAATCAGCATACTATGATAAATCTTTAGATAATTCTCCAATTCCGCGTCTCTTTAGCTCCAATGCTCGTAATTTACCTGAAAGTGGAAAACATTGGAAAACAAGCGTAAATCCATATAAATGATATAAAATACAAGCATTATCGGGGGAAATTGACACGTAATATTCAAGACTATTTGATGTTATCGAATATCCCCCCTCTTGAACTCTACTTGCCCTCAAGTAGACCTTATTAGAAAGATTCTTAAAAAGATATCTCCCATAACCTGGAAAATATAAATTTACAAATCCCTTGTGCTAGAATAAAACAAAGTCGAACACCTCACGAAAGGGGAACAAAACACTCAAATCTCTCAACTATTCTAAGTGTCAATTTCGGGGTGATCAACGCACAGTCATAACATGTATTCTATCATAAGCTTGGCGGTTACACAAATCTTCACCACTAGAGTTAAGGGCTAAACAACTCTCGAAGGCAATATGGGTAGACACGACAAAGGTTAAGGGTGACTCGTCATTACTAACATGTCACGGCGAAGTGGACAAAACCATTGGTACATGACCAAATCTATGGCCAAGACACCAAAGATTGCTCTCATCGCATCACCTAGACACGCTTCATGACTAAAAGGGTAGGATAAGACATGGGATATATAATTGGTGTAAAAATAAAAATCAGCGGTAGTCTAAATCTATAACCAAGTTATCACCACTTACCGTTCACCCAAAGTTCAAGCTTGAAGTCAAGAAACCGGATCATGAAATACTAGGTAGATGTGTCATTAGTAGGACGCCGTGATAGACACACTACCTTTTCTCCAACTGTTGCAAATTAACCAACTCCAATCTTCAAATGTGGCCGAGGTGGCCTCCTCGATACTAAATCTATAAAGCTCATAACATAGTGCTTATAACATTGCACTTTATAATAACATAACAACCTTTTTTTCCGAGTATATATATATATATGTATGTATGTGTATATATATATATATATATATATATATATATATATATATATATATCAACATAACAAGAATAACTAAACATGATATCCCCCCACTTGAGATGAACAATGAGAATTCAATGATCTTCAAGAATATGATGTCGATAAAAGCGTGATTTTCGAACCTTTCCACTTGAACCTTGAACTTAGGCAAATAATGACTTCCCAATCACAAATAAAGACTACAGGGTAGGCTAAGGTGTATAGGTGTAACGAAATAATATATTGGGTTGACAAGTTGAAAGGAATGGCTCAGAGGGGTGTATCTAGGGGTATCTTGCACTAAAGGTGAGTGCAACAAAATGGTTTCACATGGGGGTCGAGAAGTCGAGGTGACTAATCGATAGACACACAATGGTAGGCTGTTTGGGTGATAATCCTATAATATTGCATTCTAAAACTGAAAAGTCCAAATACATCGAGCTAACTCAACATACCTCGTCTATGGTCTCGAAATGATACAAAGGCCAAGTTCTAAAGTTTACAAGCTACCGACACACTCATAATTTGGTGGATTTGAGGTAAAATGTTGGAAACGGAAAAGGCTAATCTCACCATATAATATCAAGGGTTGTATGTGCTCGACTAAGGTCTAATCTAGTTAGGTTAAGAAAAACATGTCAAAATTTTAAAAATGGCATAATTTTTCAAAATAAACTAGAAAAACGAAGGCAAAGTAATGTTCAAGAGATAATTCTACTCCCGCCCCCACTTGAATTGTACAAAGTCCCTTTTGTACTAAGCATTAAATAAAGGTGAAGAGAAAAGTAGAAGTAGAGCGAGAACTTCCCTAAAATTGCTCCACAAAGAAAGAAGGCCCACCAAAAGAGACGTGTCTTCGTGTATCATCCATGAGCAAACTTCAATCCCTGAAATCACACTACCGACAAGCATAATTCTAAAAAGTAAAATGAAAAATGAAAAACAAACCTAACTCACTTTCGTAGGAATCACGGTTGCATTTAGCATATGCAACAAGCCTTTTAAACCACTTGGTGTCCCAAGTGGACGAGTGAAGTCTCGTGAGGGTTTACAGGGAACACACCCACAAAGTTCATTTACAATACTAATACAAGGTAATTGTGTTTTAAAATGAAAGAAGTAAAAGAGGAAGGTTACGCCGTGAACTCTTGTGAGGGAGTTACGCCAGTAATCGCAAAACCTGGCATAAGTCATTAAGCGAGTGGTTACGGCGTAACCACATAGATGGTATTACGCCGTAATTAGTAATGCGCCAGGAATTCTGCTATAGGGTGAACTAAAATCAATGAAAGCCAATAAAAACTTACTCTAAACCTGATGTAATCCTTCAAATCATCTGATGAAATGCATAGTTTGGACAGTAACATGAAACTGAGACAGAATTGGTAAATCACTTGAAAACACAATTTCTGACTTGAAAACTCAAAACTATGGTTGAAACAACATCTCAAAAGGTTTGTAAAATCACTTGCATCAAATTCTACTAAAGTACTAAACTAAAATTCAGAAAAATAGCGTAATCCAAACACTCCTTTATATAGCTAAATTGCAAAATGAACTTGAAAACTTAAGGAAAATTGATTTAACCCTAATCGATATACTCAAATTAACAACAAACTTGACCAATAAACCAATGAACACGAATTTCACCCAAAACTGAATTGACTTTTTATCTTTGACAAAATTTGACTTTTGTGCAAAATGTTGAAATTAGACAAGTAAAGTAAAGGGAAGCTTACATAAGCTTGAATAAGTTTACATGAGCTTTAGTAACAGTAATTTAATGCTAAAACAGGAATTTAAATGACAAGAGTAAATGACAATTAACTTGAAGTAAAAGGAACTTTCATTAATGAAAAATTGAAGTACAAATTACACTACGAAAACAATAAATGACAGAAATGAAAACATGTTAACAAGAATCTAAATGCGGAAAACCGAACAATATCTACTGTGAATGCTCAAGGGTATTTATAGTCGAGCTTGATCCTTCGAAGCTTTCAAGGAGTGGAGTGTGCTTCTTTTGAGTAATAACAACCTTTGGATCAATTCCCACCATCCATCTTTTAATCACGTCTCTTCAATCCACTGATGACATATGCTCAACCAATAGGAATGCACCTTGGCACATGGATTGCCAAGGTGTCATTCCTATGAGTCAGGGGTGTCAGACGATTAGATCAATTTTACCTCTAATTGTGTTGATTTTGGTTAATTGAAGAAAGGGTATTTAGGGTTCTTCATATCCTGGGTAAAAGGGGGGAAATTAGGCGGTAATATTTTTTTTAGGTAGTATTTTATTAAGTTTTGACTTGGGTTGACTGGTAAAGGTTGACCGTGGGTTTGTGTTTGTTTGACCGGGTGTGTAGGTGTGATGTTGGGCTTGGGATTCGATATGGGGTTGGGCTTTAGAAAATCAGATGGGCCAAAGGTATTAATAGCTTGGATTTGGACTAGTTATGGATCCGGGTTTAGTGTAGGGACTAATTGTGTCAAATATGAATTTACAAGGACCAATTGTGTAATTTTTGAAAATTATTCCAAGGGTCATTCTTGTCACTTCCAAATAAACCAAGGACCATTATTGCTAATCTGAAACTTCAACGGTATAATCTAACAAATTCTGAAACATGAGGGACTGATTCTGCCATGTCTTCGAAGTTGATCCAATCTTTCATAAATCATCCTCTCAGCATCAAAATCTTCACAATTGCTCACTCTCGACCTTCCGCCGCCTTTAGCGCCCTTCTTTCTCGTGCTCGGTTTTTGTCCGATTGTTCTTCTTTTTGCGGTTTTGTCATATTCATTCTAACATGCATAAACTCAAGAAACCAACAGATATTAGCAATAAACGGCTCTTTCTTGGTTATTTTGGGTCGATTTTGGTAAAGAAATGGTATATGTTTTAGCACATACCAATAATCATTTTTATCGGAATTATTATTTTAAGAGCGATGGCGTAATTTTCTTATTCACACAACTACTTTTGATGACCGAAACGAGCTCGAGAAACGTTTATCGTGAAAGATTTGGAAAAACTACGAAAATGGTCCCTGCAGTTAATATTACCCTGCCGCCTCTATGGTATCAATTGTACAATTTTAATCCCTCTGGGGGTATAAATACCCCCAACTCTCTTAGTCCTCTCATTTTACACCCAAGTGTCTCACACTTAATTCCCTCCCCTCTTTCTAAATATTCCGCCAAATTTAAGGCCACACTCACTCACGCGCCCAAGCACCACCACTCACTCACACACACCTCTCTCCGAATAGATAGTTCATTATATGATATTTTAGTAACACACCACCATCGGCCCTCCCCTTTCTTTCCTCTCGTTCTTATTGGTAAGCCGAAAACCTCAAATGTCTTTGATTCGTTTTGTTGGTATAAAACCGATTAGTAATTGGTTGTGTTAAGACTTCGTGGAAGTTACGAATTAAAAACGTTTAATATGATCTTGTGTTGTACATTTCGTGGATAAACTGATAAAACGAGTTAGTGGTTTTCGTGGAATAAAAAGGGATTAAAAACCGATTTTACTGATAACTTGTGCAGTAAGAATCGATGGTGAAAACGGTGTTTGTTTGTTTGTTGCTGCTTCGTTCGGGTTGACTCGTTGAGTCAAGTCGAGTCGGGTTAGGACCCGTACGGGTTGGGTTTGACCCTGTATGTTCCCACATTGGGTTGTTTTGCCTCGGTTTGTTAGTGGTAGTGTGGTATGGGTCGGTTTGGATTGCGGGTTTGATTTGCTTGAGTCTCGGTTTGAGTAAGAAACCTATAAGGTATCGTTATGGATTTGCTTGTTGAGTCGTGAATTGTCGTTGTTGTGGGGTATTGAAACTGATGAAATGGTTACTTGTATAAGTTAATGGGCTAAATTGTGTTAAGACTATGGGCTAATTTGAAATACTTAACGAACTAATTATATAATGATATCAGATTAAATGATATTAGACTTAAACGGAATATAGACCTATAAGGACATGTTGAGTTATTGGATAGTTAACAATGGGAAAACGTTGGACAAATTAGACATTGGGGATTTGAGACGGATACAATATATTAGACTCGGAACGGATTTAATATATTTGATTCGTAACGAACCTAAATATGCAATTGACAATTATTGAACTAATAACAAGAAGTTAAACTATCAATTATCTAAGAATGTGGTTCAATTAAATTTCAAGTCCGTATTAATTAAAACTTAAACTTATAGTCTTATAAACATAAATTGGCTTTTGCAAGGTATTTAGGATTATGGGGAAATTACCTAAACTTACCAATTGACCTAATTATATTACATAGATAGTTGTCATCATTTTTTAGTCTTCTTTCATTTGCTTGAGTATTGTCAGTATTTCTTAACTTTGTCGATGTCTTTTCCTCTTTCGCATGAGTTGTGTCATGAGTCTAAGTTTCTTACTACCACACGAAAAGTTAAAACTAAACTTTTTGGAGATTGATAATGTACTTTTGAAAGTAATGATACGAGTAATCCACGAAAACCACGACATGCTATCTTCTATCGACTTTCAAGTATCGAATGTGCCGTATTCTGAGATAATCATATACGTATTAGGTTGCGCCGTTTCTGTACCATTGTACTTGTCATTCCTTTCTTCTGGATGTCGTTATGATTAGCTCTAGATGTCAGTCGTGTCAATTGTGATCGTTGCATTGCTGTAGCTAAGGTTAGTTCATGGCCTCTATTTTCAACGATCTTTATAACTATTTTGAGGGAGAATACATGCCTGTTTTTACTAAACTTAATGGTTGTGAAATTTGATATGAGGAATGTTTATTTAAGAATGATTGTTTGATTGGAATATTTGAATTGGTGATTGAAGGCTTTATGTGTTTATCGGAAGCAAATGCGAGTTGCAAACTATTTCTTAGACCTGTCACTACCTTTTTGATTTGCTATTGTGTTGACTAGGTAAGGTTAGATATGCGAAAGATATTGACTTAGACAAAGATAGCAATCCTTTGCTATATCGTTGGTGCCTAGCTAAGAATAGATATCTAATATGTGAAAGATGTTGACTTAGACTAGGGTAGCAATCGTTTGTTATATCGTTGGTAACTAGCTAAGAATAGACATATGTATCCGACCTAGAACAAGGTACCAACGTATCATACCTTACTATATCTGTGGTACATGGCTAGAGTTGCTTAGGGCCCTACTAGGATTTCACTCTCGCGCTTCGATATTGGAATGATTATTATTGGAATATTGTTGGAATGTTGTTGTTGGAATGTATAACATGTATATCTACCCTAGTCCCACATAGAAAATAATTCTATCTGGTCCACTACTAAATTTTGTAATTAAAATCTATGAACTCACCAACGTAAGCTGACCTTTTTAGCATGTATTCTCATGTTTAAGGCGATAGCTCACTATTGGAAGGTGATTGGCAAGAGGCATGGTCATAGGCGACTCTGATGAACAATTAGGACCGTTTGATTTCTTTATGGTCCTATTTCAACACTACTTTTATATATTGCAAACTTAATACTTTTGATAATGAATTTTATTCTAAAAGAATGAGATAAAACCATTTTCTGTACCTTATGTTGTGATACCAATATGGTAGCACCCCAATGCATGTATGCTTTTTCTAGACCCTATTTTGGGGGTGTTACAGATTGGTATCGGACCCAAGGCTATAGAGAACTGGGTATATTTTTAAAACCTAGACTATAACCACTTTTGCAAAAACTTAACCCTATGACCACCACGTGCCTGCCTGCCAAGCTGATGCCTCGCGTATGATTTTTGTTTGAGGATGCAATGATTGGATGATTGAGGATATATTAGATGAATTGATTGAGGATATAACTAATGAGATGTTTATGGAATATTAGAGGAATTGATTGATGATATACTTGTTAAATGTGTGGCTTGCTAGTAGATGATTTATGTCCGCCTATTTAAGTAGTTCACCATAAGCATTTTCACATGCTTATGCACGCACCATACCTGTCACATAGTTATGCTATTTCCTTGCATAATATCATTATTTAATGTAGAGCTTGCACACTAGTAGTAGCATTGGGAATGATTTGGGATGTAAAGGACATGGTGCTAGTATAAATAAATCTAGTATATCAAAATTCAATGAACCTCGGGTGAATATAGACTGATTACCTATACTCAGCCAGGGACAGTGGGACATAGACTGATCACCTATGTTCGACTCAGAGGTGAATTTTGCGATACTGGGAGTAGTTATAACAGAATTATGTTCGGGTTAGAGTTTGGTTTTTGGAATGATGAGTTTTAGGTGAATACACACACATTGAATATCACGAAAGCATGCACTCACAGACGACACACTGGCATCGTAACACTGCATGAATCGTAATGCTTCTGGCGCCGCTATGCGTCTCTACTCATATGGAATTCTTGTTTGTCTCCGTCGAGCATAGTTCGCATTAGGGGTCGGGTTAGACCCGATTGGCATCATTTAAACCCGAGTTTCTTATCGTTATAAGCCGCGTTGATCTTATTGGAATTGTTGGATTCGGTTTTGACTATAATCTTGTTGGAATTGTCATTCAGCCTCATTTCATTGATAATCTTATTGGAATTGTCATTCAACCTCGTTTCATTGATAATCTTGTTGGAATTGTCATTCAGCCTCGTTTCGTTGATAATCTTGTAGGATTTGTCATTCAGCTTCATTACGTTGATAATCTTGTTAGAATTGTCAGTCAGCCTTATTTTGTTGATAATCTTGTTGGAATTGTCATTTAGCCTCGTTTCGTTGATAATCTTGTTAAATTTGTCATTCAGCCTCGTTGCGTTGATAATCTTTTTGGAACCGTCGATGTTCACTCGTACATGGATTTTGATTTGATATGGATTGGTATTCGAATTTGTTTTGGAAATTATGACTTTGGATTCAAATATTTTACCTTTCTGCGTTAAGTATTAAGTGCACTAATGAGTCAATCGATTGATTTCTATTAGTAATTAATACTCTCCTTCAGAGTCATACTCTGAACTTGCTAAAATTCCCACCTAGTAGAGATTCCTTGCCCGACGAAAGTCTTGAGATTTTCAGGAGTAACCTAAACCGCGATCCTTGGAGCTGACACCTAATTCTTCATTCGTCTTTCGAGTATACCTGTTATCCTTCCTGAGTAGTTGTTGATAATCCTACCCAACCTGTTCGCCTCCCGCTAATCAGCAAAATGGAAAGTATGGGCGACCTTGCTCGTCTATACATAAAGAAGATCGTTTGCATCATGGAGTGCCGATTCCTATCATTTTCAGATCGTGGCAATCGCCTCACACCAACATTTTGTCGATCACTTCCAAGAGCCATGAGAACAGATCTGGATATGCATATGGTGTATCATCTCCAGACTCATAGCCGAAGTAAAGAAATCATTCGAGCGTTAGTAGACATGTCTCGTGCCTATCAATTTTGGCAATGGTTGGAATAGACATCTTCCGTTGGCCAAATTCTCTTATAACAAATACCACTCCCGTACCTCAACGGCATCATAAGAGACCCTCTATGGTCGTAAGTGCTGATCTCGATTTGTTGGGTAGAAATGGAAATACCCAACTTGCTGACCCCGAACCTATTCAAGAAAATACCGAGGAGATCGTTTGAAGACGAGATAGATATGCAAGCTGCTTGCGAATTGTTAGAAAACACTATTGACTGAGTTCACCCATAGAACTCATTTGAAACTTGTTATGCATTAGCTTCTCAAAATCATCACATAACACCTTATTTGTTGATCCAAAAATGATATCATCAACATACACTTGAACCTGTAAGATATCTTTGTTGGTTCTTTTAATAAACAAAGTCTTGTCAATTTTCCCTTTAATAAAACCATTATTCAACAAGTACTTTGATAAGGTGTCATACCAAGCTCTAGGAGCTTGATGCAAACCATACAATGCTTTCTCCACCTTATAAACTCTATTAGGATAATCAGGATCTTCAAAACCAGGTGGTTGTGAGACATAAACTTCCTCATCAATTGTCCTATACAAGAAAGCACTCTTCACATCCATTTGATACACTATGAAGTTCTTATAAGAAGCATAAGCTAAGAATAGTCTGATAGCTTTTATCCTTGCTGCATGAGCAAATACTTCATCATAATCAATACCTTCTTCTTGAGTGTATCCTTGAGCCACTAATCTTGCTTTGTTCCTGATCACAATGCCTTTTTCATCTCTTTGCATCTAAAACCCATTTAGTTCCAATTGCCTTTTTCCCATAAGGCAAATCAACCAAGGTCCAAACTTCTTGAATCTTAAACTACAGCAACTCTTCTTGCATAGCTTCTACCCAGCTTGAATCTTGCAAAGCTTTATAAGCGTTCTTGGGTTCCATTTGTGATAGAAAGCAAGCAAACATGCAATTGTGAAGGTCTTTGTGGCTATTTCTTTGATGAAGAGTTTGAGCAAATAACCCTTGATCTCTCAATCCTTTTATTTTACTTCTTGTTTGAACAGCAGATTGAGAATCTCCTAGGATCTGCCCTTGTGGATGATCTTTGTGCACTCTGGTGGTTGGAATAGGGCTGACATAGTAAGAATGCTCCATATTGTGAAAGTCAGCCTCTGCACCAAACCCATCCAAAGCTTCATCATCGGGCTTCATAGATATTAACCGCACTGCATATTTGGATCATCGTGATAGTCATCATCGCAAAAGATCTTCCATCTTATCAACAAGAGGAAATCTTGGATAACTAGAAATACCAGCAAAAGAGGTAATCAGTAGGCTTAGTGCTAGGCATAGCAAGAGGTAATCATGGGTTTAGCAAGAGAATAGATTGACTGCTGCTAGTTGTATTTCCTTTCTTATCACCATTTACTAATGCATTGCTTTACACTTCATCAATAACTTGTGGTCCTTCAGTAACTACTTTTTCAACATCAGAAGGTTTTGCCCCACCTTCTGTATCTCCTTTTGGCACTCCATGAACAGGATTTGCTTCTGAACTCTTTTTCTCTGTTTCATTGGGTGTGAAAATTTGATCAAGCTTCCACTTTTCAATCAAAAAAAACTTCTTTGTAGACTCATTTACCTTGGCTTGTGTATCTGCATTGGAATCAGCTTTTGTACTTGCAGACTCATTAGTTATACCTGTAATCAAAACATCTCAACTAACATCTCTATTCCCCTAGAGAACGATCAACCCCCTAGGCTTACCCATTCTACACTGCAATGATTAGGTACACTTTCTTAGTGGGTTGTAAAGCTTGCTCTTGGAAAAGGAAGTCTTTCGACCCTGAACCACGCATCAATGACATCATGCATGAAATCATGTTGGATATTATCCATGACCCATGACCATTGACTAGATACAATGTATCTTGTTGGGTATCCATGATACAAAGTCCATGAACCATGGTCCATAACCTATAACCCATAACCCGGTTTGCAACCCAAAATTCGGACTAGCCTGACCCGACTGCCGGATCCCTTGGATTGCACTGGCCGGATCTGGGTTAACTTTAGGCAGTTTTCCTATAAATAGTGAACCATTTCTCTCTTTGCTTTTACATAAAACCCCTCTCATATCCAAAGGATCATTCTATGTATCTCTCTTTCTGACACCTCTAAAGACATGCAAGCTCAAGGTCATGAGTTGCCAAGCTTCGTCATCATTAAGACCACTGAAGTGCATCTTGTTGATAGTTCTTCTCTCCCTCCATTAGTGTGTCAAGTTGAAGGCATTGGTGTATAGTGTTGAAGGTGTACATTCGATATGAGGCGTCGATGTATATTTGTGTAGTTTGGGTTAAAGGATATTGATATTCTTTGAAGTGTTGTAAAAAGGAGTTTGTCTCCTTTGGGTTGGAGTGTTAGGTAGTAGTTCCTCTTTTGTAATGAAACTCGGTGTTTAGCCTAGTACCGGATAAAGTATAGGTGACGTTGTGATAGATTTGGTTCTACCTCGTGGAAGAACTCGGTGTCTAGCCTTATACCAGATAAAGTGTAGGTGACATTGTGAAGGCTTCTCCACCATATTAAGGAGCTTGTGTTGTGTAGTGCTTAGAAACTCTCGAGTTGGGTACTCAGGGAGTGGAGTAAGGCAAGGAAGGAGTCCTTGTTGCCGAACCACTATAAATACTTGTGTCATGGTTTTGTGTACCTTTACTCTTTATCCCTTTGCATTATTAACTTATATTTCTATCTATCGATATCCAACAGACGATCTAAATGGATTGACATAAGGTGATGTAAATACTTTAAAACAAAATTTTAATCGGCAAAACTATTCAACCCCCCCCCCTTTCTAGTTTTCTATAGAGTGGTCAAGAAGAAAATTAGAAAATTTCTTAAAAATTATAAAAAATGAAAAATTGATTTTAGAGCATTTTGAGGTAAAATGGTTAAAATAAATTTATGAAAAATATAATTATTATAAAAATAAGTGGATTAAGATGAGAGAAAGAAGATGTAAACATTGGAGCGCAAATGTTTACTATTTGAGAAATGATAAACCATAAACATCTTAGAAAAATCCTAAGTCATCCATAAGAGAATAGGAGAACTACTGAGACTAAGGATAGCTCAGTTGAGACTAATAGGACCTAGGCAACCAATCTACTAAGGTCTGAAAGGTAAGATGGATGTAATGAGGCATAAATCACAACTTAGTATGCCCAAATCCTCCAGATTCTTTTACAAAGGGATCCGGCTAGTTATAAGAAGGGATCCAGTATCTGAGAGCTAAAACAAGACAGTTGGCTCGTAGAATCTCACACACTTATCAAAATTCACACGACATGTTTCTAAGAGCAAGCATACATAGATATAAGTCTAGTATTGAAAGGAGAGCATGTAAGATACACATAAAAGCAATCAAACAAGATCAAAATCAATATATGATATTTGATCAAATATGATAACCCTTCCTAGACATGAGCAACATTACTACAATCATTCACGAAATTTAATTAATAAAAAAATGTTCAAAGTACCATAATTTTTAGTACCATAAGGTGCAAAAATTTTAAGTTAAGGAACAAGAGATCACAAATGTTTTTATGACATCCATATTTGACCAAAGCACAACTTTCATTAGTCAATCTCTTCACTTTTTCTTCATTCCCATTTTGTGAGGAAGTGAGATGCTATTAATTTGAACATTCCCTTTGTTTGCTTGAATTCTTTAGTTTCTTTGAGAAGTTTGGGAAGTTTTTCTAAGTATGAGATGGGATC
>OU343222.1:283718629-283800594 GCA_910596185.1 Chrysanthemum makinoi | reverse complement strand
GCTTCGCTATGATCCTCTCATATGGAATTTCTGTTTGTAAGCCGTCGAGCATAGTTACGTAGAAGTCGGGTTAGACCCGATTAGCATCATTTAAACGAGTTTCTTATCGTTATAAGCCGCGTCGATCTTATTGGAATTGTTGGATTCGGTTTTGACTATAATCTTGTTGGAATTGTCATTCAGCCTCGTTTCGTTGATAATCTTGTTAGATTTGTCATTCAGCCTCGTTGCGTTGATAATCTTTTTGGAACCGTCGATGTTCACTCATACATGGAGATTGATTTGATATGGATCGGTAGTCGAATTTGTTTTGGAAATTATGACTTTGAATTCAAATATTTTACCTTTCTGCGTTAAGTATTAAGTGCACTAATGAGTCAATCGATTGATTGCTATTAGTAATTAATACTCTCCTTCAGAGTCATACTGTAAACTTGCTAAACTTCCCCCCTAGTAGAGATTATTGTGCGAAAGTCTTTGAGATTTAAGGAGTAACCTAAACCACGATCCTTGGGTGACACCTAATTCTTCATTAGTCTTTCGGTATACTGTTATCCTTACTACCCTCTTACATCAATAAGCTATATCGTAAACGAAACCTTGGAATCCCGCGCCTCTACCTGAGTAGTTGTTGATAATCCTACCCAACATGTTCGCCTCCCGCTAATCAGCAAAATGGAAAGTATGGGCGACCTTGCTCGTCTATACGTAAAGAAGATCGTGTGTGTCATGGAGTGCCGATTCCTATCCTTTTTAGATCTTGGAAATCGCCTCACACCCACATTTTATCGATCACTTCCAAGAGCCATGAGAATAGATCTAGATATGCATACGGTGTATCATCTCGAGACTGATAGTCGAAGTGAAGAAATCATTCGAGCGTTAGTAGACATGTCTCGTGCCTATCAATTTTGGCAACGGTTGGAATAGACATCTTCTGTTGGCCAAATTCTCTTATAACAAATACCACTACCGTACCTCAACGACTTCATAAGAGACCCTCTATGGTCGTAAGTGCCGATCTAGATTTGTTGGGTAAGGAAATACCCAACTTGTTGACCCCGAACCTATTCAAGAAAATACCGAGGAGATCGTTTGAAGACGAGATGGATATGCAAGCTGCTCGCGAATCGTTAGAAAACACTGATGACTGAGTTCACCCATAGAACTCATTTGAAACCTGTTATGCATTAGCTTCTCAAAATCATCACATAACACCTTATTTGTTGACCCAAAAATGATATCATCAACATACACTTGAACCAGTAAGATATCTTTGTTGGTTCTTTTAATAAACAAAGTCTTGTCAATTTTCCTTCTAATAAAACCATTATTCAACAAGTACTTTGAGAAGGTGTCATACCAAGCTCTAGGAGCTTGATGCAAACCATACAATGCTTTCTCCACCTTGTAAACTCTATTAGGATATCAGGGATCTTCAAAACTAGGTGGTTGTGAGACATAAACTTCCTCATCAATTGTCTTATACAAGAAAGCACTCTTGACATCCATTTGATACACTATGAAGTTCTTATAAGAAGCATAAGCCAAGAATAGTTTGATAGCTTCTATCCTTGTCGCATGAGCAAATACTTCATTATAATCAATACCTTCTTCTTGAGTGTATCCTTGAGCCACCAATCTTGCTTTGTTCCTGATCACAATGCCTCTTTCATCTCTTTTGCATCTAAAAACCCATTTAGTTCCAATTGTGTTTTTCCCATAAGGCAAATCAACCAAGGTCCAAACTTCTTGAATCTTAAACTACAACAACTCTTCTTGCATAGCTTCCACCCAACTTGAATCTTCCAAACCTTTATAAGCATTCTTGGGTTCCATTTGTGATAGAAAGCAAGCAAACATGCAATTGTGAAGGTCTTTGTGGCTATTTCTTTGATGAAGAGTTTGAGCAAATAACCCTTGATCTCTGAATCCTTTTATTTTACTTCTTGTTTAAACAGCAGATTGAGAATCTCCTAGGATCTGCCCTTGTGGATGATCTTTGTGCACTCTGGTAGTTGGAATAGGACTGACATAGTAAGAATGCTCTATATTGTGAAAGTTAGCCTCTGCACCAATCCCATCCAAAGCTTCATCATCTGTTTCTTCATAGATATTAACCAGACCAGGTGTTGGGAATTATGTGAAGTAGGATTTCTGCTGTCATTACTGCCGAAGGTTTCTGCTGAAGTAGAAGCAGAATCTGCTGAAGAAGTGATTCTACTGAAGAGTACAAGCATTGCCGTATTCTTTGAAGGGTGAAAGCTGACTAGGATCGAGCATAAACTTCTTGTATTAAATGCTAACTCATTATTATCTTTGAGCGGCTAGAGGTTAGCATGGGTTTTATTATGCTTGCTCAATATAGTTTAGTGTATTAGTCATTAAATGCATGCTTGCATATTTAGTCGATTGGGTAGTAAGAGATTAGGGTTCCTTGATTATAAAAGGAACCATATAGTTTGTAATAAAAACACATCTGAAACATAGAGTTTCAGTGAATAAAAAGATTCATAGAGGATCTAAGTGTTCTTAGTAATAACAACTTGTGTTTACATTCCGCTTTAGAACCCGAGTTGTAGAGATTTTCTATGAGTTTGCTTATGATTACATAGGCAACACTAACGATCCACGAGTGCTAGATCTTTCAAGGTGCGGTGTGCAACTTGTGAATAAGCAGTTCAACAAGTGGTATCGAGCCTCGGGAGAGTCTACGATCTTGAGAACCTTATTTTCCTCACCCAAATACAACCTAAAACTTATTTACAATGCACAGGTGATGATGAATCAGATGTTACAAACACCAACAACAACAACATCATCAAAAACACCACCTCTATGCGGCAACTTAGTCTCCTCCAACGGTAATGGCAAGTTTCCTTATCTGAAGAAGGAAGAATATGATCGTGGACAATGAAGATCACGAGCCCCGGATCTCCAATATTGATTGGAATCTATGGAAGATAGTAAAAAATGGCAACAGCCTAAAGAGACCATCAGGATCTTGATGGTAAGTTCACATTGCTCCTCCCAAAGCTGCGAAGAGGTTTTGGCTGTTCAAAGAGCACAAGGTAAGAACCATCCTCCTTCATCTATTCACGAAGATCACTTAGGTGATTTTCACCACATGGTTGATGCAAAGGACATCTGGATGGCTCTTAAAGCTAGGTTTAGTGGTAATGAAGAGTCGGAAGAATGAGGAAGTCCATGCGACAACACTTCCAAGAGTTCAATATTTTACGAAGAAGAGGTCCACAAGGGATACGGCGAGGTTTCACAAGATTCGAGTCGGCTAAACCAGCTGAATGCAAAGCCTGACAATGATGATAGCAACTCTAAATTCCTTAGATCTTTGCCTCCATCTTGGTTGCATGTGAGTATAGCCACGAAAGCTAAAGGTGGATGGACATGCTCACTTTTTACGAGCTATACAACAAACTCGATCTCTTGAACGATGTGGATCTCCCTACCGTGCAACCTCCTGCGGTCATTCAGCCTTTGTTGGGACATCCCACTCAAATATATGATGCATGCTTCAAGTCCATCTTATTTACCATCATCATCCTATCGTCCCACTCCTTTACATCCTCAAGCTAAGAGTATATTGGAGGATGTCCTTCCTCCTTTTTGTTATTGACACTCAGCAGCATCTGGTATATGAAGACTTTGATCAAGTGGACTCACTTGAGATGGAGGAGATGAAGCTGAAATGGCAAGTGTAGCCATGCTTTGGTGGATATCAAGAGGTTTTAAGAGAAGGCGAGTAAGTTTGGATTCAAGGGAAAGGATCCCTCGATTTGTGAGGAGAAAGGTCAAGTGTTTCTCTTGCCACGAGATGGGTCATTTCTCAAGGGAATCAAAGGCAGGAAGAGTGGAGAGAGTACCGCTACAATACCTTTCAGAGAATCGAAGGGACCTAGCACTTGTGACTCTAGTCACCTTGGATGAACAGGTCAAGTGGGTTGCTCATGAACCTTTGAATGTAGGCTGGCGTCTGAAGAAGCTTGGTCTGCGGCAGGTGCACTTGAGAAGATAGGCATGATCAGTTGCCTTCATGGGTCTTTCGAGGTACAAGCTGTATATTTGGTTGTAGTGAAAGATATACTTACGAAAGAAGCTTATGATACTATGAAACCTAGATACAATGCATGCTATGTTGATAATGAAGCCTATAAACTTTCGTTAAAAACATTAGAAAGACAAAAGGTTTGGTTTCAAAAGAATCAAGTTGCTTATGAAGAAAAGATTAAGGTGCTTCAATTTGATCTAGATATTGCAAACATTAACTTGAAGCCTTGAAAATGAAAAGTGATACTATTCTTGAGAATCTAGAGCTTAAGAAAACTTGCTGAGGAAATAGCTAGACATAAACAATGGTTGATATCAGGTGACAATCTAGCTAAAGAAATCTATAGTAGTCAGTCATTGAACTCTGGAATAGGTTTAGGTTTTCAAAAGTATGTAGGCTTGGAAGCTAGGAATGATGGGCATAAATCTACACCTGCAGGCTTAGAACATTTTAGAAAGGAAGGTGATTTGCATGTTGTCCCTGGACCTATTAGAGGTGAATTCATGCCCACTGACCTGTCTATTACTGTTGACTTTGATGGATCACACCATCTGTATGGCAAAAAGTCAAAAGACTTGCCAGACAACGATGCTTCATCTACTTGTTGAACTGTTTATTCACGTTGCACACACTCAGACCTTGAAAGATCTAGCACTCGTGGATCGTTAGTGTTGCCTATGTAATAATAAGCAAACTAATAGAAAATCTCTACAACTCGTGTTCTAAAGCGGAATGTAAACACAAGTTGTTATTACTAAGAACACTTAGATCCTCTATGGATCTTTTTATTCCCTGAAACTCTATGTTTGGATGTGTTTATTACAAACTATATGGTTCCTTTTATAATCAAGGAACCCTAATCTCCTACTACCCAATCGACTAAACATGCAAGCATGCATTTAATGACTAATACACTAAACTATATTGAGCGGTACAATAAAACCCATGCTAACCTCGGGCGTTCAAGATAATAATGAGTTAGCATTTAATACATAAGCATGCTGATCCTAGTCAGCTTTCACCCTTCCGTGATACACGGCAATGCTTGTACTCTTCATGGAATCACTTCTTCGGCGATCTGCTTCTACCAGCGAAACCTTGGCGTGTGTGTGAAATCCTACTTCACATAATTCCCAACAATCCTCCCCTAAACTGGAATTTGACTTGGTTAATTCGGTTTCGACCTTGAAAGATCTTTGAGACTTCAGTACTAGAGGATTGTTTTCACATGATAGCAAGAACCAATAACAAACTCATCTCTATGATGATCAACCTTTGAAACTCAGGTCTTTGCGGCAACACATGACATAATGTACATCAATACTTATCAGTTGCATACTATTCTCATCACATCCCGGTGTGTTAACATCTGAGAGAGGTGAATCATTGAAAATAATGGATTTGATGTCTCTTTACCAATAGCCATTACTCCTGGAGTAGCCAAATGTTTAAGTTAAGTAAACTATGGTACATTGATAACCATCGATTTATGAGCAAATCGGCAACTATATAAGCGTTTGAGGTGTCTTTACGTAGGCCGTTTGCTCAGGGATAGTCAATTCTTAGAATTGGTGAATTGATAACCAAATATGGAGATAGTTGCCTTTACCACAATCCATATACGTGTGGGATAGCCAATTCTTGGATTCCAAAAAGGAATAGACCATGGTGAATTGAGGACCATACAACACTCAGCAATTAAGCATGGGTGGTTGCGGACCCTATGATTTTGAGCAAACCATTGACTATCAACGATTTGACATGTCTTTACCAAAGCTGTACCCTTTGGACTAGCCAACTCTTTGATACACACAAGGCATATCTGGTGAGTTAATAACCCTCAACGAAATACAATAAATGCGCAAAGGTTTTAAGAAATTAACAATACAAGACCGAAACAAAGTAAACAAATAAGACCAAATATAACTCTCTCTTGAGGCATATGCCTCCCACGAGGCCTATGCCTCCCCACTTATGAAGCGTTAAGGGTTAAGCATCCCAATATTGACCACTAGGTGTTGAAACCTTGGTCCATCAAAGGCTTTAGTTAACAGATCTGCCACATTATCATCTGTATGAATTTTAGCCACATTTATCAAATGGTTTTCATATGCATCTCTTATAAAGTGGTGTCTGATTTCAATATGTTTGGTTCTCTGTGAAAAGCTGGATTTTTGACAATGCATATGGTTTTCTGATTATCAATAAAAGAGTTGTGTTCATGAAGTTATACCCATAGTCCAGAAACTGGTTTTGTATCCATAGTACTTGCCCACTGGCGGTTCGCAGCTGACAACATACTCTGCCCATAGTTGAGGTAGCCTAACGGTTTGTTTCTTGCCTTTGCCACGAGATCAATCTCTTTCCAAGGAATTGACACCTCCGGTTGTGGATCTGCTATCAATTTGCACAGCATAATCCTTCACTATATGCTTCAACTTAAAAGGAGACTCTTTTGGGTACCAAGGCCCAAAGAGGTTGTGCTGAGGTACTTAAAGATATTCTTGCAGCATTGAGATGGGAAGTAAGTGGAGTGACTTGATGTCGAAGCGCACACTTACGGCAAGGTAATATCAGGCCTTGAAGATGTTAGATACATTAATGAACCAATCATAGATCTGTATAAATGAACATTCACGGTGATCTGGATCATTGTTGGATTTTGTTTTGGAGCTTCATAAGGTGTTGTGGCATCTGATACCTTCCATGCCGAATTTCTTCAACATGTCCCTACATATTTATCGGTTGATAAATATCCCATCTTGTTTCTTTGAACTTGGAACCAAAAGAAAGTAGGCTCCCCATGGCACTCATCTGAAATTCTCCCTTCATTAGATCCTCGAATTCCCTACACCAAGCTTCTTTAGTGGATCCGAAAATAATGTCATCCACATACACTTTCACAAGTATGATATCTGTGAGTTCTTCTTGAGAAAAAGAGTTTTATCAATGGCACCTCTTCTGTAGCCATGCTTGAAATGATGAAAGCCTAGCATACCCGGGCCCTTGGTGCGATGAAGTCCATAGAGAGCTTTAGCGACTTTGTAAACATGATTAGGATGATCACGGGTCTTCAATCCTTTGGGTTGTGTGACATAAACTTCCTCTTCAATCTCTCCATACAGAAAGGCTCCTTTAACATCCATGGATATAACATGAAGCCCATGTAAGAGGCATATGCCAAGAAAATTCAAATGGCCTACTCTTTACCCAGGGTGCAAACACTTCATCATAGTCAATCCCTTCCTCTATCACCTTGAGCAGGCTACTAATCTTGCTTTGTTCTTAATCCCACCCACTGCATCTCTTTTGATTTTCAGAATCCATTTAGTTCCAATAGCATATTTCCCATGTCAGTAAAGGTACAAGATCCAAACTTGTTGGTTCGAAAGCTGTTGCATTTAGTCTTGCATTGCCTCAATCCAGCTTGAGTCTTCAAGAGCGAAGTAGCGGTTTGTTGTTCTACTTGGGAAAATGCAAACAGTGATGCTTGTGATCGTGTGATTGTCTCTTTGATTTGAGACATAGGAAAAGAAAGCACAATCCCAAATTTAGGGCTGAGATAGCCTTTCGAGTTCTAACAGGAGCTAGAATGTCTCCAATGATATTGGTTGAGGGTGAAAAAGGTTGATTCTTTTAGTAGCAGAGGGGTTGACTTCAATGGTAGGTTCAAGATTTGACACAGTTGGTACAAAAGTTGTGTCATAGGAAGGTGAGGAGAAAATGCCAGATTTGGGTTAATGATTTCCAAGATCGAGAAGGACTTGGAAGCGAGTATCTGTTCCCCAAAGTCTGTGGACACTCTAGTAGGGTAGGGTAGTAACAGGCGAGCTTTCACGGTTGATGGCGATGGGAGAGACTGCAGTGTGTGGCGAGAAAGATGGTTTCCACGGCGGCCTCATTTGCAAGCTCCCGGTCACCTTTTTGACTTCAAGCTTAGGCGCAAATTCTTGAGTCTGAAGCCTAGCAAGGTCCTCAGCATAGTGTGATTCATCTTCGCTCGTGAAGTATCTCTTGAAGAGTTACACCGCAACATTGTTAGGGAGAAGGCACAAGTATGGGATGTTCATCATCTTCAAATTCACTTCGAATTCGACATCAAGGTACGCCGTTAGTAGGATATTCTTGAGCACGCACTTTGGTTAGCCATATGTCTAGTATACGGATAATGATTAGGTATGGTCAAAAGACCACACATGACCCAATCGCGAGCGTTGGGCTTATCCTCGGGTATCTCGGGTTCAACGTCTCCTCGATCTTCTTGGCAGATAAGTTGTACACTCTATAAGCCTTGCTATTAGCTGAATAACCCAGAATATAGCCATCATCACGCTTCTCATGAACTTCCCCAGCGGATCAGCGGTGTTTAGAATGGTTACTTGACAACCAAAAGGTTTGAGGTAATGAATGGCAGGAACCTTCCCGAAAGAAGTTCATATGGTGTCTTGAGGTGTGAGGTCTAGTAATGGAACCTGTTAGTAAGCACATAGCAAGGTGTGCCAACAGCTTCATCCAAAACATAGTGGGCGGTTTGGAGTGCAAGCATAGATCTTGCAACCTCAATCAGGTCCTATTCTTTCTTTCAGCCACCCCATTTTGTTGCGGGGGTCTTGGATTGCTATAGTCCCTCTTTATCCCCAGACCTCAGAGTTCTATAATAATGGTATTCTTGAACTCGTCCCATTATCACACCGAATTCCTTAACCTTCTTATTCAACGATTTTCCACGAGAGTGATGAAGTCTTTCAGCACGGAGTTGTTTTCATCTTTAGTTCTTAGAAGAACACCGGCAAAATCTGCTATAACCATCATGATGACCAACAATAGAACTTGTGATCAATGCTTGACGAGGTTGGACAAATAGATCCATATGTAACGGTGGAAGAGGTTAGAGATGATGCTCAATGCTGTGATGAAAACTTGACTTTGTAGGATGCTACGTGTTGCTTCCCTTTGTTGCATGCAACACAATTATGATCATTGGAGAACACTTTGGTGGGAAGACCTTCGACAAGACCCCTTTTGGAGAGAGTTTTTATAGTTTTGAAATTCCATGAGCCATTCTCCTATGCCATTTATTGGACTCATCCAATGATGCTTTAGCCCGACAAGCGGTGAGGTTACCATCGAGGGTGAACTTCATTGAGGTTGAGCGTGTATAGATTGAGTTGAGGGACTCTGTGAGAATTGAGTATCTTCGGAAGCTTGAACTCTTTAGAAAGCACAAGACATTCATTTCGAGAGAAGAGTACCTTGTTCTTGGTGTCACAAATTTGTGAGGCAGAACAAGTTGAAGTTCTGACTCCTAACAGTACACATTCTCAAAGTTGAAGAGGTGTCTTGATTGTGCCTTTTCGATAATTCTACCATCACTTCCACCAAAGGTCACATTCCCTCCTTCTACAATAGGAACAAAATTGTGCATCATATCTCTATTACCAGACATACTCCTTGAACAGCCACTATCAACAATACCAATATCTTCCTAAGCCCTCACCTGAGCCTACACCCAAGTCAGACCTTCCCAAGCCCTCACCTGAGCCTACACCCAAGCCTGCACCCAAGACTATCTACAAGCCCTCTAGGATAGCTGTTGAGGAATAAACTTCCAAGCCTGTTTCCACTGAAGACTTGTCTTTTACATCTTTGCATAATTTGTGCGTAAAACAATTCCTTTAATGTTTATGGTTTAAATACTTCTACATGTAATCGAACATCTTCTTTGTTGAATCCATCTTCCAAAAGGAAGTCTTGTTTTGTTTTGAGTAAATTTCATTTAATTAGGATTGTGACTTTCATGAGAAAGATCAGTGCATGTGCTCTTGTGAAACCTAGACGGTGTGGACCAATGTTAAACTTATTCCACCATGTCCAGAAATGACCCTTCTTGGAAATTCCCTAATAGACTTTATGTGCGACACTAGCCCATACTTTAACATGGTTATTGGCACGCATATGTTGACTCTATGAAAAATGGGAAGAGGATGTTGGGGACTGCTGTCAAGTCCTCAGCAGGTTGTTCTTGGAATAATAAAAGACCTAACTATCAATGGAAACCCAAGAACAATGGTGGATCTTACTCTTTTGCTAAATCTAAATCTAATGATCCAAAGGCGGGTTCAAGTCAGCAATGACTTGAGCCTCTCTGATATACTAACATTCATTTGTAAATATGTTTGTTTTATAGGATCATCCCCTTAAACATAAAGATATTGGTATTGTTGATAGTGGTATGTTCAAGGGTATGTCGGTAATAGAGATATGATGCACAATTTTGTTCCTATTGTAGAAGGAGGGAATGTGACCTTTGGTGGAAGTGATGGTAGAATTACTTGAAAAGGCACAATCAAGACACCTCTTCTGAACTTTGAGAATGTGTACTATGTTAGGGAGCTTGAGACTTCAACTTGTTCTCTGTCTCACGAATTTGTGACACCAAGAACAAGGTACTCTTCTCTGAAAATGAATGTCTTGTGCTTTCTTAAGAGTTCAAGCTTCCGAGAGATACCTGTTCTGTGAGAGTCCTCGAACTCACAATCTATACACATTCAACCTCAATGAAGTTCACCACGATGGTAACCTCACACGTTTGTTGGCTAAAGCATCATTGGATGAGTCCAATAAATGGCATAGGAGAATGGCTCATGTGAATTTCAAAACTATAAACACTCTCCAAAAGGGTCTTGTCGGGTCTTCCCACCAAAGTGTTCTCCAAAGATCATAATTGTGTTGCATGCAACAAAGGGAAGCAACACGAGCATCCTACAAAATGTCGCTGCAGTGAGCATCATCTCGAACCTCTTCAGCTTTTAACATATGGATCTATTTGGTCCAACTCAAGTCAGAAGCATTGATCACAAGTTCTATTGTTTGGTCCTCACGGATGGTTATAGCGATTTTCTGGGTGTTCTTTCTAAGAACTAAAGATGAAACAACTCTGTCTGAAAGACTTCATCACTCTCGTGGAAAATCAGTTGAATAAGAAGGTTAAGGAATTGATTGTGATAATGGGACAGAGTTCAAGAATGTCATTATTATAGAACTCTGTAGGTCTAAAGGGATAAAAGAGGACTATAGCAATCCAAGAACCCCGCAAAAAAATGGGGTGGCTGAAAGAAAGAATAGGACCTTGATTGGTACTGCAAGATCTATGCTTGAGACTCCAAAGCGCCTATGTTTTGGATTTGTTGTTAGCGCATTTGCTATGTGCTTAACAGGGTCTCCATTACTAGACCTCACCTCAAGACACCATATGAACTTCTCTTTGGGAAGGTTCCTGTCATTCATTACCTCAAACCTTTTGGTTGTCAAGTGACCATTCTAAACACCAGTGATCCGTTGGGGAATTTCGATGAGAAGGCTGATGATGGCTATATTCAGGTTATTGACTAATAGCAAGGCTTATAGAGTGTACAACTTATCGCCAAGAAGATGAGGAGGCGTTGAACTGAGATACCGGAGGATAAGCCCAACGTTCAGGGCAGGGTCATGTGTGGTCTTTTGACCTCGACTACCTAGCGATTATCTGGGTATACTAGACATATGGCTAACCAAAGTGCAAGCTCTCAAGAATCCCACTAACGATGGGTACCTTGGATCATGACTCGGAAGTGAATTTGAAGATGATGACATCCCATACTTGTGCCTTCTTTCTCCTAACAATGTTGCGGTAACTCTTCAAGAGATACTTCTGTGGCGTGAAGATGAATCACACTATGTGAGGACCTTGCTAGGCTTAGACTCAAGAATTTCTGGCTAAGCTTGAAGCTGAAAAGGTGGTGGGGAGCTTGCAAATGAGGCTGTCGTGGAAACCATCTTTTCACTCCTGCGATCACGATCTCTCATCGTCATCAAATCTGCTGAAAGCTCATCTGTTACTACTCCTACTCCTACTAGAGTGTCCACAGACTTTGGGGAACCGTATACTCGCTTTCAAGTCCTTGAGATCTTGGAAATCATCAACCAAATCGGCATTTTCTCCTCACCTTCCTATGACACAACTTTTGTACCAACTGTGTCAAATCTTGAACCTACCATTGAAGTCAACCCCACTGCTACTAAAAGAATCCTTTCTCACCCTCAATCCAATATCATTGGGAGACATTCTAGCTCTGTTAGAACAAAGGCTATCTCTAGCCCTAAATTTGGACAGGTTGCTTTTCTATCCTATGTCTCAAATCAGCAAAGAGACAATCACGGACTACAAGCATTGTCTGTTTGCATGTTTTCTTTCCCAAGTAGAACCAACCGGTGTCTCTCAAGCTCTTGAAGACTCAAGCTGGATTGAGGCAATGCAAGACAAAATCTGCAGATTTGAGAACCAACAAGTTTGGATCTTGGTACCTTTACGGATGGGAAATATGCTATTGGAACTAAATGGATTCGAAAATCAAAAGAAGATGCACGGGGTGTGGTGATTAAGAACAAAGCAAGATTAGTAGCTCAAGGTTACAGGCAAGAGGAAGGGATTGACTATGATGAAGTGTTTGCACTTGTTGCAAGAGTAGAGCCATTTAATTTTCTTGGCATATGCCTCTTACATGGGCTTCATGTTATATCAGGATGGATGTAAAGGAGCCTTTCGTATGGAGAGATTGAAGAGGAAGTTTATGTCACACAACCCAAAGGATTTGAAGACCCAGATCATCCTAATCATGTTTACAAAGTCGTTAAAGCTATCTATGGACTTCATCGGCACAAAGGGGCTGGTATGCTAGGCTTTCATCATTTCTGCGAGCATGGCTCTGAGAAGAGGTGCCATTGATAAAACTCTTTTAGAAGAAGAACTCAACAGATATCATACTTGTGCAAGTGTATGTGGATGACATTATTTTCGGATCCACTAAAGAAGCTTGGTGTAGAATTGAGGATCTAATGAAGGGAGAATTTCAGATGAGTGCCATGGGGAGCTCACTTTCTTTTGGGTCTCCAGTTCAGCAGAAACAAGATGGGATATTTATCGGTCGGGATAAATATGTGAGGGACATGTTGAAGAAATTCGGCATGGAAGGTATCAAGACTGCCACAACACCTTATGAAGCTCAAAAACAAAATCAACAATGATCGGATCTACGTGAATGTTCATTTATCTGAGATCTATGATTGGTTCATTAATGTATCTAACGACTTCAAGGCTGATATTACCTTTCTGTAAGTGTGTGCTCTCGACATCAAGTCACTCCACTTACTTCCCATCTCAATCTTTGTCAAGAATATCTTTAAGTACCTCAAGGCCAACCTCTTTTGGGCCTTTGGTACCCAAGAGTCTCCTTTTAAGTTGGAGCATATAGTGACAGATGATTATCTGGTGCAAATCTGGATAGGAGATCCCAACTGGAGGCTGTCAATTCCTTGGAAGATTGATCTACGTGGCGAGTAAAGAAACAAACGTTGTGGCTACCTCAACTCTTGACAGTAGTATGTTCTTCTTTTGCAAACTGCTGTGGGCAAGTACTATGGATCCAAAACGATTCTTTGGACTATGGGTATAACTTCATGACACAACTCTTTTATTGATAATCAGTACCATATGCATTGTCAAAAATCCAGTTTTTCACGGTAGAACCAAACATATTGAAATCAGACACCACTTTATAAGAGATGCATACGAAAAACATTTGATAAATGTGGCTAAAATTCATCTGAGATGATAATGTGGCAGATCTGTTAACTAAAGCTTTTGATGGACCAAGGTTTCAACACCTAGTGGTCAATATTGGGATGCTTAACCCTTAACTGCCTAGTTTAAGGGGAGGCATAGGCCTTAGGGGAGGCATATGCCTCAAAGAAGTTATATTTGGTCTTATTTGTTTACTTTGTTTTGGTTTGTATTGTTAATTTCTTAAAAACTTTCTTTTGCAGATTTATTGTATTTCGTTGAGGTTATTAACTCACGGATATGCCTTGTGTGTATCAAAGAGTTGGCTAGTCCAAAGGGTACAGCTTTGGTAAAGACATGTCAAATCTGTTGATAGCTGTAATGATTTGCTCAAAATCATAGGGTCATAACCACCCATGCTTAATGCTTGAGTGTTGTATGGTCCTCAATTCACCATGGTCTATTCCTTTTTGGAATCCAAGAATTGGCTATCCATTATATGGATTGTGGTAAAGGCAACTATCTCCATATTTGGTTATCAATTCACCAATTCAAAGAATTGACTAGTCCGAGCAAACGCTACAGGTAAAGACACCTCAAATCCGTTTATATAGTTCTTTGATTTGCTCATAAATCGGATGGTTATCAATGTACCATAGTTTGAACTTAAACATTTGGCTACTCCATGTGGCTATTGGTAAAGAGACATCAAATCCATTATTTTCAATGATTCTCTCTAGGATGTTAACACACCGGATGTGATGAGAATAGTATGCAACTGATAAGTATTGATGTACATTATGTCATGTGTTCTGCAAAGACCGGAGTTTCAAAGGTTGATCATCATAGAGATGAGTTGTTATTGGTTCTTTGCTCTGATGTGTGAAAACAATCCTCTATACTGAAGTCTCAAAGATCTTTCAAGGTCGAGCTGGAACTTAACCAAGTCAAATTCAATTTAGGGAGGATTGTTGGGAATTATGTGAAGTAGGATTCTGCTGTCATTCTTGCCGAAGGTTTCTGCGAAGTAGAAGCGGAATCTCTGAAGAAGTGATTCTCTTGAAGAGTACAAGCATTCTTGCGTGTTCACTGTGAAGGGTGTGACTAGGATCGACGTAAACTACTGTATTAAATGCTAACTCATTATTATCTTTGAGCGGCCGAGGTTAGCATGGGTTTTTATTGTCTTGCTCAATATAGTTTAGTGTATTAGTCATTAAATGCATGCTTGCATGTTTAGTCGATTGGGTAGTAAGAGATTAGGGTTCTTGTTTATAAAAGGAACCATATAGTTTAAAATAAAAAAACACATACGAAAATAGAGTTTTGGTGAATAAAAAGATCCATAGAGGATCTAAGTGTTCTTAGTAATAACAACTTGTGTTTACATTCTGCTTTAGAACACGAGTTGTAGAGATTTTCTATTAGTTTGCTTATGATTACATAGGCAACACTAACGATCCACGAGTGCTAGATCTTTCAAGGTCTGAGTGTGTGCAACGTGAATAAACAGTTCAACACCAGGCATATTTGGATCATCAGGATAGTCATCATCAGCAAAAGATCTTCCATCTTTATCAATAGTAGGAAATCTTGGATAACTTGAAACACCAGGCTTAGCATTAATGCTTGTAAGGCTTAGTGCTAGGTATGATGTGCTTGTTGGCTTACTTGTAGTGTTAGGTCACCATAAGTTAACACAAGGATCAATATATAAGAAATAAGATGAAAGAAATATTGGTTGAACACACACACAATACACACGTATGAATATGAGAACTTTAGGCGTATGAATATATGTGAAATGAACAACCAACCTTCAAGAGAAGGTTTACATTAGTATTTATAGAGGAAAGGAGCTAGGGCAACATATTTAGTCCAGTCCTTCATTATTGGGCTTGGGCTAAGGCTCATGGGCTTTCTACATAAGCCTTGCCATTAATACAAACATAAAAGCCTAATTTAAGCAACCTATTACATATTAATTACTAACACTTGAAATACAAGTTAGGAGTGATTCCAACAATCTCCCCCTAAGTGTTAGTAGTTAAGTGATGAATCCAGCAATCTTGGATAAGTTGTTGGTGTTGATGTAATAGTTGCCTTGACGTCTTCTGACATTCCTCTTTCTTGTGAGAAGAAGTGCCTTTATTCCAACAATCTCCCTAGTGTGACGATCTTACTTCTTTTGAAGTTTTTAGCTTTGACGTCTTTGTTATCTTTGTTCTTTGTTCTAGTGTGGATATGGTGATGTTATGTTATTGTAGTGCGCATCAGGGTCCGCCGTTGCTTTCGGGTGTCTCCGTCTTTCTCCAACATGCTCACCGCGCTCTTTTACGTTGGATTTTAGTTTTGATGTAGTTATCTTAGTCTTTGAACTTTGTAGATTCTTTGGCTTTAGAAGAAGAATCATTATGACTTTTGTGTTGCCTTTCGAGAGAACTTCAATTTGTGTTGTTGTTGGTAAGAGCATGTGGAGAATCAGCCAATCATCTCGGGGAGCATCCATAAGAAGAAAACATGAGAATGGGTTAGTGAAAACACCAATCGATCACTGTGGTCGTTTCTTAAAGAATTGACCACTACGATTGTTCTTCTGATGAATGTCTTGATTCCATTCACCTTGGTCGGGCAAATCAGCCGTCCAAATCCCATAAGGGGCGGTTGGCATTACTTTGAACAAGTTCAAGTAATGACCCACGTCTTCAGGAATCGATTCTTGAAAGGAATCTCCTTAGCGGGATTTCAGCACCTAAATTCGAACCGGCGTGTTAACGGCATAGAGTGAAAACAAATCTCTAATTCTCACAAAGGTTGTTCTGAACTAGTCCCTCAAGTAGGATAACACGATGTCTTGAAGTACACCTACAGGTTGGTGAGTCGTTGAGGTACACGAAGCATCACCTACGACGTGACCGTTTGAGACAACACTAAGCGTAACCCACAGGAGTTACCAAAGCGACTATTTGGTACGTTTGATGTTGACCCTCATAGAAGTTTCCATTCAATCACTGAGGATCACAATTGTGAACCCCTCATAAATGTTCTCGACAGATTTCTAATATATGTGAAAGACTCGATAATGTATCACTTGCGTCCTTAATTTTGAACGACAAGTGATGAAATGTCAAGTGTTCCTAAGAGATCTTTTGATGAATCTCGTGGCTCTAGACTCAATAGTGTGTTTTGGTTTTCTTGAGCGGAGACTAGGAAGAGGGTCTCCTTCTTCAATACCAACAATCTCTGTAAGAAAGGCGATAGTTTACGTAGGGTTCCCTGAGAATGAAACAAGCTCTTGTTGAGAGAAACTTGAGTGGCTAAGAAGGTTTAGTGCATGCGTCACTGGTCCATGACGACTTTAATCTTCAATACGGTGTCATCTATTGACAACCGGTAGCATATGTATTGAACCGGTTAATGCCCTAAGTTGAATAATTTGGAGGACTATTTCTTTTCACCCTTTTCTTTACTTTTCTTTTTAATTCTTCAACTCCTTCTTTCTCCGATTCTCATTTTCTCCTTTTTATTATCATACCTAAGGACTTTTAAATACTAACTATTGGTGGTGTCCTTGGGTAGATCCCTCTGGCTCTGGCGGATCATAGGACGTTTATTCCTAAACTTAGTCACCTTATAACTCCCTGACTATCCTATGTTGCTATAAAACCATTTTCTCAAAAATATCTCAAAGTGTTTACGAATTAAAAAAAAACATGTTCGAAACACTTTGAGAGTTTTGCATTTTCAGAAATACTCCCCCTCCACACGTGCTTAAGTATTATGACAGAAATCTGCACGGTGAGGGAAGAGCTCGCACTTTTTGAATTGATCGACTCAAGATAGACAATTCCGCGAGACCTGTTACGTTGTATAGTTAAAGAGTTGCATTGTCAGCTTTTAGGTGACAACTAGCTCTAATAACTACCTTGAAAGTGTGGACAAACCTTGAAAAGGTTGTCAAACCCGTCAAAGTTCATGTCTATCAAGAGTTTCTTGAAGAGGTACAATCTACTCGGATAAGTCTTGGAAGACAAATCTTTTCGATGTATGACAGTTCAGATCTCTTCAATTCATAGGTTAAGTCTTAGCACACAAAGATTCCATCATATTTACAACATATTTGTATCACACAATTTTTCTCCCCCTCAAAACTGGCATATATGTGTTATTTTTGATGAAATTTTTGATATCGAATATGACCATTTTGAGTTTTGTGGGAAGATTTCCACGAAGAACGTTTTTTGAACAAAGATTTTTAGCAAATACTCCCCCTCAACAAATAATATTAACTTTTGAGGTTTTGAAAACATAAGGGGAAGTACTTGTTCTTTTGAGCAAAACTTTGAAAAGTGAAAGTTTTAATAAGTTTACTCAAAAGTAAGAAGCTTTCGCTCCTTTTTATAGGATTGTGGCACTGATGCATACCACAGGGTCCTTTCATTACAAGTATGGGTTGTACACTATTATATGTGTACAAGCCATTGTCAATATACAAATCATATAATCCAAATTTCAATCAAGAAATAGTTTATAAGACCAGAAGTTCTCTCTTGACGTTGATAACCCGTAAGCGGGAAACTCTCTCTTCCACCCACAAAGATTTCTAGCCTCCGCATCTGATCCCGAAGAAACAATCTTTCATCTATCCTCGTGATTATCTTCTTAGCATCCCTCCTTTCCTAGAATTCCACCGCTTCTTTGACCCAATTCCTTGATGTATGTCCTTCAACCGATCAGCTAACCCATGAACCAGAAAACTTCAGCGATGTGATCGCGGAACTTGTGGCGGTTGTGGTAAAGGATTCACTAGGTAACAACTCAAACGGTTTCTTTAAAATGGTGTCTTGAGATAGTTGGTTTATATCGGGAAAGTGTATAGCGGTTTTAATGAGGTTGACTTGTTTTACGGTAAGATTCCACAGCAAGTTGAAGATCTTCACCGTTCTGGATCACTCACCTTGAAAGAATATCAACAATGATATGTATCTTGTGAATGTTGGTGGAGAATTATCTCATCCGACCTTGTACCTTAGCAAGGTACATGTCTTGATGGATTGGCGACAACCTCGAAAAATGGCCTGTAAAGTCATATTCTTGCTCGTCCGGCGTTTGACTTTGATCTCCTTGAATGAGTAATCCACTTTGTAGCGAGACATTCATTATATAGCGATCCTGATCACTAAAAACCTCCTTGTTTGAATTTGAACTTGAAAGCTACGTAGTATAGTCTTCTCCTTCGGCCAATGGTGAATGCCATCTTGAGCATCAAGATCATAATCCACCGCGTTGTCAGCGAACATTTTGGCTGCTTCTTCTTCGATGGCAACATTGTTGGAGAGGACTTGCTGGGATGAAGGTGAGTGATGTAGCGTACACTGGCGATGTCGCTACGTGTTGTAGAAATTATAGGTCATTGTTGAAGAAGTATTGGTAGGTAATCTTGGGTTGTCTTCAGTCGACCAATGGTTGGTAGTGGTTTGGTCGATCATTGTAATATGGTCTTATCCTGTCTTGTGAAGTCAATATTTGATTTAGGGTTGAGCCAATCAATGTTGTTAGACATAGCTCGTGCGATGTTGTCGAGATGGTATTGACTTTAATGGCCGAAGCTGTCTTTAGCAGTTGAAATGCATCATTCTTGATCCGGCGTAGCTCCCCTTTCGTCATCTTCTTAACTTTGAACTTATCTTGGATATTAACATGTTCCATAGTATGACTATCTACCAATTCTTGGCCTTTTGGTAATCGAGGTGTAGCATCAACTAGCTTGCTGAACCATTCATATTCTTCTGTTTCATCTTCATCTAACCGAGGGAGGCAGCCATTTGGATCTATTCTTCTTTGGTTTTGATGATGGTCCTGGTTGTTGCTTAGTTGATGTTGTAGATGAGGGCTGTCGTTGGGGGTCGGGAATTTCTTCGTCATCACCACCGGTGTATTCAAAGTGATCAGTTTTCTCCAATGGTGGTGGTGATTTCAGACTCTGGGTTTTATCGGATGTAGAAGTCTTAGGATGCTTGTGAAGTGGAGGTGGTCTTTGGAGGTGGTGGTGGAGGCATAGATGAGGACTTGCACTGTTTCTTGACGTTTAGCCTTTGGATCCTGTCCATCATCATCATCTCTTGGTCGCTTTTCCTAACCAGCTGCTTTCTTGCAAGTTGTCTTCAGTTGATATGCAAGCAATGCCTCAAAGAGTTTTGATTCATCGGATGTGAAAGTTGGAGATCGAGGAGACATCTGCAATATCAGTTGTGAAATCAAATCAGCTTAAGTGACATTAGGAGGCTGGCTGGTGGTTTGCATAACACTACGGTGTTGTAGTAATTGTTGCGACCATTGTCTTGGATATGGGTAAAGTTGTTTTGCAAACATTTCTTTCGTTACTCCAGGGACAGTTTTGAGAAGAAGGCTGATGAGTATAATCCCTAATTTGCTCGTCCATTTCTCCTTTTATGTCTCTGTTGAGGAATAACTTGATATGTTCTCTTTCCTCCATGAAATTGTTCATCTCATTACCAAGTAAGTTGACCCTGTCAGCAAGCTGATTTAACTTTTTGTCAATTACGTTTCGTCTTCTTGCTTGACAGCCTTTTGGATCTTGATCTTGGCACGAGATGCCCATGTATCAATGGGTTTCTTGATTGACCTGGATGATGATCGGGTGGTTGTTTCTTTAGATGGTGGTTGTGAGAAGTGAGATGATGACTCAGTTGTTGATGGGTCTTGAGGTGGCTCTAAAGATTGTTCCGGATTGTGTTCAGGGTTATCTTGAAGATAGCTATCAGCTTCCTCTTTAGCTCGTGCCTCTTCCACAACCTTTTCCTTAGCCGCTTTATCCATATCTTCATCTGTGATCTTCTCAGTCTTTTCATGTTCTTCTTCCTCAAAGTCGAACGGAGCCTCATACTCTTGCTGCTGCTGCTCTGTAGATTCCTTAGTGGTGGCACCAGTTCACTTATCGGGTTGATTAACGCATTAGAAGCTGGTGTGATAAAACTCCAGCTGGAACCTCGGGGCCTCTAGTTTGCTAAGGTTGAATTCTTTAGCAGCATGCTCTAACCTCAGTTGCTTAAGAGTTTTGTGGAATATTGTTCATCCTTGGGTCTTTATCTTCATCGAGAACTTTCTTCTTCTTCTTCCACTGGTGTCTTCCCTTTGTCGATTTGGGACTTGGTGGTTTTGTCATGACCTCGGTGAGGTTGTATCATCTCTAGCTGTTTCGAATAGTAAACCACCTCTTGGACTTAGTAGCTTTAAGTCGTCATCCTCTGGAGTAGGTTCGGTTTAGGATTAGGATGGCGACACGAGATGGGATTTTTTTCTTGAAGCTTGGATGCCTCTTTGGATACTTATGGCTCCATGGCTTCCTGTACTGATCTTTGCTGATCTACTAGTCTTCTTGGTAGGCCTGTGGGGAGTCTTCTCATCCATAAACCCGACTTTACACGCACTCAGCTTCTTGATATCGTAGAATACGACGGAGACTCTTGATTGTGTCGGTGAGAAGTCGATCCAGTACACTTGCACCTTGCTTCTTTGTTTATGAGTCCTTAAATTTGACAACGTTTAATGTAGGCTCATACAACACGGAATGATTCACGGTGGATTTATTCTCATGGGGATGTCGATTTTGCCGAGAATATTACGAATCAACAACCGTATATCGATAAAGGGAACCTTTGACCTAGGCTTCTTGAGATGCAACATCATATCTTCCCATATCAGGCTTGCATAGTCAATGTCTTGTTTGTTGACCATTCCCAAAAGGTTTGGATGCATGAGTTTAGGATGCTCATGACCGATGACTCTTCAGAACCTGAACTTAGCGATCATGATGTACAATGTTCTCCAAGGTTGAGGAATATTCTTCGAGATCGACGATTGGGTGCTTGGTGATGAATCCGGCAGCTTCATCGTGGCCGGTATCGACCATGAATGCATTATTGCCTCTTCATTCGGGTTGGTACACATAGTGTGAGGCTGAATAGCGGTAGAGAAGAAGAATCGTATGAAGATCTGCTACCGTGACAGTGACTTCCTTGTCGTTGAGTGTCACTTTAACAACATCTTGACCATCAACCTTTTCTATTGTTTCCCAGAATTGATGTATGTAGATTTCAGGAACAGTTGCTAAGTTGGTAAGCATATTACTGTAGGGATGAACTTTAAGGATATCCTCAACAACTCTGCATGATGATTCTAAGCAGGTGAAGTTCTCAAAATCGACCCTAAGATTGTTCTTTCCAATTGATTTGCTGAAACCAGTTGGGAAGATATCTTCCATTGTGAGTTCATTTGGTGTGTTGACATTTTCCATGATGACGTCCATTTCGTGATCTAAAAGGTATTGAGACAAAAGAACCAACATATCCAAAGATATAATGTTATTCAAAAGTTGATTTTATTGTCCAATTATTGAAGTTGTTATGTTCATGAATGTTACGAGTCCAAAGTCACATTTAGTCCAATAGTCCAAAGTTGACCTGATAAGTTACGTGAGTATGTTATTTTTGAATTTTAAGGTCCAAAGTTTACTTAATCACACAACATTTTAACTTTTTAGTAGCTTATTAGTGACATTTTGGTTTTGTGACATTATGAGTAACTTATTATAAGTTTGTACGTGTAACATTTCAAAAGTTAAGTTACAAATTGGCAAGTAAGCAAGTAAGCTTATCTCGTAAACGGTAACCTTAAGCGTAGACTTAAGCTTATGCGTGGAGACACCCTTAAGCGTAAGAAAGGTTTGCAGCGTAGGAGTGAACTCTTAGCATACGACTGCAGCGTAAGCAGGTTAAGGACTTCTGGCGTAAGGTTTACTAAAGTAGTAGCCTTAGGCGTAGGGTCAAGTTTACACATATCCTTCACGAGGATCTGCGTAGTCCATTGTAGACCCTTATCGTGTAAGAGTTGCGTGTAAGATTGCTCTTATGCGTAACATCTACGCATAAGGTGATCCTTAAGCGTAATGTCCAAGTAACCTTGATTCTTATTCCTTTACGCGTAGAAGCCTGTAATAATTAAGCATAACAAACAATTTTAACAAGTATTACAACTAATTTCAAGATCACAAGCTTAACAAGCTTAAATCAGTTATACGTAAAATGAAACAGTCTTAGGCGTAAGTTTCTTAAACCCTAAGAACAAATTCTACGAGTAATAGATTAAGCCATGGAAAATCATCCAAACTTATTCAGTGTTATCTTAGATGCAAGAGAAGTAAGTTACCACAAGTTATAACATCAAACTAACTCAAAATCAAAAGAACCCAATTTACGCATATATAAACCCTAAAAGTTTAATTCTTCAATTTTGAGGTTTCTGGGCATGATTCAATGGTGTAAATGATCAATTAAGCATGTAACTAACATATCCTAAGCATCTAATTAACCTAAAACACTCTCAAATGAAAATGCCTAAATCTACGCATAAACACTAATAATCGAAAACAGTTAAAACATGATTCTGGTTGAAAATTTTGACGAAAATGGGTATAGTACTTGATTTTAATCACTTAGACACTTTCCATTTCAACAAAAACACACAATATTGATTTCTTGTTCATATGCGTATGCGTTGAACACCAAATCAATCATAGATCAAAATCTAACCATTGGTTTTGTAAAATATTTAAAACCATTGTTTGAAATCACAAATCAAAGCTCTAACAACTTACAAATTCAGGTAGTGTAGCACGGATTATCGTTTTGAATGTTAAGCGTGGATATGGTAGGTTGAAAATTAAGTGTTGTAATAAATGTGTAAGAATAGTTAGGTGGAGATTTTGTTTAAAATTAGTTTTCAATTTTGACAAGAATGGCCCTTCCACCTCAACGATTTTCAACCAAGACCCATAACTACCACTTTGGTTTAGCAAAACGTGATCGTTTGGAAAGAAACTTGACGAAACTCCCCATCGACTTTAGAAATGATGAAATTTTACAAATTTGAGTCCGAGGAGAGTATTAAACAAGAAACGTATCCACCATTTCTGAAGAAACAACATCATTTGGTAACATGCGAGTACAAGGATTTATGAGGCTGAAAAATATTTACATTCTCCCCCTCAACACTTGTTATTGAAAAATAATAAAATTTTTGATAGAACAAAGTGTTGACGAAAGATTTGTACTTGCAATGTTTGAAAGAATTTAGATAGAAGAATATCTTTGTATTTTATCAGATTTTATATTTTTCTATTTTTGTTTTTGAAAAGTTTATTTACACAAGAGGTTTTGGTGTTTGACTGGTTTCAAGATTGTGTTAAAAGTTCGTCCAGTTCCTCTGGAGTCAAACACCTCATGCCAATCTGATGGATCAAATCAGTAAACCTAGCGAGAGCCAAGGCTTTGGCGAAGATCCGCCAGTTGGTGTTGATTACCTAAAAATATAATTCAACAATACCCTTTTCCACGTGCTCCTTTTTGAAATGATATCGAAGATCGATGTGCTTTGACTTGAGTGTTGAGCGGTGTTGCACGCGATCGTAATAACACTTGGTTGTCCCGTACACGAGATTACGTCAAATACGTAACCATAGTCCTTGAGTTGTGTTCTCATCCAAATGACTTGAGCACAACACGCCGGCATGGCTACATATTACCTTCTGTTGAGGGCGGTGATGTACAATCCTGTTTCTTCAATTGCCATGACAATTTATCACCAAGAATTTCAAACCACACGAAGTACTTTTCCGAGAATCTAAGCATCTGCATGATCAGCGTCACGAAAAGCTATTAGTTCAAAACCATAATCCCGGATACGGATCCCCAAATTAATGGTTCCTTTACGTATCGAAGTTCTTTTAACCTCAGGTGAGGTGTCGTTCATTGGTCTTGACGATACGGGAGAAAAGATATCAGAAAATACAATGTCGGGTCTAATGGCTGTTAGATACATGAGAGACCCAATAATACTTCGGTATTTGGTAGGGTCAACCAATTTCCCATGCAAATCAGCTTCTAGTTTGTTGGTATGTGCTAGTGGTGTGGCATAGGTGTCACAGCTTTACATTCCATGTTTGTTTAATATTTCAAGAGCATATTTGGACTGACTTAGGAAAATACCACGAGGTGATTGATGAACTTGAAGTCCTAAGAAGAACGTAAGTTCACCTATCATTGACATTTCAAACGTGTTTTGATTAGTTTTGAAAAAGCGTTTGAGTACTTTTTATAGGTTGACCCAAAAATGATGTCATCCACATAAATTTGAACAATTAAAATGTGTGCCCCGTGATATTGTATAAACAGTGTTGGGTCGACCGATCCTTTGACAACATTATGGGATTGGAGAAAGGATGATAACTCATCATACCACGCCCGAGGGGCTTGTTTGAGACCGTAGAGAGCCTTGTTCAGTTTGTAGACGTGATTAGGGAACTCTGGATCAACAAATCCTTCCGGCTTACTAACATATACCGTTTCTTTCAGTTTACCATTGAGCGGTTTTGACATCCATCGATAGACGTAATGTTTATGTGAGCGAATGCCAGAAAAATCCGTACGACCTCAAGTCTAGCCAGGTGCGAATGATTCTTGAAGTCAATCCCCTCTTCATCTATAACCCTTAGCCACCAGGCGTGACTTATTTGAATAGCCGTTACCCTCGGCATTTAACTTGTTTTCCAAATCTATTTGAGAACGTGTGCGGAGACCCCTTTGGTTTTTACCAATTCCCTACTTCAGACGTTTAAGCGATTGAGTTCTTCTTGCATGGATTCAATCCAGTTGTCATAAGTCATTGCTTCTTTAATGTTTTCGGGTTCAGATTGACAGCGGTAAGTACATAAATGCAATGTTCACCGTCGGTCGAAGGTGTTGTCTAGTTATGGTTGGTTGATTCGGTATCAATAATGTTCTAAGAGGATGGTCTTTAGTCAGCGATGTGTGGAGGGTTGATGTTGATATACATTATGCAGTTAGGTGGATTCAAATGGTGGTAGATGATTCCGCAACTTCGAAGATTTGTTTCATTAGCGAAAGGGTTAAAGAAGCGCATTTTGGATCATAATCTGCGCGGTACATCATTGAGAGAAAATCATCGGTTGGATCGGCGTCATTGGATGCGGTTTGTTTGGCTGTTGTTGTAGAATCAATTGGAGGTGCTTCATCAACAGTTATTGTTGTTTTAGGTGTATCAAGGATTGGATTAGTATCAGGTTGGCGTGGAAACATTTGATACATCGGAACACGTTGATCAATATCATCACTAAGCAGGAAGCAAATAGACGTTCCATTTGACGGCAGTAGGTAAGTAGCTTGGTTTACTGATGATGGGGTTTGGGGGAAGTTTAGACGGTTATGTCCGGGTTCCAAGCTATTTTGCTCAAAAGCCATCTCTGTAAGATCATCAAAATTAGCATGAATCGTTTCTATAATCTCCCTTGTATGACGATTCCAAATCCGGTATCCTTTTGAGTTTTCACAGTATCCAGCGAAGACTCCAATGTCAGCTCTAGCCTTGAGCTTTCCAAAGTCATCATGATCATTATTTGGGTAACAGAGAGCACCAAATAAATGAAAGTGTTTGAGATTCGGTTTACGGTTATGGATAAGCTCATAAGGTGTTTTGTTGTGGCGTTTAGTTATCATAGAACGGGCGAGTGTAGCATGCAGATGACCGGCTTACGCCCACAAGTAATCTGGAAGTTTTGCATTTATCAACATCGTTCTTGCAGCTTCCACTAACGTACGGTTTCGTCTTTCAACAACTCCATTTTGTTCTGGTGTTCGTGCAATTGATGTTTGACATTCAATTCCTACTTTCTCATAGTATTCACGAAGAGTTTGAGTTACAAATTCAGTTCCTTTGTCTGTTCTGATTTGTCTGACTGTGTTCCGGAGCTGAACTTTAATTTTCGTGAGAAAGGTGATGATCATCTGTGGGGCTTGATCTTTACTTCAAAGAAAATAAACCCAAGTCCATCTTGAGTAGTCATCAACAATTACTAGAGTGTATCATTTGCCATTAATCGTCTGCACACGCATCGGGCCACACAAATCCATGTGAATAAGATGGAGCACATGCTGAGAGCTGTGTTCCACCTTTGAGGAAAAATGAGCACGAGTGCTTTTCCCTTGTTCACAAGCTGAGCATAGATGATCTTTAGAATACCAAAACCTTGGAAGACCTTCAACTAGTTTGTATCGTGCAAGATTGGTTATGGTTTGAAAGTTCAAGTGTGAAAGACGACGGTGCCACAGCCAAGATTTTGTAAATGTTGCCTTAGAAAGTAGACAGATGGGAGATGAAGCAATCATGTCTTGCATTGAGATTGTGTAAAGGCTGGATGTGTGTTTTCCAGACATAAGATCGTTTCCTTGTAGATGGCGAATGAAACAAGTTTTCTCCCTAAAAGTAACTTTCAAATATCCATCACAAAATTGACCGACTGAAAAGAGATTGTGACCGAGACCTTCCACATAATAAACCCTGCTAGTTTCGATGTTCCCATTGATGTAATATCTATAGCCCATGATAGCTGTGAAATGATCATTCCGAACGGCGATTACCGATGAACTTTGAAACAAAGTTTGATAACATTTGAGATTGTCATGTGTCGGGAACATCCGCTATCAACAATCCAGAGGATGATCTGTATCACCTGCATTACACGCAGACGACACAGGTGGAATAGAAGTAGAGGTGGAACCCGAAGAGTTAGAGGTTCGTTACATTCTGATGAAACACACATGTTAATGATTTTAGGAATCCATTTCAATCCGGGTGTATTTTGTAACCATCTCTTCCAAGTCCAACTAGTTTTTGCTTTGGTCTTAGAGAATGCACTAGGTGATATTTTCTTCCTAGGAGGGGAAGTAGGTTCTATGGGTACATCAATGATCGCAGCAGAAACACTAGAAGGCGGTTTACCTAGCACAGACTTAGAAGCATTAGTGGGCCTAGAGGTAATCCGTTTTCTATTATTCCTCTTACGAGATAAGATAGATTTAGCAACACATTTATCATGACACCCAGAAAACATGCTTTTACGACAACCAACACAAGATGCTTCAAAAATAACATTCAAAGTACTTAAAGATTCAACATTCGTTACATCACTTTTTCTATTACATTTTTCTAACACAATGTCTAAAGTGGGTGCAACTTGAGTGTAATTCAAGGTCCTAAGGTGTTCTTCTACTTCAGAGGTCTTTATTGTTCTTCTCTAACGTTGCAACTTCCTATTCTTCCTGGTTTTGCTCTTAAGCGTGAAGTGCTAACGTTGGGAAAAAGAGGCAACTATTCTCTGTATCGAGTGGAAGGAAGCACATTAGTATCTTGTGGTTTGTCATTAGGCGTTCTTGAGTCAATTTTAAGCATTCGGTGCAAGAACATTAGGTGTTACTAGACTTATCTTGTTCATACTTCCCTAACTTTGCTTTTAACTCAACAATAGTGTGCAACAATTCTTGATTTTTAGAGCGAACGTTTCCACTCCCGTTTAAGACTTCTTTAGTGTATGCAAGATGATTATCAAGTTCTTGTGATGCCTTAGCACGAGTCTTTTTGAGCAAATCAAATATGACACCATATTCAGTTTTGACTTTGGCAATTTCTTGTTCATATTTTAAAATTTGACACTTTAAAGACATGTTGTCATCATCCAGTTGTTCATGTTTTGGATCGAAAGATTTTTCCATAGCCTGGTTGATTTTGTTTTGCAAAGCAAGTTCTCGATTTTGACAATCTTTTTGACACCATTGAAGACGACGTTTTGCATTCAAAAGTTCATTTAACAAATGCTCATTTTCAATTTTCAAAGACTCGATTTGCGGTACATTATCGATATTCTCAACATTATCACGAGTCAACATCAATATAGTCAAATGCATATGCAACCATATGTAATAACACCACATTGATGGTATCGGCCTGGACAACATCTTCCAAGAGTTCGATCAACATGATTTCTTAACATTTTTTTCGTTTAGTATTTGAAATTGATGTTTGTTTTCTCAAAGCTGTTTTCATAAGTCAATCTCCTTTTGAAGATCCCGTTCCCAATAGATTGCACACATTTTTAAATTTCGGACATGGGGTAAAAGTCTTTTCTAAAAAATATATCTTTGATTTCGCGCATGTGGCGATTGAAAATGTTCAGCTTTTATTTTAGAATTAACTTCAATTTCAAGTTCCAAAAGTTTGATGTCGGTACGGAATGTATCAAAATATTTAAGAACTTGACATCGTTCAGTAATGATTTTACTTCATGAAGGAAGGTAAAGGACCATTAATTTGTGCAACATTGTGTGAGGGGACCATCATTAGAAGAGGACTCAGGAAGTGGTGTGATAACCCAAGGTGTGTTAGTATGATCTTGTTGTTTTACAAACGGTATGATTTTTGAGTAATCGAATGGTTTGTTATAATCAACATATTCCATTTTTAATCGACTCTCAGCATCCGCATCTGTTTCCTCATCATGATTATATTCAACAACACTCATAATTGAATCATCAATTCTATGTTACTTGTTGTAAACTTGAGGATTTGGTTTGAATACTCTATGTGAAAAACTTGGTTTGTAATCAGCAAGAATTGGTCCATATCCATCTAGATTCGGTTTAAAAGTAAACTTTTGAATTGTTGTGATTGACTCACCATGTTTGTAAACAACATTTCGAAACTCTTTGATTTTGTTTTGTAAATCAACAATTTCATCAAGATACTCATCTATTTGTCTCCTCGAATGCTTTTTGTACTCACAAAACTATTTTTGACAAGTTAACAACTCAGACTTGGCTTTTTGAGTTTCCGAAGTGAGAGCGTTAAGTTGTTGTTTATGATCAAATTCTAGTTGTTCTATTTGAGAAAGCAATGCATTCTTGGATGCAACTAGATCACATATCTGTTTTTCCAAAGATTTTTTTTATTTTGGCGCCAATGATTTTGCAAAGCGACTTCAAAACTTTGTTCACGTTTTCTTTGGTTTCAAAAATGTTGAGTTGGAACGCATTCATTATCCTTAGTCAACAGTGCAATTTTATCTTGCAGTTTTTTATTTATCTCATTGCATTTTTCAGGTTGAGATTGGGTGGTCTGAAATAAGTTGGTCATGAGCTCAAGATCTGGATTAGACAAAGGTTCATCTTATTCAACTTGAGTCTCAACATAATCATTATTTAGATCCTCAAATATGACCACGGAGTCAACTTGATTATCAATATAAACCATGAGGCCATCTTGATCGTCAAATATAACTACGGGATCCATTTGATTATCGTCGGAATGAGATGTAGAAGGCTCATGTTGAACACTTTGTGCCTCGTCGGATCGATGTTGACGGAGATATCGATCATTAATGGTATATTTGGATCGGTACGAGACAAGCCATCGATGTCATACATTGGGCTTGTGTCACTCATGTGGAGCTCTTGCATGTTTGCCATTAACATCCACGGTACATTAGCTTGCAAGTCCTCCATGTCATCATCGAATCTGCATCGACCATGAAGCTCGTTCCTTGTTGGTAAGTGTTCCACCAGCTTCATCCTTGAGAGCCAAGAGTAAAGCCTCTTTGTGATAAGCTATGCCTCTTGTTCTCGGCTTTGGGCATGCATTAGCCAGATGACCCTTCTCATTTGTAGCATCGGAGACCATTAACCCCAGTCTGAGCATTTCCTTGATCAACCACTTGAACCCGTTGTTGTGGAGCACCCATGTTATTCCTTCCATTAACATTAAACCCTTGACCACTACCCATTGGACGACCATTTCCACGATTCTGAACCTCAACTCTTCCATTGTTAACAACAGCGTGATTTCTTGTGTTTGAGGAGGTACGAATGCGATTGTTGGATTTGTTAGCAAATCGACCGAAGGCTCTTGCAATCATTACAAATCCTTGATTCAATGCATCGAAGGCTTCTACATCCTCATTTGATTCACTGTAAAGTGCTTGATCATTGTTGTTGTTGTATGGAACCAATTGAGTTTCTTGTGATTGTTGCTGTGATGGATCATATGGTGTTATCTGAGCAGTTGGTTGTGGAGGATTTGTGAAGACAGTTGGCAAGTTCGGAAATTGAGGATAACATGCTTGAGTATACAAAGCAAGAGTATGATTATCCGGGAGAGATGGAGAAGCAGAGACTCCACGGAGGATTATGTCTTTGTCTACTTCCTTTTGATGGTGCTTCAAATATTCATACAACAATCCGTAAGTAGCTTGATGAAGATTCTTCGCTTGACGGATGAATGTAACATACTTTTCCCAATCGGGACCAAGGCATTTCGAAACTTTGTGTTGATTGCAATCCTTGGCATAATGATATTATGTTTGTCCAAGTCATTGATGATGTCTGAAAAACGATGATAGTATGACTCTAATTATTCCCCTGGTTCACTCATGAAGTTTCATATGCTAAGTAGATTTTGGATTCCATGTCTTCTTGATTTAGTTCAGTGCCTTCCATTAGAAGATGAATGTGCTCCCACATTGCTTTAGCAGTCTTTTGAGCATCAACACTACGAAGTATCGGATTGGGTAAACCCAAAAGTATATATTGCATTGCAAGTTCATCAGCTTCTAAGTGAAGAAGTTGGTCAGTAGTAAGTTGATCAAGGCCGACGACGTTGGTAACATCATCTCTTGGTGGATTAGCATTCGGATCTCCGGGTATAGTAATAGTAGGTATCTGAAAAGGACCTTCAAGTATGACCTTCTTCAAAAACTTACCATGTGGTTTCTTGAGATCACAAAACCTAAAAAACCTTATCACCCATTGATAATAGTTACCGGGAGTAAGCATTGGAGGTCTATCAAGTGATCCAGCTTCATGAATGGATTGTTGACTACTTAAAGCTTCACACATTTTTGCAAACCAAGAAGGTTCCTTTTGCGTTGTGACATTCATAGCATACTGGATCGCGATATTGAAAGTAGTTACAATGTTGAACTTGTTGACGAGGGTTTGGTTGAGGAATCTGTGGCAGAAGAGGGTTTGCTCCTTGAGGAAAGTACATTTGAGATGGCGGTTGAAATTGTTGTTTAAATTGTTGCAATTGTTGTTGATATGGTGGAGGATATTGTTGATATTATTGTTGTTGTTGTTGTTATTGAGGATACTCATGAGGAAAGTAATGAGAGTATGGTGGTTGAGACATCTTGAAACTTGTGTTGATGATGGATCTTTGTAGTCGAATGAAAAAATTGTTGATGAAGTGCACTTAGGCATAGAAAACCAGCTTAGGCGTAGACAATACCTTACACGTGGTTCCCTTCTTACGCGTAGACAAGAGTTTATGCGTAGAAACTGCTTACGCGTAAACTTTAGATAAAACTTAGGCTTAGGCGTAAACCAAAGTGTTAATACAAATAAACCGTAAAAACGTTTATTAATATTTTGCGATCTCTTTGTGTTTTGTTGATAACAAATATAATGTTATCTTAAGTATAATTATAAGGATACATGTTATTTTTGTAGAGCATTTACATATAGCCATTTAAATACAAAAATGTAGTAATTAAGCATTTGTTGTAATAGTTTATTAGGATGGGTAAAAACCATAACCCATGGATCATAACCCATACCCAAGTTGGCTAGATACAATGTATACTTAGATACATTGAATCTAAAGAAAACCCATGGACCAACCCATAACTAAAAAACCCATGGGCAAAGAGGAGCGTCCCACGGATCCCTAGGATTACACTAGACGGATCCCAAGTGGGAGGGATCCGTGGGATCCGTGGAACAGAGGAGAAATTTGCCTATAAATAGAGAGCCATTTATTCATTCTAACTTACCCCTCTTCTTACTAAATCTCTCAAACACTCTCATTCTCTTCTAACATATAGATCACTTGATCTAGAGAGTTGTTCTTCTTTCTTTCTATTGTGATCCTCATTTAGGTCCTTCTCTAAGGCGAGATCACGAGCATTCTACAAGTCATCCAAGCAAGGGGTCTTTGATTGATTTGTCATTCCGCAAGATTTCTGTAGTAAAGATCTTGTATTTGATATTTCACATATTTGTTGTGTAATAATCGTGTTGGTTTGGTCCACCGTGCTACGGACTCGGTATCTAGCTTTGTACCGGAAAAAGTGTAAGCAACGTTGTGAAGGCTTCTCCGCCAAGTGAAGGAGTTTGTTGACATAGTGCTTGAACTCTCGAGTACGTGACTCGGGGAGTGGAGTAGGGCAAGGAAGGTGTCCTTGTAGCCGAACCACTATACATCGGTTGTGTCTTTTCTTCCACTTCGCTTTACTTTATTAGTTTATTTACTTGCTTTAATCATTAGATCTATATTTTCTCTACATCCATAAGATCTCACATATTAACGAATCTAAAGTTTTTGAAACTAACTTAAAATCGGCAAAACTATTCAACCCCCTTCTAGTTTTCCACAATTGGCATCAAGAGCTAAGTTTATAAAAGTTTTAAAGTAAAATTGTATTTTAAAAACTTTTTGATCACTATGGGTTCTGAAAATTATAAGGAAGGGCAATCTATGCAACGACCACCACTACTTGAAGCTAATGGTTTTATATATTGGAAAAATAGATTCGAAACATATGTGAAATCTAAAGATATTGATCTTTGCTACATTATTGTTGAAGGCGATTTTGAGGCTACCTCAAAAGATGATAAAGGGAATGTAGTTAACATACCTCATGATAAATTAAGTGATGAATTGAAGAAAAATCTTTCTAAAAATAGTGAAGCAAAAATGGTTTTATATAATGCTTTACCGAAAAAGGAATTGGAAAGAATTTCTATGCTTAAAACCTCTAAAGAAATTTGGACTTCTTTAGTTGTAACTCATCAAGGCAACCAACAAGTTAAAAACAATAAAATTGATTTATTTGTTCAACAATATGAACAATTTTCAATATCGGAAGAGGAAACTATAGATCATTCATTTGCTAACTTTAATACTATTATTACATCTTTACAAGCACTTGATGAATCTTTTTCTAGCCGTAACAATGTTAGGAGATATCTAAGGGCACTTCCATCGAAGTGGAGATCCAAGGTGACGGCGATCGAAGAGTCAAAAGATTTGACAATCCTCACCCTCGTTGAACTCATAGGCAACCTAAAAGTCTACGAGCTTGTCCTTGCTAAAGACTCTGAAGCCTCAAAGGTGAAAGAGAAACACAAATCTCTTGCCCTTAAAGCCAAAAAGGCTTCAAGCGATGAAGAGAAATCCTCTTCGAGTAGTGACGACGAAGATACGCTATGGCGGTAAGGGACTTTAAAAAGTTCTTTAGAAGAAAGGGAAGATACGTCAAACAACCGTATGACGATAAGAAAGGCTTTCGGAAAAGAAAAGAGGACGAGAAGCCAAAAGATTATCGTACTTGCTTTAAATGTGGGGACCCAAACCACTTTATTAGTAAGTGTCCCAAACGGGATGATCAAAAGGAGTTCGTGAGCGGCACGTGGGGAATGAGCGACGAGGAGGACGAAGAAATTTGTCTCATGGCAAATGACGAGGTATGTCACGAATACTATAGTAGTTCATCACTTGAGGACAACTCATTGCATTATAAATATGACAAACTATGCAATATTAGCTTAAAACTAGTTAACAAAAACAAGTTTTTAAAGAGTCAAAACCAACGTTTAGATAAAGAAGTCATAGAATTAAAAGCAAAACTAAAACGTTTAGAAAAGGGTAAAATAACAAGTGGTGAATGTGAACTTTGCGTTCAACTTCAAACATTAGTTGATCATCTAGATTCTAAAATTGCTAGAATGAGTAGGAACACTTTAGATACGATATTAGATGGTGTTAAAACCGGTAACAACCAAAAAGGTTTAGGTGTTCAACAACTTGATCCATCAACTAGTGAAAGTAAAGAAACAAAATTTGTTAAGGCACTAGAAAACCAGCCACTGTTGTGGCGGATCCCACGGATCCCTTGATAAAGAGGAACCAGGCTAGTGTACCCAGGGATCCGTGGATCTGTTGTAGCAAACAGTAGCAATAACGTAGCTTCTTCATCTAGAACTGAGTTTGTTATAGTTAATAGGAAGAAATCAACTCATGTCACCACTAGACAACCACCTCCAAAATATAATCCTACTTTTGCAAGAAACAAAGCTCCATCTTTTTCAAAACATAATCCATCTAGGAGACCTAATAACGTTTATCCAAGAAGTAACCATCAAATGGGATGGAACCCAAATATGCAAAATGGTTTTCCTTTTCAAAACTTTGCTCCATTGAATGCATACTCATCTTATCCATACATGTCTAACATGAATGGAATGTTTAACACTAATGGACCCATGAACAAATGGGGACCAAACTTTTGAGTTTATTATTGTTTTAGGTATGCTTAAAGGTCGACCTAGACCCGGATGAATGGGTCAAGGATAGCGGGTGCACGAGGCACTGTTCTCCACATATGAATCCTTCAATGGAGGTAATGTGGTGTTTGGAAATAGCAAAAGTAGAATCATCGGTAAAGGTACGATTTCTAACAAATCTCTAACCATTAACGATGTGTGTCACGTAGAAAACCTAAACTTTAACCTCTTAAGTATAGGACAAATATGTGATAAAAAGTGCAATGTACTTTTACCGAAACCGTAGTAAGATATTAAAAATGGCATAACCATAGGAAAAGGAATTAGGAAACATGGAGTCTATGTCATTAAAATCGGTAATGAACCTAAAGACAAACTATGTCTTACCTCTATGGATGATACTTCGACCTTATGGCATCGAAGATTGGGTCACGCCAACATGCGAATTCTTCAATCGCTATCATCCAAAGATCTAGTAAGAGATCTACCTAATTTAAAATATGAACATCACTTTTGTGATGCTTGTAATGTAGGAAAACAAGCTCATTCTAGTCATAAAGCTAAAAACATGGTGTCTACAAAAAGGTGTCTAGAATTACTACATATGGATTTATTTGGTCCATCCGCTATCCAAAGTTATGGAGGCAACTACTACACTTTGGTCATAGTGGATGATTACTCTAGATATACATGGACAAAAATTTTAAAGAACAAAACGGAAACCTTTAATTATTTTGAAATATTAAGCAAAAAGATCCAAAGACAACTAGGAAGTCCTATAGTGTCCATTAGGACGTATCATGGTAGGTAATTCGATAATGAAGTGCAATTTGGAGCCTTTGTGACGCTAATGGTATTACTCACAACTTCTTGGCTCCACGCACTCCACAATCGAATGGGGTAGTTGAAAGAAAGAATAGAACCCTACAAGAAATGAGTCGAACCATTCTTAATGAATAATCCATACCTCAAAAGTTTTGGTGTAATGCCGTTGATACTTCAACGTACATACTCAATCGAGTCTTAATTAGACCAATCTTAGGTAAAACTCCATATGAGTTGCTCCGAGGAAAAAAGCCTACGTTAAATCACTTTAGAGTCTTTGGAAGCAAATGTTTTATTCTTAATACTAAAGATTACCTTACAAAATTTGATCCTAAATCAACCGAATGTATCTTTCTAGGTTACTCGCCAAATAGCAAAGCTTACGTCATATTAAACAAAGAAACAATGAAGGTAGAAGAGTCATTAAATATAAAATTTGATGAAAGTCCACCCAAACCCTCTCCACCTCTTGTCGATGACGAGATTATTGAAAGTGAAGCTATAGTAATAAAAAAAAGATAAATGAAGAAGAAGAACCTTTAAATGATGAAATAATAAACATTAAAGAGTCCAAAGATCACTCCGTAGATAAAGTCATAGGAAAGCTAAACGAACGAACATTAAGGTCTCAAGTTCAAAACCAAAGTAGCTTGTTTTGTTTCGTTTCAACCTTAGAACCTAAGAATACACAAGAAGCCATAAAAGATGAGAGTTGGGTAATGGCTATGCAAGAAGAACTAAATCAATTTGTTTCTAATGATGTTTGGACACTTGTCCCTCCACCTAGTAATCAAACCATAATAGGAACCAAATGGGTTTATAAAACAAATTAGATGCAAACGGAGTAGTGTCTAGGAACAAGGCTAGACTCGTTGCCCAAGGGTATAACCAACAAGAAGGAATAGACTTTGATGAAACCTATGCCCCCGTGGCTAGATTAGAGTCTATAAGAATACTTCTTGCGTATGCTTGTGCTAATGATCTAAAGCTTTATCAAATGGATGTCAAAAGAGCTTTTCTAAATGGTTTCATTGATGAAGAAGTATATGTAGCTCAACCTCCTGGCTTCATCGATTTTGAAAAACCCAAACATGTGTATAAATTAAAGAAAGCCCTTTAAGGTCTTAAACAAGCTCCAAAAGCTTGGTATGATAGACTCAAGTCATTTTTAATTAAACACAACTATACCATGGGGTTAGTTGACAACACACTTTTTACTAAGAAAAGAGAGTCGCATATAATCATAGTGCAAATATATGTAGATGATATTATATTCGGATCCACTTGTCAAGACATGTGTGATGATTTCTCTAAAATCATGCATGACGAGTTCGAGATGAGTATGATGGGAGAACTTAGTTTCTTTCTTGGTCTACAAATAAAACAAGTAGAAGATGGTATCTTCTTCAATCAATCTAAATACATAAAGGAGATGTTAAAGAAAATCGGTCTAGAAGAGTCGAAACCAATTAGGACTCCAATGTCATCCGACACCAAACTCACAAAAGATGAAGACGGCGAATCCGTAGATAATACTAAATATCGTGGCATGATCGGTAGTCTTCTCTACCTCATGGCAGGTAGGCCGGATATCATGTTTAGTGTTTGCTTATGTGCTAGGTTTCAAGAAGACCCTAAAACATCACACCTAGAAGCCGTAACAAGGATATTTAGATACATTAAGGGTACAACACAATTAGGATTATGGTATCCTAAGGGCACGGGAGTAGAAACAATTGTATATGCAGATTCTGACCATGCAGGTGATTACGTTGATAGAAAAAGTACAAGTGGGGTATGTACTTTCATGGGATGTTGTTTAACATCTTGGTTTTTTAAGAAACAAGCGGCACTAGCAATATCAACAACCGAAGCCGAGCACGTCTCCGCCGGCAAATCATGCTAACAAGCACTATAGATGAAACAAGCGTTAGTCGATTACGACATTCATCTAAGCGACATAGCCATCCTATGTGACAACAAAGGTGCCATCGACTTAAGCAAGAATCCGATATTGCATTCTCGCACAAAGCATATAGAGATTCGTCATCACTTCCTAAGAGACAATGTTCAAAAGGGGAACATCTCTATTGAGAAGGTAGCATCCGAAGACAACATAGCCGACGTCCTCACCAAACCGTTGAAGCGGGAACAATTCAACCTACTTCGTCTTGGTCTTGGTCTAACGGAACAAACGTCGTAACTTATTTGACTCTACAAGGTATATAAACACTATCCTTCTTCTTTCTGATTCTAGGATTTCTATTTCATGCACAACTCACATACAATATGGGAATTTTCAAAACCCAAGATAAGTTTTCCACTTATAGCTTTCTTATTTTTTTTCTTACAAGCTACAAACACATAACTACATACACATTTTCAAAGAAAACCTCTTTTCAAAATGTTTTCTAAAAGGATGATACCTTCCCGTATCAATTTCACAAAAGCAATTTCTTACGTCTAGGACAAATCGCTTTTTCATTATTAATACAAAGTAAAAACCCGTTTTCATTGCATCTCATGTCTTTTGAATGCTAAAGGGGACACATAACTAAGATGTGTTTTCGGGTACATTCATTTAAGCAACAATGAATTAGGAGCATTGATAACACTAAATTACGTACTTATGTACTAAATATGTGTTTTCGGGTTATCTCACTAGGATGCTTTTCTACTTCTAGTTTATTTTTCTTTTTCTTTTTAAGGTTCGAGATAATCGTAACTCCAAATAATTTGCATATAGGCACACACTAGGCAAAAATGTTTCCAAAAAGGAAAATTTTGCGCTGCCTGAATCACCAGACCCATAGATCCCAGCCTTCATGCTGGACGGATCCCTCAAGGGAAGGATCCGTGGGATCCCTGAGACAGAAGCTGTTTTTACCTTCTATTTTTCTCACTTTGGATGAAAAATCCACAGTTTTTTTATTTTTGGGAGTATGCTCTTTAATGCTTGTGTTCCCATGATCACATGCCTTAAATTCATATCTAATCATTAGATTTTAATCCACATTTTGGGTCAAGCATTCATTACAATGCTTTGTTTTTTTTCTATATATAGAACTCCCAAAATGCTTGCATAATTCATCTCATCCTCACAAACACAATACACCATGTCATCCACAAACCCTTTAGATGAATCACCTAGTACAAACAATCATCTCCATGAAACTCAAACATTTGTACTTCCACCTTCCAAAATACCAAAATCAAACTCTAGGATATCCGCACGGATTAACATCCGATCTTCTTGCTTAGGAAAACCATCATATGGCTCATCACCATCAACTAACTCACCACAAGATGCTTCCATTATAGCACCTCCCTCATCACCAACGAGTACACCAACTTCATCACCAAATCATTCATCACCTAAAATCACTCTTTTGGAACTCCTTAGGACTCCAACAAGATCTCAACAACCAAAGCAAAAAGAATTAGCCTTTTTGACACCTCCAACTTTTCCAAACACAATATTCAATGATCTTGAAACATCACCACCTTTAGCTCCCATCAAACTACAAGAACATCTAGGTTCTCTTTCACCACCACTTCCAATCATTCCGGACTTTGATCCGTATTTTCCTATTTTTCCACCACAACTTCCGCAACTCACAAATCAAAACAAACCGGAAGATTTCCGTACTCATTACCCACATCACCTACATTGTGAACATTGCCAATCCAATAGGGAAATTGCAATAGAAGTTAGGGAAGAAATACGATTCATACTCAACCTCATTCTTGATCGCATCAATACTATTACACATCCAAACCTCCATCTATAACCTTATGCAAGCATGGAAGGAATCACTACTACTATTTTCTATTTTTAGTACTTTTTCTTTTGAAGTCATTTTCAAGAACAAGTCTTGTTCTTAGTTTTACATGCTTTTAGGTGGCATAAATACCACTACAATTTGTTGTTTTATAACAAGGCCTTGTTTACATACCTTGGCTCCCAATCTTGATTCTCGGCAATCACAAGATTATTTAAGCATGTTACTAACCTTTCTTTTTGTAGGACTTTTATTTTTCTTCACTTGACGCCCCAAACTAGGGGGAGCTACCGTCAAGGGGGAGTTAGCAATATGTGGACTAATTTTTCCACACTTTTATGTTTATTTCTTCCAAGGGTTAACTTTTTGTTTCGACAAAAAGGGGGAGAAGAAGTAAAACTTAGGGGCTTTCAAAACTTACATCTATTCTTAAGTTTTACTCATCATAACATTATGTTTTGTCATCAACAAAAAGGGGGAGATTGTTAATACAAATAAACCGTAAAAACGTTTATTAATATTTTGCGATCTCTTTGTGTTTTGTTGATAACAAATATAATGTTATCTTAAGTATAATTATAAGGATACATGTTATTTTTGTAAAGCATTTACATATAGCCATTTAAATACAAAAATGTAGTAATTAAGCATTTGTTGTAATAGTTTATTAGGATGGGTAAAAACCATAACCCATGGATCATAACCCATACCCAAGTTAGCTAGATACAATGTATACTTAGATACATTGAATCTAAAGAAAACCCATGGACCAACCCATAACCAAAAAACCCACGGGCAAAGAGGAGCGTCCCACGGATCCCTAGGATTACACTAGACGAATCCCAAGTGGGAGGGATCCGTGGGATCCGTGGAATAGAGGAGAAATTTGCCTATAAATAGAGAGCCATTTCTTCATTCTAACTTACCCCTCTTCTTACTAAATCTCTCAAACACTCTCATTCTCTTCTAACATATAGATCACTTGATCTAGAGTTGTTCTTCTTTCTTTCTATTGTAATCCTCATATAGGTCCTTCTCTAAGGCGAGATCACAAGCATTCTACAAGTCATCCAAGCAAGGGGTCCTTGATTGATTTGTCACTTCGCAAGATTTCTGTAGCAAAGATCTTGTATTTGATATTTCACATATTTGTTGTGTAATAGTCGTCTTGGTTTGGTCCACCGTGCTACGGACTCGGTATCTAGCTTTGTACCGGAAAAAGTGTAAGCAACGTTGTGAAGGCTTCTCCGCCAAGTGAAGGAGTTTGTTAACATAGTGCTTGAACTCTCGAGTAGGTGACTCGGGGAGTGGAGTAGGGCAAGGAAGGTATCCTTGTAGCCGAACCACTATACATCGGTTGTGTCTTTTCTTTCCCTTCGCTTTACTTTATTTACTTGCTTTAATCATTAGATCTATACTTTCTCTACATCCATAAGATCTCACATATTAACGAATCTAAAGTTTTTGAAACTAACTTAAAATCGGCAAAACTATTCAACCCACCCTTCTAGTTTTCCACACAAAGGCTTAGTAGTAAGAACCTTATGCGTAAGATTTCGTTAGGCGTAAGATAAGCTTATGCGTAGGAAATACTTAGGCTTAAAGTGTTTACTCGTAAGCTTTTATGCTTAGGCATAAAACTAGGGTTTTACCCAAAAAATCCTTTACACTTATCCAAGTGTAAAAGATATCCAAAGTCGAAGTGTTTTCAGGCTTATCCAAGCAAAAAAACACTGAGTAAACCAACAGCTTCGAAGATCAAATGTAAAATCCTTAGGTATAGAAACGATAGGCGTAGGCAGACTTAGGAGTAGACCTTACGCGTAGATCTAAGGTTTTACTACAAGTAGAAAGTACCAAAATTTACCAAAACTGATTTTTATGCCAAAAAGTGTTTTGTAACCTGATTTTTAATGATGAAACGACTTCAAAATCACCAAAATAACAAGAAAGTTTGAAACTTGATGATCCAAAACTATTTTTCACCTTACGCGTATAAAAGTACACACGAATCCAACCAAGCTTAAAAACTAATCTACATACGTAAAGTTTGAAACTTGATGCAAAAAACTTAAACTTTAACACTAAATAAACTTTAAACCACAAGAATCTTGAGTTTACAAGTGTAAAAACCAAAGCTTTAAGCGTATGAAAGTTTGGAACCTTAAAACCCACGCGTATAGTGTATGACTTCAAAAACAAAAGTGTTTCACCCAACTAGATGGCGATTGATACCACTGTTAGGTCAACATAAGTTAACACAAGGATTAATATATAAGAAATAAGATGAAAGAAAGATTGGTTGAACACACACACAATACACACGTATGAATATGAGAACTTTAGGCGTAGGAATATATGTGAAATGAACAACCAACCTTCAAGAGAAGGTTTACATTAGTATTTTTTTATGAGAACTTTAGGCGTAGGAATATATGTGAAATGAACAACCAACCTTCAAGATAAGGTTTACATTAGTATTTATAGGGGAAGGGAGCTAGGGTAACATGTCTAGTCCGTTCCTTCATTATTGGGCTCGGGACAAGGCTCATGGGCTTTCTACATAAGCCTTGCCATTAATACAAACATAAAAGCCTAGTTTAAGAAATATATTACATATTAATTACTAACACTTGAAATACAAGTTAGGAGTGATTCCAACAAGTAGGAAAAGATTGACTGCTGCTAGTTGTATTTCCTTCCTTATCACCATTTACTGATGCATTGCTCTGCACTTCATCAATAACTTGTGGTCCTTCAGTAACTACCTTTTCAACATCAGAAGGTTTTGCCCCACCTTCTGTATCTCCTTTTGGCACTCCGTGAACAGGATTTGCTTCTGAACTCTTTTTCTCTGTTTCTTTGGTTGTGAAAATCTGATCAAGCTTCCACTTTTCAATCAAAACAAACTTCTTTGCGGACTCATTTACCTTGGCTTGTGTATCTGCATTGGAATTAGCTTTTGTACATGCAGACTCATTAGTTGTACCTGTAATCAAAACATCTAGACTAGCATCTCTATTCCCCTAGAGAACGATCAACCCCCTAGGCTTACCCATACTACACTGCAACAATTAGGTACACTTTCTTAGTGGGTTGTAAAGCTTGATCTTGGAAAAGGAAGTCTTTCGACCCTGAACTACGCATCAATGACATCATGCATGAAATCATGTTGGATATTATCCATGACCCATGACCCATTGACTAGATACAATGTATCTTGTTGGGTATCCATGATCCAAAGTCCATAAACCATGGTCATAAACCCATAACCCATAACCCGGTTTGCAACCCAAAATCCAGACTAGCCTGACCCGGCTGCCGGATCCCTTGGATTGCACTGGCCGGATATGGGTTAACTATAGGCAGTTTTCCTATAAATAGTGAGCCACTTCTCTCTTGCTCACAGCCCCTTTTAGACATATCTTCTCTCTATGCTCTAACCCCTCTAACCTCATATCTAAAGGATCATTCTATGTAGTTTTCTCTTTGTGTGATTCTCTAGGTTTCTCTTAAAGGCGAGATCACAACCTCTTGAAGACATGCAAGCTCAAGGTCATGAGTTGCCAAGCTTCGTCATCATTAAGACCACTGAAGTGCATCTTGTTGATAGTTCTTCTCTCCCTCGATTAGTGTGTCAAGTTGAAGGCATTGGTGTATAGTGTCGAAGGTGTACATTAGATATGAGGCGTCGATGTATATTTGTGTAGTTTGGCTTAAAGGGTATTGATATTCTTTGAAGTGTTGTAAAAAGGAGTTTGTCTCCTTTGGGTTGGAGTGTTAGGTAGTAGTTCCTCCTTTGTAATGGAACTCGGTGTTTAGCCTAGTACCGGATAAAGTGTAGGCGACATTGTGATAGGTTTGGTTCTACCTCGTGGAAGACCTCGGTGTCTAGCCTTATACCAGATAAAGTGTAGGTGACATTGTGAAGGCTTCTCCGCCATATTAAGGAGCTTGTGTTGTGTAGTGCTTAGAAACTCTCAAATTGGGTACTCAGGGGGTGGAGTAAGTCAAGGAAGGAGTCATTGTAGCCGAACCACTATAAATACTTGTGTCGTGGTTTTGTGTTCCTTTACTCTTTATCTCTTTGCATTATTAACTTATATTTCTATCTATCAATATCCAACAGACGATCTAAACGGATTGACATAAGGTGATCTAAATACTTTAAAACAAAATTTTAATCGGCAAAACTATTCAACCCCCCCCCCCCCCTTCTAGTTTTCTATAGAGTGGTCAAGAAGAAAATTAGAAAATTTCTTAAAAATTATAAAAAAAATGAAAAATTAGAGCATTTTGAGGTAAAATGATTAAAATAAATTTATGAAAAATATAATTATTATGAAAATAAGTGGATTAAGATAAGAGAAAGAAGATGTAAACATTGGAGCATAAAATGTTTATTATTTGAGAAATGATAAATCATAAACATCTTAGAAGAATCCTAAGTCATCCATAAGAGAATAGGAGAACTACTGAGACTAAGGATAACTCAGTTGAGACTAATAGGACATAGGAAACCAATCTACTAAGGTCTGGAAGGTAAGATGGATGTAATGAGGCTTAAATCATAGCTAAGTATGCCCGGATCCTCTAGATCCTTTTACAAAGGGATCTGGCTAGTTATAATGAAGGGATCCAGTATCTGAGAGCTAAAACAAGACAGTAGGATCGTAGAATCGCACGCACTTATCAAAATTCAGACGTCGTGTTTCTAAGAGCAAGCATACATGGATATAATTCTAGTATTGAAAGGAGAGCATGTAAGATATACATAAAAGCAATCAAACAAGATCAAACTCAATATTTGATATTTGATCAAATATGATAACCTTTCCTAGACATGAGCAACATTACTACAATCATTCACGAAATTTAATTAATAAAAAAATGTTCAAAGTACCATAATTTTTAGTACCATAAGGTGCAAAAATTTGGAGTTAAGGAACAAGAGATCACAAATGTTTTTATGACATCCATATTTGACCAAAGCACAACTTTCATTAGTCAATCTCTTCACTTTTTCTTCTTTCCCATTTTTGTGAGGAAGTGAGCAAGACACTTGAACATTCCCTTTGTTTGCTTGAATTCTTTAGTTTCTTTGAGAAGTTTGGGAAGTTTTTCTAAGTATGAGATGGGATCAAGACGATAGTTTGAGATGGGATTGTCTTTATCAACTTCTTCAACGTCTGACGAGTCTGAGAGATGATGTGGTCTTCTCCCTTTGATCATTAATCTTTTGACACGACCTTCGGTGAGGGACACCATGACATGATTTGCAAGGAAATGATCATCCTCAATTTGATAAGGTAGCAAAGTACTAACATGCCTAAGGAGACGTGTGAGGAGCATACCATAAAGAAGGACCATTTTGTCATTATTGAAAACACCAACCATTCTTTTGGAAAAGTTGTATGCAAGTTTAAAAGGGTTTGATTGATGAGGCAATAGATCATTTGGAGACGACAAGTAAATGACATTTTCCCTAAGAATTTTCTTCCACTATTTTTAAGTTGGAAGTACTTTTAAAAAGTTCTATTTGAAAGGGATCAAGGTTGATGAGTTCTTTGTTGCGGGCCATTCGAGTGGGTTCAACTCTTTTGATAAAAACAGAGCCTCGGACTAGAGTGGGATCATCGAGAGGTATGCGATAGGTAGAATGAGGATCTAAGGCTAAATGTTGATTAGCTATGGACCAATCACTTGAGTACATGAAAATTCCATCACATGGAATTTGGAGAATTTCGGCAAATTTGGTGAGAGGCAGAACAATGTTTTGGTCGTTTCTGATGAAGGAAATGCAGATAGTTTCATCATCGTTTTGGATGATCTGAACACTTTTGTAAAATTCAAAAATGAAAACCGGACATATTTGCTCATTGATTTTGAGAAGGCAGTCAAAGTTGATTGCGGAGAAGATTTGAAGAATGTCGGTATCCTCAAGGAAGGAATCCTCAATGACTGGTCCCTCATGAATAAGACGCTTTTGGAGCATTTTAAAGATTTTTCGGTTCATCGGGTGATAGACCGTCTTTGCGGTGGTACATAGGGATGTAATGAACTGTATCGTTATGGTCTTTGTTGAGTAGAGTTAGGCATTTTTGACCCTAGAAGACAATATTACATAGTTAGCCAAGTAATATATTTGATTTCAAAGGTAAATCGTGTGAGAATGTGTATGAATTAGAAAACATTAGGAAAGTGAATGTCGTAGTTAGAGATGTTCTCTACATATGTTACCAAAAACTTGACCAAATGGGATTTTAAGAAAATCATAAGATGGTTGATGTGAATTGCGTTTTTATTTTTATTAACAATGCAAAACCCTTTTTACAACAAAAATTATTCATATGAGATTTTTGTGAGAACTAATTTAGGTGTTTATAGAAGGAAGCAATTTTTAAAGGAAATCCTCAATAGATGTCTAATTTAACAATCATTGTAATGGTTCAATTAGCATACAACAATTTGAATCAATTTTTGATAAACAAAGCCCTATAATTAACTTAAAAGAAAAGGATTTATATAGTTACTTACGGAATTGCTTAGGATACTGAGATTGAGGAAGATGAAACACTAGAATAAGAGATCTTTTTATTGGTCATTTTGGAATAAAGAAAGGGAAAGAGGGGAGGTTTATGTTCGAAATTCCTACACTGGTGTCTGATGCGCCGGTTCTACCAGATCCTTTTGAAAAGGGATCCGACCCGTTATAGTGGAAGGATCCGAAAGACAGTCGGCACAGGGAAATTCTGAGACGAGAATAAAATAAAATAAAATGCCACGAGTGTGATTAAATGTAGTAGGTTATTGATGTTTTATCTTCACTTCTTCTTTTGATGATGAGTGATGATGTGGGATTATGATAACATCAAATAATCTTGAATATTAAGTGTCAATTTCCCCCCGATAATGCTTGTAATTTATATCATTTATATGGATTTACGCTTGTTTTCCATTGTTTTCCACTTTCAGGTAAATTACGAGCATTTGAGCTAAAGAGACGTGGAATTGGAGAATTATCAAAGATTTATCAGAGTATGCTCACTTTGAAGAAGTTACGGCGTAACTCATCTCTCACATTACGCCGTAACTAAAGCGTGACTCAGAAAGCCAACTCATCAGAAGATTACGGCGTAACTCTCCCAAAAGATTACGACGTAACTATATTAGGTCAAATAAGGTTCCGCGCCGTTGATAACTACGCCGTAACTCTTGCATAAACTCTGGCGTAACCAAGAAATATTGAAGATACGGTGTAACTACTTATAAGGTTACGCCATAACCAGCAAATCTAGTGCAAATTACGAAGAAATAGAAGATTACGGCGTAACTATTCTATTAGTTACGCCTTAACCCAGATCTGGCCTATAAATACCCCATGATTTCCAGCATTTCAAAGCATCCCATTTCACACACCACAACCAAAGAACGTGGGAAGAAGCCAAAGGCAGGTCTAGAGGAGCATACGGAGCCGTCTCCAAGGGAGAAATCACTCCCCTACGATAAGCATTAGCAGTTTATCTTTTCTTTACTTTCGATTCATGTATTTCATAACATTGAATATTGAATTGATTTGTATGGTTAATATGAGCGGCTAAGCACCTCTTGGTGCTGGCCTAGTTATGATTCCTTAATTATTTTGTTTGCGTTTACATTACTTCCTTATAATTATTTCTAAGTGTATGCATGCATAGTTTATTGGTAGCTACCCTTGTTTCGGTAGTTTTGAATGGCGGTAGAGGCTAGTTGCTTAGGAGATATGACAAACTAACCCTAAGTGAGTAGATTGAGACGGGAAGGGTAAGATATGACCAACTGATGACCCTTTGTACTTGTGCGATTTGACCAACTGATCACCTACCGTTTGGATGAACTTAAGAATTAGGGGGTAAGTGTTTAAGTTGCTAACGCCCGGGCACTCACTATTATAAGTCTAGCATGTAGCGGTACTTAATGACTTGGCTTAGGGGACCAAGAACAACTGGACTTATGAGGGACACCTGACTTCTCCAGTGGTGGCATATTTGCTGATAGGTTAGGAAGAATTGACCAAATGTTGTCCTCTCGACTTTGACCCCACCTGAAGTAATTGGAAGTAATTAGACGTAGACATTACTAGCTAGGAGGAATAACTAGGTTAGCACCACTCTCTTCTATTGATTGAACCTTTGCCTTTATTTGCTTTTATCTGCTTTAATAGTTTATTATCAAAATCATATTAAAATCTGTGACACCTAGACTTAGTAATAATCCAACACACATAGCTCTTGGGATGACCTCGGTTTTACCGAATACTACACTACACATGACCGGGTACACTGCCCGTTAGTGCATTAGGGTAGACCATAGGTATAATGAGACATTATAAATATTAAAACCTGGTCAGTAAAACCTGCATCAAGTTTTTGGCGGCGCTGCCGGGGAGTTATAATAGGATTACTATTAAGTCTTTCATTTTAGTTTTGTTTTAAACTTTTCTAAATTTCTCACGATCACTATTCAAGTTTTTAGGTACCATGGAAGTTGTTAACATTGATGACCTCACTCTTGAGGAATATTTGGCGTTGACAAGAGCAGAACAAGGGTCGGGTCTCGTAAGACCGGCGATTAGAGCTGATGTCGTTTGAAATTAAAGACCAATTTATGAGGGAGCTTTGTGCTAACCGTTTTTCGGGAAACAGGGACGAAGATGCATATGAGCATGTTGAAAATATCCTATACATCGCTAGCCTTTTCAACATTCCGGGCGTGTCTCATGATCTTTGTTATGATAAGGGTATTCCCCATGACTCTTACTGGGGCTGCCAGAAGGTGGATTGAAAGATTGCCCGCCGGGGCAGTTAATACTTGGGATCTATTAAAGAAGCACTTCATTCAGAGGTATTGTCCTCCATCGAAGATTTTTAACCAGCTTTTGGAGATCCATAATTTCAAGCAAGAAGATGATGAAACGTTGTATCAAGCCTGAGATAGATACAACGATCTCCTTTACAAATGTCCTACACATGATCTGAACAACCAGCAAAAGGTCAACATCTTCTACAAAGGAATCAACATGGATACAAGACAGATGCTAGAATATCAAGGACCAATCCCAAACATGACTCCTACTCTAGCAACTGAAGCCATTCAAAAAATGGCTGATCATTCTCAAAAATGGCACAATGGAGGAAGCAAATGAAACCAAGGCGGAAGTTTTGACGGAATTGCAGCCATCACTAGCAAAATTGAAAATCTAAGTCAAGATATGCTAAAAGTCAGAGAAACCATTCATGCCATCCAAGTGGGTTGTGAAAGGCGTGGGGAGGACATCTCACCAAGAATTGTCCTCACGTTAACGAAGAAAATATAATTGAAGAAGCCAAATATGGAGAAAATCGACCGTTTTACGGAGATAATCGAAATAGTAACAGGTATCGTGGAAATTACAACCGTGGGCCTTATGGAGAAAGAAAGCCCAACCTTGAAGAGACAATAAACAAATTCCTGGAAAATTCAGCCCAAAGACAAAAGGAACAAGATGAGTGGCTAAAAGAATTCCAGGAAAACACTGACAAAAGTCTTTCCAATCACGACACAACCCTAAAGAACCTTGAATCCATGGTGGAAAAGCTTAGTGAGAAAGTAAGGATGAATAGCACTAAATCGGAAGGATCAAAACCCACAATGGAATGTAAAGTGATTTTTGCTGATAATGACTCGAAGATACAGGCCAATTCTCACACTGAAGATACGGATTCTGGTGAAGATTCCGTCGACAGATCGGAGTTACGACGTAACTATGTTTTTGACAGCGATCGTGGAGTTATGGCAGTAATTGATAAGGAAGATTCAAGCGAGTTACGCCGTAACCAAACATATGAGTTATGGCGAAACTGGGATACATGGGCAGACGAATTCCTCGAAGTGGACGAATCAGGAACTCAGGTAATTAACGGATGGTCCCACGACATTAATTTATGCCCTCTGTCCCCATCTAAAAAGAAATATCACCGGTTCAAAAAGATACCCGTAGCTAAGGGGGACTGGTATGATTTATGGGCCTCGTGTGACCCGAGAAATGAAATTTGCGATGGAGGAAACAATATTGAAAGGGTCAAAAATAAAAAATTCATGTGGGCCGCATATACTGATGAAGAAAGATTGGAAAAACTCTCCTTCGAGGAAGAAGAGGAAGCGCCTATAACTCACTGGTGTACTCCGATAATAATAACTGACAATGAATCCACACGATCATGGCCTACATGCGACCCTTTCCGCGAGTATTGCAACGGTGGTGATAGTTTAAAAGTAGAAGAATGGACGTGTCCTCACGAGCTCGAAAGACATAATATCAAATTCGGAGATTTATCATTTGATGATTGGTACGCGATACAATTTGGGAATGCTAAAATTAACCCGAATCTTCTTAAAAAGCTCAAGATTGACTACGAGGATCATAATCAGAAAAAGTAATTGGTTAATAACGACATCTACTGCATGGAAGATCCTTTGAGCAAAACTGATAACAATGAAACCCGAAGTCATTGGTGTGAAAAGATAAAATCTCCTGGGGAAACCTTTTGGGCATCATGCAACCCTTATGACGATAAATATAATGGGGGAACCAGCTTAATGAGAATGGGAGAGGATGAATTCTTTTGGACCTCAACCAACGATAAGGAAAGGACAAGTTTGACGTGGTTAGACAACTTGGGATTTGACAGTTGGGTAAAGATCAAGTATGGACAAGTTGATGCGTCAACAAAGGAAAAGATTTGGAAAGAATACATGAGTAAAGAAAATTCAAACGACGAAAGTCCTAACAACTCGAGTGAAATAACAATTGAGGATGACAAAAAGTTAATAAGGAATGAGAAGGAAGAATGCAAACGTGTACTGGTGGAGAATTTGCTCGATGAGGAATGGTTTAAAGGTACCGAGTCTGACGACGATGACATTGAGGGGATTTTAAATTATCTTGAGTTACAAAGAAATGAGGAATTTATTGACCCTGATGATGAATCATATGAGCAAAGGAGGTTCAAACTCCTTGGGATTCCATATAAGAGACCGCCACCGATTATTGCCGAAAAATATGAGTTCACTCGATACCACTTGGGGCCGAAGGAAAAATTTTGAAAAATTAGAAAGATCGAGACTAAAGAATACCTCCACACTGCCACAAATGTCGCTTGGGTCAGGCATAACTTCATGAAGGACATGGAGGAGGTTGGCCAAGTCCAAAGGCCACCATAAAGCCCTGAGGCTCTGAGTCTAACTTAAATACTCGTAAATAAAGAAAAGTGCTCTTTCGAGAGACAACCCGAATTATCCCTTACTTTTGTTTTATTTCCATTTCTGTTGGGTTTTGCGTTTTTAACCATTTTGCGAGAAACTTGGAGTAATTCTTTGCAGGCATCTTTGATCGACCATAGTTAAGCGGCGTAACTCATCTCAATGGTTACGCCATAACCAATCCCTTGCGGTGAGAATTACGGATGCATTACCAATTACGGCGTAATTCTTTCTTAGTGGTTACGCCGTAGCTACACTCTTACACGTATGCGGGTTTTGCCTAGTTACGGCGTAACTCCTTTTAAGAGTTACGACGTAACTATCCTCTATTTTACTTCTTTCATTTTAAAACACAATAACCTTGTATTAGTATTTTAAATGAACTTTGTGGGTGTGTTCCTGTAAACCCTCACGAGACTTCACTCATCCACATGGGACACCAAGTGGTTTAAAAGGCTTGTTGCATATGCTAAATGCAACCGTGATTCCTCCGAAAGTGAGTTAGGTTTGTTTTTCGTTTTCATTTTTATTTTAGAATTATGCTTGTCGGTAGTGTGATTTCAGGGTTTGAAGTTTGCTCATGGATGCTTATACGAAGGCACGTCTCTTTTTTAGTGGGCCTTCTTTCTTTTGGAGCAAATTTCGGGGAAGTTCTATCTAATTCTACTTTTCTCTTCACCTTTATTTAACGCTTAGTACAAAAGGGACTTTGTACAATTCAAGTAGGGGGACGGGAGTAGAATTATCTCTTGAAATTTATTTTGTCCTCGTTTTTTTAGTTTATTTTGAAAAATTATGCCATTTTTAAAATTTTGACATGTTTTTCTTAACCTAACTAGAATAGACCTTAGCCGAGCACATACAACCCTTGATATTATATGGTGAGATTAGCCTTATCCGTTTCCAATATTTTACCCCAAATCCACCAAATTATGAGTGTGCCGGTAGCTTGTAAACTTTAGAACTTGGCATTTGCATCATTTCAAGACCATAGACGAGGTATGTTGAGTTAGCTCGATGTATTTGGACTTTTCAGTTTAAGAAGGCAATATTATAGGATTATCACCCAAATAGCCTACCATTGTGTGTCTATCGATTAGTCACCTCGACTTCTCGACCCCCATGTAAAACCCTTTTGTTGCACTCACCTTTAGTGCAAGATACCCTACACCCATCTGAGCCATTCCTTTCATTTTGTTAACCCAATATATTGTTTCGATACACCTATACACCTTAGCCTACCCAGTAGTCTTCATTTGTGATTGGGAAGTCATCATTTGCCTAAGTTCAAGGTTCAAGTGGAAAGGTTCGGAAATCACGCTTTCGTCGACGACATATTCTTAAAGATCATTGAAGACCCCCCGAATTCCCATTGTTCATCTCAAGTGGGGGGATATTATTTTTAGTTGTTTTATTTATGTTGGAAAAAAAATCAAAAAAAAATTATGTTATTTATTGTTAAGTGCGATGTTATAAGCACTATGTTATGAGCTTTCTATAGATTTAGTATCGAGGAGGCCACCTCGGTCACATTCGATGATTGGAGTTGGTAATTATGCCAATAGTTGGAGAAAAAGTAGTGTGCCCATAATGACGTCCGCTAATGACACATCTACCTAGTATTTCATGATCCGGTTTCTTGACTTCAAAGCTTTAACTTTGGACGGACAGTAAGTGGTGATGACTTGGTTATATATTTAGACTACCTGCTTGATTTTTATTTTACACCATTTATATATCCCATGTCTTATCCTACCCTTTTGTCATGAAGCGTGTCTAGGTGATGCAGCGAGCAATCTTTGGTGTGTTGGCCATGGATTTGGTCATGTATCATTGATTTTGTCCACTTCGCCGTGACATGTTAGTAATGACGAGTCACCCCCTTAACCTTTGTCGTGTCTACCCATATTGCCTTTGAAAATTGTTTAGGCCTTAACTCTAGTGGTGGAGATTTGTGTAACCGCCAAGCTTATAATAGAATACATGCTATGATGCGATTGGTGATCACGAAATTGACACTTAGAATAGTTGAGAGATTTGAGTGTTTCGTTCCCATTTCGTTAGGTGTTCGGCTTTGTTTTATTCTAGCGTAAGGGATTTGTAAACTTATATTTTCCAGGTTATGGGAGATATCTTTTTAGGAATCTATCTAATAAGGTCTACTTGAGGGCAAGTAGAGTTCAAGTGGGAGGATATTTGATAACACCAAATAATCCTGAATATTAAGTGTCAATTTCCCCCGATAATGCTTGTAATTTATATCATTTATATGGATTTACGCTTGTTTTCCATTGTTTGCCACTTTCAGGTAAATTATGAGCATTGGAGCTAAAGAGACGCATAATTGGAGAATTGTCAAAGATTTATCAGAGTATGCTCACTTTGAAGAAGTTACGGCATAACTCATCTCTCACATTACACCGTAACTAAAGCATGACTCAGAAAGCCAACTCATCAGAAGATTCCGGCGTAACTCTCCCAAAAGATTACGACGTAACTATATTAGGTCAAATGAGGTTCCGCGCCGCTGATAACTACGCCGTAACTCTTGCATAAAGTCCGGCGTAATGATTCGTTGTGAAGTGAGTGTGAGAAAAACACAAATATCAACAATATCAAATTAACCGTAAAATCCGACAAATCAACCCTTTAGGAAAAAGGTCAACGTGCCAAACCTCACGGGTGTGATAAAAGTGATACCGGGAAGTGATTTCCCCGGGTCGTGTCCCAACGAGGTGTGAAATTGACGGTGTCGATGAGTTTCGTGATTAGGACTTGAATGGTTAAACGAATTTTGGATTTTTGATTACGTAACTCTACAAAATAAAAGCGAAATGAAAATAAAGCATGTAAAACAAAGAAAACACTAAATAAACTACGACTAAGCCTAAGAAACAATAAAACAACGCTAAATTACATCCTAGTGTGCTAAAATGCAAAAGCAGCGAAACGAGCTAATCCGAGCCCCGAGAGTGAAAATTATGCAATTTAAGTCCCTGAGTGCAAAAACAATTTTCCTACATTCTACATGACTAAAAATAATTTTAGGAAAAAGCGGAATATTTTTTTGACTTTTATAATAATTATTACGAATTAAAAACTATAATTTAGAAAATAAATGTTTAAAAATATCAAAACAATTTGGAAAATTACAAAACTTTACAGTAAATAACTTTATAATAATTTAATCCTAAGAAAATTAAAAACTTTGAAAAGTCAGTTTAGAATAAGCAATACTTAAGCAAAACAGTTGGTTTAGCTTATTAAGAGAAAATAAAGGTTAAATGATTTGATTTTGCAAATTACAACAAGACAAGTCCCAAGAGCAAGTGGTAGTGGGTTATACGGTTTGTGGTCTTTGGCACAGGTCTTTGGGTTCGAATCCCACCTCCACGTTTTACTCTTCCTTCTTTTTTTTGTGATAGCATTCAAAAAAACAAAAAACTATGACAGCAATTTTATGACAGCAAACAAAAAATGAAACAGCCAAAAGGGGCTTTATGGGACAGTTCTGCTGCAATATCAGTGGATAAAAAAAAAAATAAGGAACAAAAGCTAAAAAAAATAAAACAAGCCAAAAGCGGGTTAAAGGTGTTTGGGACTGACTAAAGGACAAGGCAACAACACAAAAGCTACTCTAACCTGTGAGATCACTTGCAACAACTTTTAAAGTCTATCCAACCAACTAAACTAACTTAGTGAAGAGCCAAAATGGGTCAAAGATGAGTCTTGACCCACCAAGCAAGCTTATCCAAACACCCATTTTCAGTTTTTAAGCACAAAAATAAGCAAGAAAAGCAGCTAGAGGACTGAAATAAGGCAACGTCTAGGCTAGATAACTATGATAAGCTAAAAGGAGAACAAAGAAAAAAAGCAATTTCAATAGGGAATAAGCAGTTGGCAATGAAATCTATACTAGGGAATCCTAAAGCTAAAGTAGACAATGGAAAATAAGCAAGTAAAATTAAGCACCTAATAAGCAACAATGAAAACTAACCTAAGCTAAATACACTAAAAGCAATCGAGAAAATCTAAATAAGCTAAATGAAAACCTGAATAGTACTTAAAAATGGGTGAAAAGTTGCAAGCTGTGGCGCTCAAGCATGGCCAATAGCGACCTTTCTAGCTTAAGAATAAGCTAACCCAACTACTCCAAATGTCAAAATAAGCTAACACATACAGATTTAAGATTGTAGAGATTCTAAGACATCAAATTGGAACCTTAGGGAAGCTTATAATAGGCAAAAACAAGGCTGCAAAGGGACATTTACAGTGATCTGAGACGATACAAGAAACTAAGGGGACTTTCAAAAGCGGTTTAAGCACTAGTATAAACTCTAAACTACCTACCAAGTTAGAATAACTAAAATTCCTAATGCAAAGAACCTAAAAAAAATAAATAAGAGCTCACATAGAGCTTTTATAAAATTTGGATAGGGTCGCAAAATGGTGGCGTTAGGCAGTTGGGACGGTGAGACATAAAAAAATAAACACAATGGCAGTATCTAAAGCAATTTTTACCAACTATGAAACTAAGAGGAACCTCAAACTCATTTAACTAACACTGAGCGAACACCAAAATTGGGTCAAAATACCTTTTTGACCCGTTTTGACCGTTTTGACCGTAAACCAAACACTACTTTTGAGGTGAAATGGTTTTCTTTTTTGAAGTAGAAAAGGTCTAGGAACTAAAAAAACTGATTTCACTCTTAACAAAAGTTTCAAACAAGACTTAAAACAAGCTTTTGAATATCATAGACAGATTCACAAACATGAACAAGAAGTTAACGCATACAATTGAAGAATCTTTGGAATGAAAAAAATAAAGCAATTAAATTGTATTATTTGAAATCAAAATGACATTTAAATTAAATTGCAAGAAAGTAAAGTGGACTAGAACATTGACAAATTCTAGACTAGTTTTACACTAGCTCTCAAAGCTTATTTATACAAGTGAATAATAAAAAAACTTACGGTCATGGCTTTTCTTGGTCTTGTGTTTTCTTTGTGAGTGCAAACAAGCAAAACACACTTTTGTGCTTTCTCAATCCCATCTCAGCCATTGGATTAACTTTGGAGCCCTAAACCTTGGAACCTCAGCCATTGGATGCTTCTTGTAGCTTGTGGATTGCCAAGGTGGCATGAGTATCATGTGACTTATTCTTGGGGAGGGGAGTGAGTGGGTTGGGGATTTGGGTGGCTGGTTAAAAGAGGTGAGGTGGTTTGGTTTTGATGAATTTGGGTAAAGAGGAGAATGGGGTGGAGTGTTTGGGAGAAGTAAAAAGAAGTAGGGTTTTCTTTTGGGGAGCAGATAAAAAGGAGGAGAGGTATCTAGGGTTACGTGGGCGGGAAAAGCAGGGAAGAAGAAGAAGGGTGTGGGTTTATCTCAGGTCGAAGGTTGGGTGGGTTTTGACCGGGTTTGGATGTTAGGTTGGGCAGGTTATATTTGGGCTTGGGGTGGTTAAGTAGTATATTGGACTTAGATATTGAATCCATGGCAAACATAGGGACCAAATCTGCTAAAAGCTGAAACTTCGAGGGGCCAATCAAGTAACTTACGAAAAGTAATCCAAGGGTCAAACTTGTGAATCTCAAATAAGTTGAGGACCATTTTGTCATTTTGAAATTCAAGGACTAAACTTGACAAATTTAAAGATCCGGGATTAAAACGTAATTTCTCAAACTTTTGAAATTTTCACCAAAGGACTAATTATAACAATTTATGATTCCAAAAGGACCTTTGGTGACTTTTAAAATACGTGCTCGGGGACTATTTACGTCATTTTTGAAAGATGGGGGCTGGCGCCAATTATGCAAACTCTGTTAGTTTTCATTAATTTTGCATCTGAAACATATAAAACACAATTTTGAGATATTTTCAGTATTTTGATGCATTTCTGAGTGTTTTTAAATGTTTTGCATTTCAGATTTGACCAAAAATGATGAGTGAATACGCACTCATCAAATCCCCCCACACTAAAGCATTGCTAGTCCCTAGCAATCTTTTGAGAAAACTTAATGGATTTGAGTCTCTTTACCAAAAGCCATTACTTCTGGAGTAGCCAAATGTTTTAGTTCAAGTGAGAACTATGGTACACCGATAACCATGTGATTTTGAGCAAACCACCAGCTTTCAACGGTTTTGATTTGTCTTTACCGGCCGTTTGCTACGGACTAGCCAACTCTTAGATAAATTATCAATATTATCTTTGTTGAGCTGATTACCAATTATGGTTTCCAAGCGCCTTTACCACAAGCCATAAACTTGCGGGCTAGCCAACTCTTCACTTTTAGGATATGGTGAGTTGAGAACCATACAATTTTGGGCAAATTGCAAGCCATATAAGCGGATTTGAGAAATCTTTACCAAGAGCCGTTTGCTCCTGGATTAGCCAATCCTTTTGTCTTACTGAGACATGGCGGTTGATAACCAAATGAGAAAGTGTAAAACACTTACTCCAAAAAAATTTTGGCCAAAAAGCGGAATTGGGTGGATAATACATGATAAAATTGAGAATTCCCCACACTAGAAATGAATATTGCCCTCAATATTCAAAGTACGGCGGTTATGCGAAACTAAGAACATAAAAGGGAAATACTACGGCCATTATTTAGAAAGATGATTTTTTTTTTTTTTTTTTTTTTTTTTCGAAAACCTTTATACAACAGCGGGGGGCAACTCCCCCACACTAGGGTGGTAGAAAGTAGAAAGAAATCAGAAATACGGGTGAAAAACCCATATAGTGTGCTCTTGTTTTTTTCCCGAGTCGCTAGCTTGACTCGACCCGTATTCATTGGTCCATGGGAAGCAAGTGGAAGAAAATCTCAATGGACTTCCATTCAAATAGTTTGGATAAGCATTGAATGTGATGAAAGTTCCACTCCGATGAGATAAAACCGGCTCAAAAGAATGAGAAATGCCGGGATCAAAGATGGTGTCTTCACTCCGTAGGAGTTAAGACATGGAGAAAAAATGGGAGGAGAAGGCAAAGTGTCAATTACTTGACAACGGGTGGGATAGGTGGGCAAAAGATTAGTTTGAGGAACATTAACGGAATGTTCAGAAATCTTTCCACCGCAAGAGAATCACAACATCCGTGTTGGACTTAAGAAATATCCGCGAGTGAACTCCCTTGAAAGGTAAGATACCGGGTTTGAAAACTTTATCCTCGGAGAGGAATGAAGTGCAAGTATCAACCACGGTAAAATCCTCAAGGGTAGATGAGTTACTCATGGATGAAAGGGGATGCAGAGCATTTTGCTCAAAAAGCTCATCCTCAATTCCCGGAGGAAGAGGATTGATGTGAGCGAGTTCACGGCCGAACTCCTCATGGAAAAGTCTACTCCTTTCGGAAGGAGGAGGCAATTCAAATGTGGACGACTCATACTCAGGAAGAGAAAGATGAAAAGTGGGATTGCCACTACTCTCTTTTTCAGTATGAAAGTCATCAAAGTGGAATACTTCAAATTCCGGAAGAGAATCATTGGACAAAGCCTCAAGTTCAGAAAATGGTTCGGGCTTTTCCAATATATAGTCACTATCCACAGCGGGGATAGGAAGAATTTGGCTTAGCAGAATGATTCGATCTTAGAAGCGAGGAGATTTACATTGAACAATTTTTCCACGAAGTTTCGTCCTCAATTTCGGATCATCGAATCTCTCACTTCTTCTAAGCTAACTAGCTCAGAAGGTAACTCCTCGACATAATCGATGTCTCCATAAGATAAAGAATCGTCAAGCGAAGTACAATCGTTGTCAGAATCGGAGAACATCTCGACATGATCGTTTGGGATGTCAAGAGGAGGAGATGAATCATCATCAAGAGGCTCATCAAACATATTACCGAAGATAACCTCGGACTCACTTGGGGTTGGGACAAGGTTCTCAACACAAAGGCGGTTCGTTTCGAGAATAGTGCTAAGATTTTCGTCCCCATTAAAAGATTATCCGGCGGTTCTAAGGTAGATAGGCAAGATAAGGAGGAGAGTGGACATGTGCGGTACTTTGTGGGCTAGAGATATGCACCTTGTCCTTTGTCATCTCCCAATCTTCCTCATCCTCGTCATCGAGGCGGCAAGCCGTTAAAGAGGAGAAGCTTTTGGCTGCTCGCTCATTGGCTAGTAATCTTTAGTTGCGGCGGCTTGTTCCTCGGAAAGTTCTTCGAGGATACAAGGATATTGATCGATGACGGGAAGTTGTGGGGGTTGGACATTGTCAAAACTGGAAGTGTTATAACAAGGATCGGGTCCAAAGTAATTTTGATTCCACGATTGACATTGATAATCATCATGAGGACCCCCACTTAGCACAATGAGGGTATTGGGGAGAGAAATTTTGAAACGATGTTTGATCTTTGAAATGATGAAAATCGGTTACGGTTCAGTATAAATTTTGTGGAGGTAGTTGAAATTGTTTTGAGGATAATTGAAAGAGTTTGGGTTAGAATCATAAGCGAATGAATTCTCGGCACAAATCGAACAACATCCATTGACAAGATAGTTTCCACACCATTCGCACATACATTTGTAACAACGAAAACCTTGTGGTAACAAGTCTCCACAACCGTAGCAATAACTTTGATCAAACGAAGATATTTTGGGCTCGGGAATAGGAATCGAGGGTTCAACAACATCACATAAAGCGGTATTTCCCGAAGTTGAATCATGACGAAGTTCAATTAAGAAGTTTTGAATCATGTCATTTCTGGCCCTAAAGAAATCGTCGGTAAAACGTTCTGAAGATTCCGGATGTTGGGACAAGTGGTGTGCTCTTAGAGCTAGCAATTTCCACCACTTCCGTTATGATCTCCGGCGTTTGAACGGGTTCATCGTAATCAATTTTAATTCTCGACCTTTTTTCATTGGCTTGAATTTTTTCAATTAGATTACGGGCTCTAGATTCAAAGAAAGTGTCCTCGGGACCCTCGGTGGGTGTCTGAGGTAGCTCCGACGTTTGAACGGGTTCGTCAACATTAGAACGTATTTCGGGTTGTGGCGGGTGGTCAAAATAACCTTGAAAAGAATTTTTTATGGATAATTAGCACAAATTGCAAAATTCGCTTGAACTAGGCCTTCCACACCGCTCACACACACTTGTGACGATGATGTTGTCGACATAAGAATTAAACATATAGAGGGTTAAAGAGATAGAATTGAGTGATCGAGAGGATACGAAGGATAGAATTAATCGTCAAAAGAGGGTAAGAGAAATAGAATCAACGAATAAGAGGAATGAGAAGAATATTTTTATATTTTTGGATTTTATGAAAGCGGTAACTTCACGAGGAAGGATCTTCAAGTCACTAATCGTAAAAATCACGATATTGTCGCAACACACCTCCCGGCGGCGCAAAATTTGATTCGTTGTGAAGTGAGTGTGAGAAAAACACAAATATCAACAATATCAAATTAACCGTAAAATCCGACAAATCAACCCTTTAGGAAAAAGGTCAACGTGCCAAACCTCACGGGTGTGATAAAAGTGATACCGGGAAGTGATTTCCCCGGGTCGTGTCCCAACGAGGTGTGAAATTGACGGTGTCGATGAGTTTCGTGATTAGGACTTGAATGGTTAAACGAATTTTGGATTTTTGATTACGTAACTCTACAAAATAAAGAACGGAAATGAAAATAAAGCATGTAAAACAAAGAAAACACTAAATAAACTACGACTAAGCCTAAGAAACAATAAAACAACGCTAAATTACATCCTAGGGTGCTAAAATGCAAAAACGCGAAACCCGAGCTAATCCCGAGCCCCGAGAGTGAAAATTATGCAATTTAAGTCCTACGAGTGCAAAAACAATTTTCCTACATTCTACATGACTAAAAATAATTTTAGAAACAAGCCGGGTATTTTTTTGACTTTTATAATAATTATTACGAATTAAAAACTATAATTTAGAAAATAAATGTTTAAAAATATCAAAACAATTTGGAAAATTACAAAACTTTACAGTAAATAACTTTATAATAATTTAATCCTAAGAAAATTAAAAACTTTGAAAAGTCAGTTTAGAATAAGCAATACTTAAGCAAAACAGTTGGTTTAGCTTATTAAGAGAAAATAAAGGTTAAATGATTTGATTTTGCAAATTACAACAAGACAAGTCCCAAGAGCAAGTGGTAGTGGGTGTCTGGTTTGTGGTCGTGCTGGCCTGGAGGTGCTGGGTTCGAATCCCACCTCCACGTTTTACTCTTCCTTCTTTTTTTTGTGATAGCATTCAAAAAAACAAAAAACTATGACAGCAATTTTATGACAGCAAACAAAAAATGAAACAGCCAAAAGGGGCTTTATGGGACAGTTCTGCTGCAATATCAGTGGATAAAAAAAAAATAAGGAACAAAAGCTAAAAAAAATAAAACAAGCCAAAGGCAGTTAAAGGCTGTTTGGGACAGCAAGACAGGACAACGGCAACAACACAAAAGCTACTCTAACCTGTGAGATCACTTGCAACAACTTTTAAAGTCTATCAAGCCAAATAAACTAACTTAGTGAAGAGCCAAAATGGGTCAAAGATGAATCTTGACCCACCAAGCAAGCTTATCCAAACACCCATTTTCAGTTTTTAAGCACAAAAATAAGCAAGAAAAGCAGCTAGAGGACTGAAATAAGGCAACGTCTAGGCTAGATAACTATGATAAGCTAAAAGGAGAACAAAGAAAAAAAGCAATTTCAATAGGGAATAAGCAGTTGGCAATGAAATCTATACTAGGGAATCCTAAAGCTAAAGTAGACAATGGAAAATAAGCAAGTAAAATTAAGCACCTAATAAGCAACAATGAAAACTAACCTAAGCTAAATACACTAAAAGCAATCGAGAAAATCTAAATAAGCTAAATGAAAACCTGAATAGTACTTAAAAATGGGTGAAAAGCTGCAACTGTGGCAGGCTCAAACAGTGGCCAATAGCAGCCTTTCTAGCTTAAGAATAAGCTAACCCAACTACTCCAAATGTCAAAATAAGCTAACACATACAGATTTAAGATTGTAGAGATTCTAAGACATCAAATTGGAACCTTAGGGAAGCTTATAATAGGCAAAAACAAGGCTGCAAAGGGACTGTTTACGAGCTGATACAGGACAGTACAAGAAACTAAGGGGGACTTTCAAAAGCAGTTTTAAGCACTAGTATAAACTCTAAACTACCTACCAAGTTAGAATAACTAAAATTCCTAATGCAAAGAACCTAAAAAAAATAAATAAGAGCTCACATAGAGCTTTTATAAGCTGGATAGGGGGCTGCAAAATGGTGACGTTAGACAGATTTGGGACAGTGAGACATAAAAAAAAATAAACACAATGGCAGTATCTAAAGCAATTTTTTACCAACTATGAAACTAAGAGGAACCTCAAACTCATTTAACTAACACTGAGCGAACACCAAAATTGGGTCAAAATACCTTTTTGACCCGTTTTGACCCGTTTTGACCCGTAAACCAAACACTACTTTTGAGGGCAGAAATGGTTTTTCTTTTTTTTTGAAGTAGAAAAGGTCTAGGAACTAAAAAAAAAACTGATTTCACTCTTAACAAAAGTTTCAAACAAGACTTAAAACAAGCTTTTGAATATCATAGACAGATTCACAAACATGAACAAGAAGTTAACTGCATACAATTGAAGGAGTACTGGAATGAAAAAAATAAAACAGAAATTAAATTGTATTGACTGAAATCAAAATGACATTTAAATTAAATTGCAAGAAAGTAAAGTGGACTAGAACATTGACAAATTCTAGACTAGTTTTACACTAGCTCTCAAAGCTTATTTATACAAGTGAATAATAAAAAAAAACTTCTGGTCATGGCTTTTTCTTCAGTCTTGTGTTTTCTTTGTGAGTGCAAACAAGCAAAACACACTTTTGTGCTTTCTCAATCCCATCTCAGCCATTGGATTAACTTTGGAGCCCTAAACCTTGGAACCTCAGCCATTGGATGCTTCTTGTAGCTTGTGGATTGCCAAGGTGGCATGAGTATCATGTGACTTATTCTTGGGGAGGGGAGTGAGTGGGTTGGGGATTTGGGTGGCTGGTTAAAGAGGTGAGGTGGTTTTGGTTTTGATGAAGTCAGGTAAAGAGGAGAATGGGGTGGAGTGTTTGGGGAGAAGTAAAAGAAGTAGGGTTTTCTTTTGGGGAGGCGGATAAAAAGGAGGAGAGGTATCTAGGGTTACGTGGGCGGGAAAAACAGGGAAGAAGAAGAAGGGTGTGGGTTTATCTCAGGTCAAAGGTTGGGTGGGTTTTGACCGGGTTTGGATGTTGGGTTGGGCCAGGTTATATTTGGGCTTGGGGTGGTTAAGTAGTATATTGGACTTAGATATTGAATCCATGGCAAACATAGGGACCAAATCTGCTAAAGCTGAAACTTGAGGGGCCAATCAAGTAACCGAAAAGTAATCCAAGGGTCAAACTTGTGAATCTCAAATAAGTTGAGGACCATTTTGTCATTTTGAAATTCCAAGGACTAAACTTGACAAATTTAAGATCCAGGGATTAAAGCGTAATTTCTCAAACTTTTGAAATTTTTCACCAAAGGACTAATTATAACAATTTATGATTCCAAAAGGACCTTTGGTGACTTTTCTTTTTTAAAATACGTGCTTTCGGGGACTATTTCTGTCATTTTTTGAAAGATGGGGGAATGAAAGCGCCAATTATGCAAACTCTGTTGCGTTTTCATTAATTTTGCATCTGAAACATATAAAACACAATTTTGAGATATTTTCAGTATTTTGATGCATTTCGGAGTGTTTTTAAATGTTTTGCAGCTCAGATTTGACCAAAAATGATGAGTGAATACGCACTCATCACGTAACCAAGAAATATTGAAGATACGGCGTAACTACTTATAAGGTTATGCCGTAACCAGCAGATCTAGTGCAAATTACGAAGAAATAGAAGATTACGGCGTAACTATTCTATTAGTTACGCCGTAACCCAGATCTGGCCTATAAATATCCCATGATTTCCAACATTTCAAAGCATCCCATTTCACACACCACAACCAAAGAACGTGGGAAGAAGCCAAAGGCAGGTCTAGAAGAGCATACGGAGCCGTCTCCAAGGGAGAAATCACTCCCCTACGATAAGCATTAGCATTTTATATTTTCTTTACTTTCGATTCATTTTTATCGTAACATTGAATATTGAATTGATTTGTATGGTTAATATGAGCGGCTCAGCACCTCTTAGTGCTGGCCTAGTTATGATTCCTTAATTGTTTTGTTTGCATTTACATTACTTCCGTATAATTATTTCTAAGTGTATGCATGCATAGTTTATTGGTAGCTACCCTTGTTTCGGTAGTTTTGAATGACGGTAGAGGCTAGTTTCTTAGGAGATATGACCAACTGACCCTAAGTGAGTAGGTGAGGCGGGAAGGTAAGATATGACCAACTAACGACCCTTTCTACTTGTGAGATTTGACCAAGCGATCACCTACCGTTTGGATGAACTTAAGAATTAGGGGTGAGTGTTTAAGTTGCTAATGCCCGGGCACTCACTATTATAAGTCTAGCATTTAGCGGTACTTAATGACTTCGGCTTAGGGGACGAAACAATGGACTTATGAGGGACACCGACTTCTCCGGTGGTGGCATCTTTGCTGATAGGTTAGGGCGAATTGACCAAATGTTGTCCTCTCGACTTTGACCCCACCTGAAGTAATTGGAAGTAAATTAGACGTAGACATTACTAGCTAGGAGGAATAACTAGGTTAGCACCACTCTCGTCTATTGATTGAACCTTTGCATTTATTTGCTTTTATCTGCTTTAATAGATTATTATCAAAATCATATTAAAATCTGTGACACCTAGACTTAGTAATAATCCAACACACATAGCTCTTGGGACGACCTCGGTTTTACCAAATACTACACTACACACGATCGGGTACACTGCCCGTTAGTGCATTAGGGTAGACCATAGGTATAACGAGACATTATAAATATTAAAACCTGGTCAGTAAAACCTGCATCAGATTACAAAGTAAATAACTTTTGAGTGATGGAGGTTAAAAGAGTATGAGATGGAAAACTATTCCTGATGATTTGACGAGTGTGGGAATTTGTGAATATAGGTTTTCTGAAAGTTGTGATTCGATGTCATAAATATTGATATGACACTACAAGAAACAAAAGTACTAGATGTACAAAGAAGTTTTTAGAAGGTAAATCATGTTGAGACAAGCATACCAAATAAGCCTAGTATCATATAAATCAACACTTTTCAATCACAGATAAACAATACCTTTTATGATAGTAAGTATAAATAGAAAGACAACCTTTGCCAGATTATCTTGGAAGGTATATGAGCTATACTTCATGAGCTTTTAAAGAGCTTCCTAGCATGAAGATTTCTTAAGGAAAGTTGTTAAAATCATAATAGTGATTTTAGAGAATGTACTATGTTTGAGCTCAGCTATCATTATCCAAAACAAAAGTTTTGTCCTTTTGGTAAAAATAATTTTGATTTTAGTTTTTACAAAGGTCTTCTTTCATTGTAGTTTTCAAAACATTCACAGATCGTTTCAAGTTTTTAAAGTACAATATACTCTAAGAAACTTAGTAACGAAGCTATGATGCCAATTGTAGAAAACTAGAAGGGGGTTGAATAGCTTTACCAATTAAAACTCCATTTTAAGACTTTTAGATCGACTTATGTCAATCTATTTTGGTGTATTGTATATTGATAGTTAGATTGTGATTAAACTATACTAAGAGATTAGATAAAGAAAGACGTAACCATAACACAAGTATTTATAGTGGTTCGGCTACATGGTCACCTTCCTTGCCCTACTCCACTCCCCGAGTACCTAACTCGAGAGTTTGTAATCACTACACAACACAAGCTCCTTTTCTTTGTGGAGAAGCCTTCACAACGTCGCTTAAACTTTTTTCGGTACAAAGCTAAATAAGTTCTTCACACAAGGTAAAACTAAACCTTTATCGCCTACACTTTATCCTATACAAGGCTAGATACCCGGTTCTTCACACAAGGTAGAACCAAACCTTCGTCGCCTACACTATATTCGGTACAAGGCTAGATATCGATTTCCTTTACAATGGATGAACTAATCCAAGTACCACTAGTTAATACAACACACCTACGACATGTTTGAGAGGAACTAACAACAAGAGACACTTATGTGATCTTGTGATGATGATGAAGTCTAGCAACTCATATCTTCTATGCTAGACGTCATGATCTCGCCTTTAAGAGGAACCTAGAGAAACTAATGCAAAAGCTACATAGATGATCCTTGGATCTGAGGTTAGAGAAGTAAGAATGTAAAGAGAAGATATATCTAAAAGTGGTGAAAAGAAATGAAAAAATGGCAAATTATTTATAGGAAAACAATTCTTTGATCACCTGGATCCGCCGGATCCTTTCCCAAAGGGATCTGGCAAGTGTTATCCAAGGGATCCGGCTATCTGGTAATATCAGTCCAGATTTTGGGTTACAATTTCGGTTTTTAGGTTATGGGTTATGATTCATGGGTTATATGATGTCATACATTATGTAATAGATATTTTGGGTCATTGGTTATGGACTTTGGGTCATGGGTTATGAACTTTGGGTCATGGGGTCATGGATTTACCCATTTTGATGTCATACATGATGTCATGCATATGGTCCATGGGTTTTAGGTCAAGGTCCATGGGTCATAGGTTTTGGGTTATGGATAGTCCAAGCTTTTACAAGTTACATTTAACTTAGCATGTATTTTATAAAAATGTAAGTAGCCAAAGTTACTTATAAGTGTTTTATTAAATTGGTTTTGTTTATTGGTAAACTATTTAACTAAACATGTTTAATGATTTGTTTGTTTAATGAAATGAGTTAGTAAACTATTGGCTCAAAAACTTTACGTATTTTATTTATTTTGTTAAAATGATTTTACGATTGTTATCGAAAAAACATAAGAAGATCATAAAATATAAATAAACATTTTTACGATTTATTTGTATCAACATCGTCTTTTGTCATTTTTCGTCTTTATGTTAGTTTTCATCCTTTTGTCGGGTTTTTGTACTTTTGTCGGGTTTTAAAAATAATAACTATTTTATCACTTATTAAAGTCTAGTCTTGTCTATTCAACGCGTTTATAAGGAAAATATGTTTATAAAATTCTAGTTTGTCAGTTTAGTTTTTATATAGTCACTTTAGAGAAAATTGTCTAAGTATTAAGTTTCTAATGAAAATTCGACATGACCCGTTCGTAACTCGTATTTTACTAATTTTTACCTATCCCATTTCTAGTGTTCCGAGAACTATTTCAAAGTTTATAAAAATATATTTTACCTAATAGTGTAGTTATTTAGTATAAAACTATATTTTTTCGTAACTTGAAAATAATGTAACTTATTCGTTTCACGTCCGCTTTTTAGTGTTTCAAGCGACCACATTTAGTTTATAGTGTCTAGTTCGTAACTTGAAAATAATGTAACTTATTTGTTTCACGTCTGCTTTTTAGTGTTTCAAGCGACCACGTTTAGTTTATAGTGTCTAGTTTCTATTTCTTTATCCTAATGTTTAAAATATTAAACTCATTTAGGTGCTTTTACTATTTCAAAAATGTATATTTCGTCACCTAAACTAGTTTTTCAACCGCAAACAACACCAACACACTAAACCTAATCCCTTCCACCGATTGTTGCAATATTCTCATCAACTCAACAACTACAATCTAACTTAGTTTTTCCTTCCACCAATTTGTTACAATAACTACTATAGGTAAGAACATAAACATAAAAGCTTACGAGATAAACCGCAAATCAACCGCAAGGACTTTTATAAATCAAGATAAACAAGAAAATAATACAAACATGGTGATACAAACATCTAGTGATATATATGTATGTATGTTGACTAGTATGTATATATGCATATATCAATATCTTTTGTTTACTACAAATTACACAAATAAATTGTACTTTAGTAAGATTTAGACCATAAATAATATGAAAGTACAAGTGGTTTGAGTAATAAACACTTACAATTTTGAGGAAATATTTGTAGATCTAATGTGCTCAAGAACCCTAATAACCTCCAAATCACACAAGAACTATACTAAACTATGATCTAAACCCGAAAGTACAAGCGATTTCTTCAAGAATCAAGCAAAAGATGGTGATGGTGTTTGTTTAGGTGGCGTACAAATTGGAGGAGGAGAGGAAGAGATGGATTTTTGTTATTGGTGATTTTGTAAGGAGTGTGGTGATGTTTAGGGTTTTATGTGAATTCACCATTTGGCTTTTGCATGTATAAACAAAAGGATGAGATCATAATGCACTAAAAATATGGATAAAAAATATTTTGGTGGTTTATGGGTGGGTGATGCCAACAAGGGACAAAAACAAGGAGGAAAAATTTGATATTTGAGTTATTTGGTGTATTGTCTGTGTAGTTTAAGGTTTAATGCAACGGTGACGGGTCGGTTAGGTGTTTTTAAGCACACGTACGTACAATAAAAAAATTTAAGCATTTTTATGAAAATATTATGAAAATAAGTTTAATGACACTGTAATGTATTAATTTAATGCGAACCATAGTTAGTTAGGTGTCGGTATGCGTTCGAGCTTGTTTTTCACAATAAGCAAGATAACGTCTCGTCTTTGAGTTAAATAGGCTCTTAAATGTTAGAAAGGTAATAATTTAAGTTTTCTAATATATAATCATCTGGAAAATTGTCGTACTTTCTTACTGTAAGTTTTCAGTTTACGCGATTTAACTTAGCGGTTAGCGTAAAAGTAATAAAGTAGTCATTCAAAGTAAATAGTTTCGAGTTTGTGAAAAAGTAATAACCTGAAAATTTTTGAGTTGTCACAGTAATGCTTGAGGTACCGTACAAGTATAATATCAGTTTATGCTCATCTTTTTTTTTTGAACGGCTTGTTAGTTGTTAGTGGTTCAAGATCAGCATTGAAATCCAATTAGGCAGTATGTTGATCCTGATACCCACGTGCTACTCCTTTATCTACTGAAGGGGTACAAGTCCAAGGTGGGACTCGAACTTGAGACCTCCCCTAGCACCTTAGAGAAACCTATGCGGCCAATTGAGCTAGCCCAGTTGGTTTATGCTCATCTCTTCTTATTAGAGTTGTTAGAGAAAAATATTCATTCCTGAATGTGTATGTGGATATAGTGTATGTTTTGGGCATTGAGTGATGCAAATCTTATAAACAAGTTTTTATTTACTTTAACACCGATGCTAATGGCAAGCCTTATCCTCCGACTGACCACTATGGCAACCGCCTACCCCCATTAGCCCGACCGCGCCCGCCTTCTTCATTTTGCATATTTCAGTCTCTTACCCCACCGATACAATCGCATCTCTTCCCATTAATTTCTAGCCATTGAGTTTGTTTCCAAAATAATAATAATAATAATAATAATAATAATAATAATAATAATAATAATAATAATAATAATAATAATAAAGAAACGTTTTTTTAAAACCCCCATTTTTATCTATAAAAACCCACACTTATCTTCTCAAGTTTTCATACTTCTCTTCTCCATTCTATCAATTATTTACCAACTCAAAAAAAATGAATTCCGATCAACTTTTCTTATGATGATCTAGATGACGAGATTAATAGTTTAACCTTGGAGTTTTTAAAAGACGTCGCTTTGCTTATTCATCATGCTTCTACTTCTAGAATTCCAGTGAAAACCCACGAGTGACAATAGAAAGAGATCATTACGGTGCTCATGATTGTTTAGTGGCAGGTTACTTCGTTGACAACTCAATGTACAACGAAGCAACATTCTGTACACGGTTCCGAATGAGCCGGAAACTATTCACAAGCATTGTTCTTGAATTAAGGGATAATATGCCATATTTTCAAGAAAGTATTGATTGTACGGGAAAAGTTGGCATTTCCCCGCTGATTAAGTGTACTTCTACAATTCATCAACTAGCATATGGCGTCGTTCCTGATCAACTAGACGAATATCTGCAAATTGGTCGTAAAACTTCTAGTGATTATCTCGACGCTTTATGTAATGTAATGGAAGTTATGTAGTTACATGGAGAGGAGTTTTTGCGAAAGCCTTCACAAAACAATGTCGAAAAACTCTATGCTTTTCACGAGTAGAAACATGGGTTTCTTGGGATGCTAGGAAGCATCAACTGTACTAAATGGCTTTGGGCTCAATGCCCAGTTGGACATCATGGTCAATTGTGTAGGGGTAATTCAGGGTCAGACCCATTCTTTTTATTAGACACGGTTGTCTCACAAGATTTATGGATTTGGAATACGTTTCTTGGTGTTGCTGGTTCAAACAATGACGTCAATGTTATACGTCAATCGACTCTTTAAACGATCTCAAACAAGGGAAAGCACCAGAGGTTCCATTTGGGGCTAACAACGTGATTATAGATGGGGATATTATCTTACCGACAAGATATATCCGGAATGAGTTGTTCTTAATAATTCTATTTCACAGCTAGGCTCGAATGATACGAAGCGAATAAAGTATAAGAAGGCGCATGAAGCAGCAAGGAAAGACGTTGAATGAGCGTTTGGCGTAATAAATAAAAAGTGGGCTATAATAAAAACTCTCGCATTATTTGAAATGCATTCAATAGAGTCTACATATGAATTGTAACATATTGGATTTCACAAACACATCAAATCATGATCACATATAGGCGTATAATATAAGGTTTTATAGAGAGAAATAGTTAGAGGTTTGGGAACTTAGTGAGAGAAAGTAAAAGTGTTATTATGAGCTCCAACTCTCTACCTGGGAGTAGAGGGGTATTTATAGTCTTACATAAAAGCGCCACCCTACGGTACGTGGATCGCATACAGTGGGTAAAGACCGTCCGTCCTCTCCCGGTGTCACTTAACTAAATACTACTTAACATAAAATAACTTCGACTACTGGTCTTTCTAACGATTACATATACTTGAGGTGACCGACACTTTAATAACTGGATTTACTAAATCCTAACAATCTCTCCCTAAAGGAGGTCACCTCAAATTACATTGAATACAAATAGATATTACATTAAGATTGTTCTTGGATTCTTGATAATGTTCTTTGCTCTATAGCCCGTAGTCATTGATTCTTCATTATTGCATGTTTGGTTAATCCAAGTGGAGGTCTTTAAGCCATCCGCGTGATAATGAGTTTTAAAATAAACATTGAGATCATCAGCTACCATAAATCTCTAACTCTTCTATTGCGGTGTTGACATTATGTGAAGTTGTGACTTTTGGACCGACATGCTCACATTCAGGATCATGAAATCTTTTCATCAGAGTAGCGGAAGCTTTAGTTGATTCATGATATTTGCAAGGCGGTAGCGAAGCATGGAGTGAAAATATCAGAGTCATTGATGCACTTATCATGATTTCTTTAGAAGTGAATGTGATGTGTGAGCATGCGGCTATGTATTGACCTCTCCATTCTCGATTTCTGCAAGCGTCGGGCGATACTGCATACAACATTAGCAATAAAGCTCGCGGAAGTGTCTTTGATCACCTTCGTTGAATTGAGGTACCGCCCATCGGTTCCCGTTGATCGATACAAATCTTTGTGATCAAGTATAATTCGAAGAATCTCCTTGGCGGTTTCGCAGTTGTTCTAGTATGTTCTCAACCGAACGCGTCTCAAAGAAGACAACACGGAGTGAGTGAACGAATTTGAGATTCGATTGATGAAAAGAGATTTGAAAAACAATCGAGTATCTTGCACAATAAAGTATTTTTGCAATACCGAGGGTTTTGAGAAAATCAATTATCAATCATAAACACCTTTTATATTTGAAATATTATATAATACGGTGATGTGCTAAAGAAAAGAATTTTTAAGCACAACGACGGTTTTTCAAAGATATCCATCAATCCATAACTGAACCACGATTGATTCATAAGTTTGAATAAGCCCCATTGTTTCGTTAGGTTGTCACATGGTTGATCTATTGGATAGATCTCACATGCCACTACCTCAGAACTTGTTTGATGTTGGCTCTAGGAGGCTTTCCATCTTCATTGTGAATATGTTTGCATATCACTCAGATGTTCTAGCAATACCACAAGGATAATGCGTAGGACTCATAAGATATAATCTCTCTTTCCACATTGTGTGAACACAGAGAGTCTTCATTGCTTGATGTCCTAAAGAGATTTATTTGATAATCTCGTGGCTCTAGACTCAATAGTGCAAATTTGGTTCCTATCACAGGAGACTAGGGAGAGGGTCTCCTTCTTCAATATCAACAATCTCTAAGAGAAAGTCGATAGATTATGTAGGTTCCCGTGAGAATGAAACAAGTCCTTTTAAGAGGAACTTGAGTGGTTTGGGAAGTTTAGTGTTTAGGTCGTCCAGGGTCCATGACGTCTTATCTTCAATACCGGTGTTACCTTAGTAAACACCTGTAGCATATGTATTGAACCGGTTTCTGCCCTAAGGTTGAATTATTGGAGGGCTATTTCTTTTCACCGTTTTCATATTCATTTCTTTTTCATTCTTCAACCCCTTGATTGCTTACAGACTTCATAACTAGAACCTTGTTGGGTTTATTCGATTCTAGCTCTATCTCGATCCGCACTCTTCCCATATCTCACTTTTCTCCTTCTTTTTTTTCTCATACCTAAGGACTCTACACTATCTAGTGGATTATCACAGGTAGATCCCTCGCTCTGGTTGGATCGTGAACAATACCTAACCTAACCATCCTTATAACACCATACATAAAGTAAACTTGGTCGGTATATTTGGTATTGTTCATCTGCCATTGGAACCAATTGAATACCATTTGAAAATCAATCGGATACTTGTGATATAATATTAAAGCATTTTGTACCTGAATTGTTTTTGATATTTTTAGAAAAAGAGCTCCCCTCAACATGTGCATCATATATTTGAAATCGTTTTGGCACACGGAGGCAAGAGGAAGCATTCACTTCTTTGATTACCATTTTCTAAAGATATCAACATCACTTTCCTGATCAAAATTAGCATTTTTCATACTTTGTTAAAGATAATTTTTGAAAAGAATGTGGTTTTCAAAAAATTGCTCCCCTCAATATGTGCATAGAGATTTACAAGTGTTTTGCACATATTAGGGAAAAACATTGAAACAAATCAATCGCGTTTCAATCCTTTTTGGTTTGAAATAGATGCTCCCCCTCAACATGTGCATGGAAGGTTTGAAATCGTTTGGCACATGTGGGGAGGAGAGCTTGTAAATCATTATACAACCATTTATCAAATTATCAGTTTAAATCCAATTTAAATCACAAATTCTTCCCCGATCACAATTTTTAAATCATTTGAGATTTGTGATCTCTGGAGATTTAAATTGATTTTGAAAGCTTTTGAGGAGAATTGTGACTTGCTTATGAAGACATTTAACCGATAAGGATCAAAGTGAGATTTTAAACTCTAAAAACATGCTTGAGTATCTTTTAAAAACATGACATAAACCTTGAGTACGAACGGTTGTATGACAAATAACCTTTTGATTTAAATGAAATCATTCTCTCCCTCAATCAATGACATAAGTTGTTGATTGAGAAATAGAGATTATGACCAATGTCAAGTCGGATGATTTTCAAAACTTGAGACGAGATATTGTTATTAGTTTTCAATTAGATAACAAATATTTTTCAGAAGAATTTTTAGAAGGAAAAATACTTGTGAATGAAACATTTGTCGATTTAGTGACAAACATTTGTTTTTAATCGAGCATGAGATGTGAAAAATAAGATAAAGCATGGCTCTCTCTTTCTTTTTTAAAAAGCAGGCTCTTGCGAAATGACTATAAGCCTTTGTTTTACTTTCTCTCATATATATATATATATATATATATATATATATATATATATTTAAAAAACAAATTATGTACATTGAAGAACATCTGAAAACCGTGACATTCTTTGAATGTCACCACAAAATCCCGTAGATGATATCGAACAAGGAAAACATGACAAAATAACAATATTTTGGGATTTTTCAAGATTTTCTAATTTTTATGGATTTTGAAAATTTTATATTTTTCTATTAGCTTTTTGTTGGTTTTGAAATTTTGTATTTTGCTTTTTGAATAACTATTTACAAGAGATGGATGAAGAAAGACCTTTTTACTCCTCTTCTTCCTCTTGAAGACGTTTAAGTGTTTCCGGTTGTAGACTCCTTAGACCAAGTCGTGGGAGGATAAACTCAAAACGTTCTCTAGGAAGAGCTTTGGTGAAGATGTGCGCTAATGAATCGGTATTCAGTCCTCACAAAATAAAGTTCCACCACACGTTTTCTACTTGCTCCCCCGATGAAATGATGTGAATGTCGATGTGTTTTGCTCTTGAGTGTTGAGCGCGTTGTTGCATGAGAGCAATGGCACTTTGTTATCTATCTGAGAGGGATTTTGTTGAATTCAAAGCCATAGTCGGATAATTGGGATCTCATCCATAGGATTTGAGCACAACAAGATGACATGGCTATGTATTCACCTCTGAAGGATATCGAGTACTCATTTGTTTCTTAGAAGACCACTCACAAGCTTATCACCCAAACTAAGCACCTCGGGCGTGCCGGCGTGATCTTGACATCTGCATGATCGGCATGCATGGTACATTGGTGACATACGGTGTCCTTGGTGCAAAGTCCCATATTGATGGTTCCTTGGAGATACCGAAAGACCCGTTTAACCTTCAAGGTGCTTTTTGGTAGGCTTAGCACTGTATCGCACATCATGCAACGAAGCGAGAATGTCTATCTCTGGTACGTAGGTACACGAGGATCCAATCATACTCGATATTAGTTTGATCTACCATGATCACAGAGTGGTCCTCATCGGTTTATGCGCTCTATCATGGGAGTGTCAACGAGGTCACAGAATCAAATCCAAATTTCTTTAAAATCTCATTTGCATATTTAGATTGATTTATAAAAATGCCTCAGGGACTTTGTGAAATTTGTAATCCCAAGAAAAATGACATTTGTCCCATCATTGACATTTGAAATTTGGAGCCCATCTCCATATAAAAGCGGTCACATTCATTGGGGTCGGTCGAGGAAAAATAATATCATCAACATAGATTTAAGCGTGAATTAAATGTTTGCACTTTACGGTGAACAATGTCGGATCAACTGCTCCTTTGCTGAATCAGGTAGATAGAAGAAACTTTGATAGCGTATCATACCATGCCCTTGGAGCTTGCTTCAAACCGTAGAGGGCTTTCTTCAAGCGATAGGCGTGAGTAGGATGCTCTGGATTCACAAAAGCCTTAGGTTGGTGGCGTATCACGACTTCTTTAAGATCTCCGTTAAGAAAAGCCGTCTTTACATCCATCTGATAGACTACCATGTTCTTACTTGCGGCATTAGCCAAGAAGATTTTGATTGCCTCGATATGAACAGCGGGGCAAATGATTCTTCAAAGTCAATACCCTCCTCTTGATGGTATCCTTTTGCAACCAATCGAGCCTTGTTCTTTAAAACATCACCATGCTCATCAAGTTTTACTTTAAAGATCCACTTTAGAGCAATGATCATATACGGTCGGGAGCGGTACTAATTCCCATACATCTAGTCGATCAAACTCATGAATTTCTTCTTGCATGGCATTGAATCATCTGTCTTCATTCATGCGTTTTAACATCTTTTGGTTCGACCTTGGATAGTACTGAGTTGAAGAAGCAACATAAGAAATCGGTTACAAGTTGTTTCTGGATCTTGGAGCCGAGAGGATTTCCAATGATGTTGTCCAATGGATGATCATGTGTCCATTTTCTAAGGTGATCGTATGGTTGTTGTTGAGGCGGAAGTAGCGAGTCGATTTCTCTGATGAAGATGGTGATGATGATTCGAGGAGCAAATATGTTTTCAAAGGGGCATCTTGGGGAGTAGCAAAGGGATTATCTCCATCATAGGTGCGGAATAATTCCATGATGTACACTTTCGATGATTGATGATTTGTTGATGAGGCGAGTGATCGGCTGACTTAATGACATAAGCGAAGGGTTAACTTCATTGACATGGATAGGAACGACCTCGATGATGGAATTGACATATCATTAGCACTTGGCTCATAGTGTTCATCAAACATTGGATCAAACAATTTCTTCAAATCGTCTTCAGAAGGAGGTACATACATAGGGAGTTCTTTGGTAAAGGATTTAGAACAAGTAGAACTGATAGGACTACTTGATGAATGTTGAGATCTTGGGTCCAGGCTGGATTGTCCGGAGCCATTTGCCCGACCCGACTCATCGAGCGTGCGTGAGTAGTTTCCATGATATCTCGAGTTCTTTTGTTGTAGATTAGGTAACCCTTCTTGTTTGGTGCATAACCTACAAAAACTCAATGTCGCCTTAGCTCTTAATTTACCTAAATCTTGACCGTCATTCATTGGATAGCACAAAGCACCAAACACACGAAGGTAGAAGAGATCATGTTTTCGTTTATGGACAAGTTAGTATGGAGTTTTTCATGAGATGTGTGTATGAGGAGCTATTTTGGGTGTAACAGCGTTGGCAATGGCTGAGAAAATTGGAACCTTTGAATAAATTAGCATTGTTCTTGCGGCTTCAAAGAGTTGATTTAGTCTTTCAACTACACCATTATGTTGAGGAGTTAGGTGGAACACTTCTTTGATGGTGATTCCAACACTTTCATAAAATTGACTTAAGTCTTTGTTAACGAACTTCTGTGCCATTATGCGTTGAAAAATTCTAGCGTATTGTTGAAGTCGAACCTAAATTTGCTTGATAAGTTTGATTATGACATCGGAGTTTCATCCTTTGTCTCAAAACTTGAAATCGTCGAGAGTAGTCATCAACGACTAAATATATTTCTTCCCATTAATCGTTTGCACTCTCATCCGCTAAAATCCATATGAAGGGTATGAAGAACTTGAGTTTGTGGGTTTGGGTTTGTGGGCATATTGGCATCTTGAACAAAGATGATCTTTTCCAGATGATCCTCTACAAGATCATTTTGGAAGATTATTAATGGTGCCGAAGTTCAAGTGATTGAGGCGGCGATGCCATAACCATGATTTTGTTTTTGAAGCCTTTGACAACAAGCAGATTGGAGAATACTTCATCATGTCTTTGATAGAGATGGTGTATAGATTTGAACCACGAGTTCCTCTTAACAATTCCACACCATCAAGTTCTCTAGCGAAACAAGTATGTTTTCTAAATGCCACTTCTAGATCGAATCACTAATTGACCAAGAAAACAAGTTATGACCAAGACCTTCAACATAATATACCCCGGAGATTACACTTTTGCCAACAACATAGTCTCCATAACCCATAATTGCTCCAAAATGGTGGATTTCGAATCTACGGTCCGATGAATTTACTCCACGAAGTTCATGAGCATGGCGATCTCGGTCATATGCTTGGAACGGCTGAGTCGGGTACCACAGAAAGCGATTTGAGCGATGCGGTTGAACCTGAGACAAGAATGGATAACTGGATAATTGGTAACCCCATGCAATAATGGGTTCCACTTGGTTAGTAACTGATGGTGGAACACCCGCCGGAAGTATAAACAATGGAATCATAGGGGATGGTGCTAGTGTTAAGTATTTGACCTATTCAAAGTATGTTCACTTCTTAAAGGAATAGTTCTACCGGTAGGCATCCATTTTCTAATGGGCATTGACTTAACAAATTTAGGGCAAAACTCATTAAGATCAAACTTACGGCGATGGGTATCCATTGATAACCTATATTACTAAATTTTCTTTCTGTGGGTTTCCAATGTTTTCTAACTTTCTTTAGCCTTTGCCTTTTAGCCTTCTTAGCTTGATTTTTGACATTAACAACTTTGACTGGGCATTTAACAGCATTAGGCAAAACATTCACACCACATTCATGATCAATAACAGAAATCAAAAAGTCATCATTACATGGTTTTGCGATAGTAGCGAGTTGAATTAATTACGGTATGCTTATAGCTAATACTAGAATCAACACGATTAGTTTTATTCAACTCAAACTTAGTGTTCCTAGGGTGGTCTTCTTCTCTCTTCCAATGCACATTCTTAGCTTGCGAGGTCCTATCTTGCTTTGTATTGCTGGAGTTTTTGACCACTTGCTTTTATGTCCTTGATTACTCATGTAGAAATTATGGGAACATTAGTTGGTTGATCTACTTTTGCATTCTGAACTAGGCGTGCATGGATCAGAACTACTTGAAGGCACTTTAGAGTTCACTTTCTTATCTTGGGCATAGAATGGTTGCATAATTGGCACTAGGCATAGAACAAGGCATCACGGCTTTATCTTTTGCACCTAAGGATTTAGGACATGTTGCTCTTAAACATTCATGACTCTTGAGATCGTTTGGCTGAATGCAAGCAAACCTAATTTCTCTATCAAGTGGCTTATTTATGAAATCCTCTTCTACAATCTCACAGAGACATTCTAGACTATCCTTAAGGTGAGCGAAATAGTTATGAAACATAAGTTCATTATTTCTAAGATGAGGAGGAATGTATTTACTTGATCCATGATATATTTGCGATCTGGGATGACTTTGATGCAACATTCTCATTAAAACAAGTGGCATTTTCCCTTTCGACTCCTGGATTCTCAATTTCCTTTTGTAAAGATGTTATTTTTAGTTGTTCTTGTCACAAGTGACTTTCATTGAATCATATAACTCTTTAAAGTGTTGTTTGACCTTTTCATTTTCTTAGAGAAACTCTCATTTCCTTTTGTAAAACATTAAGTTTTGAAGATGAAAAGTTTGAGAACCGAGAATCTAAAGGAGGAGGCATTTGGGAGACGATCACATTGTTCTTTTCACCCTTTAATTGTGAAATTTGGGCTTTCAACTTTACGATCATTTTACAATGAGCTTGAATCATTCGTCATGTTTGTTTATTTCAAAAAATGCATCAAACTCGGAACATTTGAGGATGTCTTGATGTTTGAGGTTTTGACATTTTCTTTAAGATGTTGATATTTTAGTTGCAAATTAAAATGTTCAACTTCTAGCTTAGAAAATTGTTTTACCAAATTATCGTGATCATCCTGATCAATTTTCTCATTTAGTTACGAGTTTTTGTTTTCAAGCTCAATGACACGATCATGGGAAACTTTCAAGGCAGATTAATTCATGAAATTGAGAGTAATAGAATGCTTAAGTAACGATATAAAACATCTTGAGCCACACAACTTAATACTAAGTTCTCATTTAAGATATGCAAGTTCTTCCTTTCAATTTCATTATATTTGAGTTCCCGTTCATAATCATTTACCTCAACAATCATTGCATTAAATTCCTTTTCCATTTCTTTAATATCTGATTAATCCCTTTGAAGACTCTCAAATTGACCTTTTAATTGTTTAAAGAAGGGCATGATCTCAGTTAAATAACATTCTTTAGTTTGCTCAAAACCCTTTCCCCTTAGTTATCCATGGTGTGATTCTCTTCTTACATGTCTTCTCAAAATCAACATAGTTGATAAACAACATCTGGTGATTAAGGTCTTGCTATTAGTGGAAATAGTTCTAGGAAATAAATGCATTGGTGTATTTGGAGGATACTGATGGTACATGCACATTTTCCTATAAAGTGTTTGTTTCAACAAGTACATTAACTTTTTTGTTTATCCATATCTTTCTTCAAAAATACGTTGCAGGGTTAATTGAGTTTGAGGCTTAAACATGTTCAGGGAGATCAAATTTTCCTTAGTGTAATCATGGGGTTTGATCGTTATGTTATTCTTTTTACATGTAAGATCGTTAAGCTTCTTATCCATTTTCTCCTAGTGATCATCATCTAATTTTCTATCTCTTCGATGCTTCAATACATGATGGTGTTTGCCTAGGCTTAAGAATCTCATTGCCATCATATAATACTTGGCATTCTAGCCTTTTACCTACCTCGGGTTTGGTTCCTCAACAAGGGGAATGCTATGCTTATCGCTTAGGACTCTATGCTTAGTGATCATGTGAAGCGGTCAGAATGGTATTCCTTATGCATTACTTATTTTCAAGCTTGTTTTCAAAGTTTTTAGATTAGAAAAGTCATTCAAAAGTTTGGTTATTAGCATTAAATTCTTGTTTAAAGCACTTTAACATTATCTTGAGCTCTTGCTTTTTGTACCGGTTTTGAAAGCTTTTCTTGTAAGGCGTTTAACTCTTGTTTTAACATTTCTTCTCTAAAATTACTTTTTCTAATAACTATGCGCATTTGGTCATCCATTTCCTGCTCACGACTAGTTAACTCAAACTTAGCACGTTGTTCATAGATAGCAACTTGTTCTTTATAGGCATTCAGTTCAGATGTAACAGAATCATCATGGGTATATCAGTGTATTCATAAAACATAGTCATCATTGACTGCAGAGAGATACATCACTTGGTACAATCTCACTTTCAGTTTGCATCATCTGATTATATGGACAATGTTACTATTACCCTCATTATCAATATCTGATTCATAAGTTTCAAGAGATTGTACTTCGTTATGCATCTTTTGCTCATCAACTTCATCATATAGTTTTAATACCTCTGATATGATTGATTCTTTGGATTGACCGACTGTTGTGGTGATGAGATCTTCGGAGAGACCATAGGTGAGATGCTAGCCATAAAGATTATGCAGGCAGATGAGTTCATCATCAACATCTGAGTCATATGCATCACAATCAGCTACTTGAAATGCATTTGGATGATTCCATCCCATGCCCTACACTTGCTGTTCATCCACATCAGCATCATATGTCTTGGCATTTCCTGTGCAGAAACAACAACTCTTCCTCATCCAAAACCGCCACTTGTCTTGAGCTTGCACTAGCAGCATCTTGTCCACTGAAGTACTCAGCATTTTGAGGCGTTTTTGAGATGATGTCAGATTCCTTGCAATGTGTCCATCACCACCACAGTTGTAGCACTTGATTGGCTTCTTGTCGCGATTGACTTATTCCTTTCACGATTCGATTAGCTACATACCCTCCACCAACTCCACCTCTTCTTGTTCATATTGCCTTCCTTAGGCTGGTTTGCACCATAACCTTTCCATCTCGACAATAGCATGATTGGTAGATTTGTAGGACCACTCATATATATCAACCTTATCCGCAGAAAGTACCGCGTTAACCAAAGTTATCGTAGAAGAACTTCGTGAAACCCAACCAAACATATGCGTAAAAGAAAGAAAAGATAAAGATGAGATGGTGACTTGATGTTTATAAAAACGTGTATGTGAGATGATAAGATAAACACAATAAAGTTGTATATTCCTTGAGAGATAAAATACACACACACACACACTTTCAAGCACACCTCAAATGACCATTTTGAGGGGTATTAGTTCACTTACAACAATACCTAATGGGCTTGGCAAGGGCCACGAATTGGACTTGGATTGGGCTTGGGATATATAAGCTTATCAATGGCTAGCATAGCTTATCTTTTAACCAATTAAAGCAGCCAATCCACGAGAGCCCGATGTAGCTATTCTATCACGATATCCTAACACATGCGTTACAAAGTTCCTAAAGGTGAATGACCATCACTTCTAATAAAAACTATTAAGGCTAACAATCTCCCCTAAGGGGTGGTCATTCAAATGATGCTCTCCGCTTGATTAGGTCTTTACTTTTCTCCGGCTTGAACTTTGTGTGTAGATAAAGAGCTTGATTCTTTGTTCCTTCATGCTTTGTGATCAGATAATGTGGTTTATGCAATGGTTGTGACCGTTGGTTAGGTATCTCCGTCTTTTTCCACCATGCTCCCACTTCTATTTGTCTTTTGGTTACCAATGATGTAGTTCTCGAGTCTTTAGATTCATTGATGAAGAATCATCTTTGACTTTGTGTAGCCTTTGATTATGATAGGAACTTTCATGTGTTTTGGTATGCAGCATGTGGCGAGTCACCACTTGCGATCCATCCGCTCAGAGCTTCCATAAGAAAACATAAAACGAGGTTAGTAATAAGCGATTCCGCACTTACAAGTTTGAATTCGAGGTGTGCGGCATAGTGTGAAAACACATCTCTAATTCATAAGGCCGTTCTGGCTGGAGTCCCTGAAGTGAGATACTTGCGATATACGAGAGAGTACATCTACAGTTGAGATGAGTATTTGAGGTACCTTGAGAAGCATCACCCATCGGCCCATGAACCCGTTTGAGACACACTAAAGCGTAATCCACGAGGAGTTGCAGT